>LR738715.1:898114650-898145832 GCA_902687465.1 Secale cereale
CCCCCGAGTGAGATGGTTGCTCTTCACTCGGAGTGTTTCTTAGAAACTTAGGTGAATCAGGTTCGTGACTAAGCCCCCGAGTGACAGGGTTCTTCTTGACTCGAAGTGTTTTTAGAAACTTAGGCGAATCAGGTTCGCGGCTAATCCCCCAAGTGAGAGGGTTACTCGTCACTTAGAGTGTTTTTTTAGAAACATAAGCAAATCAGGTTCGCGGCTAAGCCCCCGATTGAGAGGGTTGATCTTCACTCGGAGTGTTTCTTAGATGCTTTGGTGAATCAGGTTCACGGCTAAGCCCCCGAGTGAGAGGGTGACTCGTCACTCGGAGTATTTTTTTAGAAACTTATGCGAATCAGGTTCGCGGCTAAGCCCCCGAGTGAGAGGGTTGCTCTTTACTCGAAGTGTTTTTTAGAAACTAAGGCGAATGAGGTTCGTGGCTAAGCCCCCCAGTCAGAGGGTTGCTCTTCACTCAGAGTGTTTTTAGAAACTTTGGCAAATGAGGTTCCCGGATAAGCTCCCAAGTGAGAGGGTTGCTCTTCACTCGGAGTGTTTTTAGAAACTTAGGTGAATCAAGTTTGCGGCTAAGACCCTGGGTGAGAGGGTTTCTCTTCACCCGGAGTGTTTTTTAAGAAACTTAGGCGAATCAGGTTCGTGGCTAAGGCCCCGGGTGAGAGGGCTCCTCTTCACTCGGAGTATTTTTTAGAAACTTAAGCGAATCAGGTTCGCGGCTAAACCACCTACTGGGGATTTTAAACACATGTATTTGCGGGATAACAATCATTTAAGATACTGCAAAAAAGCTTGTCTTTGATAAGCAAACTGTAGGATTCTTATTACAACTCGTCGATCCGAGTGGTTAGGTATAGAAACGGTGGATCATGTTTGCATTCCACGAGCTTGGCTCATTTGCTTTCTTGGCTACGTTGTAGAGATGATATGCCTCGTTGTGGAGCACCTTGGTGATGATGAAGGGGCCTTCCCATGCCAGAGCGAGCTTGTGAGGACGTTTCTGTTGTACACGGATCACAAGATCTCCCTCTTGAAATGCTCGAACTCTGACATTACGGGAGTGGAATCAACGTAGGTCTTTTGCTGGTAGATGGTCGACGGGATCATAGCCATCTCATGTTCTTCCTCTAGGAGATCAACTGCATCTTGGCATGCCTGCTCTACCACAGCTTCTGAGAAGAGTTCCACTCGGGGGGCATTGTGTAGTAGGTCACTCGAAAGCACACCCTCAGCACCATACACCATGATGAAAGGAGTCTAGTCAGCCGACCGGTTTGGTGTTGTCCTTAGACCCCATAAGACAGATGATAATTCAGTCACCCAAGCCCCAGTAGCGTGCTTGAGATCGTGCATCAGCCGTGGTTTCAACCCTCAAAGGATTAAACCATTCTCCCTTCCTGCCTCCCCATTCGACTGCATGTGCACAATAAATGCATAATCAAACCGAGTGCCTCGGGAAGCATAGAATGTCGTGAACTCGTCAGAATCGAAGATGGAGTCGTTATCTGTGATGATACGGTGAGGCACTTTGTATCTAAATATCGACTCTCTGATGAAGCTGATGGCAGTGCTTGAATCGAGAATCTTGATAGGCTTGGCTTCGATCCATTTGGAGAATTTGTCGACTGCCACAAGTAAATGAGTGAAACCACTTCTGCCAGTCTTGAAGGGCCCGACCATATCCAATCCCCAAACAGCAAACGGCCAGACCAATGGAATAGTCTTCAAGGAAGACATAGGTTTGTGAGACATCTTTGAGTAGAACTGGCAGCCTTCGCATTTGTCGACTATATCCTTAGACATCTCATTCGCCCGTGGCCAGTAGAATCCGGGTATGCTTTGGCCATGATGGTCTGAGAGGACGCGTGGTGTCCACAAGTTCCCGAGTGGATCTAATGTAAGATCACAAGACCTTCTTCTGGGAGATGAAGCGCTGAGAAACTCCAGTAGCACTCTCTCTGAAAAGCCGTCCACCTACCACTATGAAGGCTTTGGATTGACGGACAATCTGACGAGCCTCATCTTCATCTTCTGGAAGCTCCTTCATGAGTAGGTACGCAATATATGGAACCGTCCAATCGGGCGTGATAACCAAAACTTCCATGATTAGGTCGACTACGGACGGAACTTCAATTTCAGTCTGATTGGTGGGACTTATAGGTTGTGGGGGATCTTTTGTTAAAGGATCTTCCCGGACCGACGGGGTATGGAGGTGCTTGATAACCCTCAACCGTAAGAGATCGAGATAGTCTTCGCGGGTAAGAATAACCCAATTTATTGATTCGACACACGGGGAGCCAAAGAGTATTTATAAGCTTTGACAGTTGAGTTGTCAATTCAACCGCACCTGAAATATACTTACTTGCAACAAAAGATAAGTGGTAACAGTGATATGATAGTGATGAAAGTAATAGTAAAAGTAAACAGCAAAAGTAAATAGCAGTAGTAAATGGCAAAAGTAGCAACTAGTGACAAGCAAGGTTTAAAATACTGTATGCTAGGGAGATGGATGGTTGGGCGCTGCATGGATGAGATAGATTCTAACTTGGGGCACGGCACACGGAAAAGTAATGATCATCTAGGCAAATATCAAACATTAGGCATGTATCCCGTAGGTAGTTGTACGTGCTTGCAATAAGAACTTGCACAACATCTTTTGTCCTACCATCCCGCTACGAACGGGGCCAAAAGGAACTTATGATATTAAGGTGCTCCTGTCAAAGAGCACCGGAACAAAGCAATGAACTCAATGGATACATGTAATCCTCAAACTACGGACCATCCCCTTTGGTGTCCCAAGCTGTCACTTTTGGGATCGCCGGTTCCGAACCATAACAAGTGCAAACAACTCATAGATAGGATCACGAACACAAATATATTCATACAAACACATATGGTTCAGATCTGAAATCATGGCACTCGGGCCCTAAGTGTCAAGCATTAAGAATAACAAGTTGAAGCAAAGATGATAAACACCATAGTAGATGATAGGCAACATGCCCCCAATGATCTGGTAAACTATTACATGATCTAACTCATCCAATCCCTACCATCCCCTTCGCCTACAGCAGGGGAATTACTCACACATGAAGGGAGAAGTCATGGAGGGATGATGGAGTGGTGATGATGATGACGATGGCGACGATCTCCCCTCTTCGGAGGCCAAATCAGCCTCCAGATTAGCCCTCCCGAGGAAGAACAGAGGGTGGCGGCGGCTCCGCGACGAAAAACTGCGAAAGAACTTCCGATCTGGGGTTTCTGCATCGAGAGTAAAAATACGGGGTAAAGTAGGGCACCAGGGGGTGTGGGCCCCACCCAGGCGCCCCCCGGCGCGGCCCAGGGGGGGGCGCCCACAGGGCGCCTGGGCACCCCCTGGCCCCCCTCTGGCCCCACTTCTGGCACCTGGTTCCTTCGGGTGCGTGGATTTTCTGTGATTTTTCGTGGATTTTTCTGAGATACTTAAAAATCCATTTTCCTGCACACAAATAAACCATACAGGCAGCTCTGCTGAAAACAGCATCAGTCCGGGTTAGTTTAGTCCAAATCATGCAAGAATGAGGTCAAAACAATATCAAAAGTGTTTGGAAAAGTAGATACGTTTGAGACGTATCAACTCCCCCAAGCTTAGCATATTGCTTGCCCTCAAGCAATTCAGTTCAACGAACTGGACGCGACAAAGAAAACTTTGACAAACTCTTTTGCTTCATTAGATGTATATAAGCATGTACTACGAAAAGAGTTTAGCAAGTATTAAAACAGTACTTATGAGGACAATGCAAGGAGCAATCCTTCTTTCAAGTGACCAGTCACAAATACTTAAAAGTAAATAATATATTACTGAAAATCAAGACAAGATTACATTGCACATAGCTTGAGCATATTAGGGTGGTATCTCGCTAGCCTCCATGAGTGAAGCAAAACATAAATGCAGAGACTCCTCCAGAGTTTTAAAGGAGACTAGAACTAAGAATTTCAGAATAAATCATATCACAAGTATGCAGAAGACAATTTAATACTTTGGGACAATGCACATTACACTCAGAATGACAATTATGCTCTCCTAGTCGGTGCTTTGAAGAAAGAAGGTGAGACTCTCGTACCGTGGCTTTTATTGGCAAAGTTGAAAACCCGTGATCGGAAACAAAAACTAAACATGTATCAGAGCTCTTGGTATTAAAATCAGAAGTAAATATGTTTTTGAGAGGTGCATATTTCGTCAACGAATGCTAGCAGATAACTCAATCACTTTTTAAGCTAGACAAGTCTCGAGGAACGGCTCCCGCATGAGGACGATCACATCCTCTTAATCTCCTTTGTTTATCACTGCCAAAGTTTTTTTGATTTCTCATGAACAAAGCGTGAAGGAGGGTTTGTTTGTTATATTATCTTTTTGAGCCGGGCGCACTCAATGCCAGTTCCTTTTCATATTAGGGGTTAGCACATTATACATGCAATCCAGGGGTGAAACTTGTCCAACTTAAAGAGATTATGAATTAACTACTACTTCCACATGAGCTAAAACACAGGCACAAAAAGGGAAATGCTTTTGATTAATTTCGAGATGGTACATGAAAGTCTTCGTTAGGAATGGCAGGTAAATACCATGTATAGGAAGGTATAGTGGACTCATATGGCATAACAGGTTTTAAGGATTTTGGATGCACAAGCAGTCAGTCCGCTTAGTACAGGTGGAGGTTTAGCAAAAGACTGGGAAGCGACCAACTAGAGAGCAATAACGGTCATAATCATGCAAAGCGACAAATCAACATTGAATCGGGCATGAAAGTGATATAACTATTCTAAAACTCAAAGATTATCAAGGCAGAGTAGACTTTTTAGTCTTAAACATGTGTAAGCATGTGCCAAGTCAATCCAAAAATTCTCTAAAGGGAAATACCACCTTAATATACTAGACTTTGAACAGTGCAATGCATGTAGATCATTTCAATAACGCATTATATACTCTAGTTATTCGGGACTAACCACAAGGAAAGCATGAACCACTGGAAGAGCATTGTAAACATAGCACTATGTCGCTACAAGCTGGTCTCTAGATCATAAGTACAGGCATATGTACAAAAGTAGAAACAATAAGAGTTCATACCGGTCTTCCTTGTTGCTTCCTTTCAGTCGATCTTCGTCATCACTGCTTGTCACTTGCATGATCGAACGTAGGAAATATAATCAAATGCCATCACGGACTCGAGCTGATCTCTGAAAACAAAGCAAACTAAAGAGAGAAAGGAAATCTTTTTGGTTTTTTTCAAAGGTTGAATAAAAGCAAAAGAAAGAGAAAATCTATTTGTTGTTTTTGCAAAGAGAGAAATAAAGAAGAACGGGCAAAAACTTCAAAAAGATCAAAGCGAATAAAACGGATAATACAATGGAAAAGTGAGAAGGGCACATACTCCCCCAAGCTTAGGCTTTTGGCCTAAGTTGGTAGCAGCTACTGCCCCCAGGAGCCTCCTGCTCCGGGGGTGTGGTGGTGAGTCCACGGGTCGTAGAAGGATGCTGGCGCGTACACCGAACTCCTCGGAGTCTCCCACGAGGAAGGTTCCGAACGCCAAACAGAGGAAGACCCTTCACCAAACTCGGTGGCGGTCAATTCCTGAAAATGTGGTATCTCACCGTGCCTCTCCTCGTCGGGCACAACCCCCTCCATGGGGTTATGAAACTGATGCTGGACCATGAACTCATCGAACTGAACAACATCAAAGGACCATCCGTTCCTGCGAGAAAAATCAAACAAAAGAGGTGCAGGTAGACGGATCTCGCGTTCCGCGGCAGTTCCGAAACGCAAGATATAAACAAGGTTATCAAGCTCAGAACCCATGGTAACAAACTTATGCCTTTTCATAGCAGCAAGATCAAAGCTTAAATAAGTAAAAGGAGTATCATCAGGGTGTGGGGTGCCTCCAAGATGCTCCAAGATAAGTGTGGCATAAACGCCACCATATAAGTCCCCCTTGTTACCGTTCATAGCAAGGCGTCGAGCAATTAAGGTACCTAGGTTATAATTAGACCTCCCTGAGAGGACTGCTGCCAGGATAGCAATATCCGGAGCAGAAATGATGCTCGTGTTGTCACGAGCTAACACCCCTCTAGTAATATAATATGCAAAATACCTGAGGTGAGGAAATAAGATGCTGGAGATCTTCGACCGATGAATATCCCTCGTACCCATGCTGCAGAGAGAGTTGATGCCGGTTTTCAGCTCGGAGGGCTGAGTGGCCATCCTTGCCGTCCTCCCAACATTCGGCACACCTATTATTTCACAAAAATTTCCCAAAGTCATGGTGATAAGATCATTATAAATTTTAAACTCAATAGCACCTGAATCAGGATTATATCTAAAACTGTTAATGAAACTGGAGGTGAGTTTTTGATACTGGGTAACACGGCTCGTGACGAGTCGTGTCAACCCTGCATTAGCACAAAGATTATAAAACTCATCCTTTATTCCCGCAGCTTCCATGAATTCATCACATGGAAATGTCATCGCACGTGCTGGACTTGTGTCTTCCAACAACTCTAGGGGCACATGATCTTCATTATAGCTCACCCTAGCAGTCGATGGTGAAGCTACGGCTCTAGTGACTCGATCGGAGTGTGCGGGCCTCCTCTTCTCAAGCCATCCTTTTGCCCTTCCTAACAAACTCATTTCTGAATATTTTTTACAATTTACAAAAACGAGGATTAAAACAAAGTGAGCTAAGGCAAACTACTCAACTCACTTGCCCAACGCATAGACTTGCATCAAAACTTGGAAAATAACTTTCTACACATGCATGCAAGCTCATCTCTACAGCACCAAGAACTACTAAATACTCACAAATGAAGCCACCAATCAAAAATCTAATTGGAGGGGTGGAGGAGTCACATACCAAGGAGTATTTGCTCATAATTTCAGCTCAAATGAGGGGCTGTAGAGAGAGATCGAAGAATCGCTTCCAAGAACAGCAAGAACACAAGAACAAGACCAGAACTCGGGTTTCTGGAGAAAAAGAGAGAGGGAGGAAGAAGACATACCTGGAGGGGGGCCCTGTGGGCGCGGCCAGGGGCTGGGCCGCGCCAGCTGGCCGCCTGGGCCACTGGTGGCCCCTCCTGGCTGGACCCAGGACTTTCTGGGTCTCTCCCGTTGTGGAAATTTTTATTATAATTTTTCTGGAATTTTTCTGAAAACTTCACTGTTGAAATTTTTTCGAAGTTCAAAAAGCTGCGAAACTCTCTGAAAACTTGAAGTAGTTAGTAGTATTGTGAAGCTTCAAAAACATAAATACTTGGTACAGCAAGTAGAACAACACTAAAAACAAATGAAAACATAACAAGCTCAACTTTTCATCCATATAAGCCATGTTCACTAGTACGGTTGATCAAGTCTTACCAACAAACAAGCGATATATAGAGCAAAAAGTCTCACCTCTTACGAAGTAATCACTGAACCTTTACTTTGATGGACATTGTCCCCACCACGATAGTTTTGTATTTGTGAGGCACATGTAGTGGACAGTCCCATTCCCCAATTTTCACGGTCTCGATATTCTCTATAGAGTTGAGGGCATGCCTCCTGTCGGTCTTCGTTGGAAAATATACCGTGTGTTCTTTATCATTCACATGGAAAGTAACCTTCCCTTTATTGCAATCAATAATAGCACCTGCGGTGTTAAGAAAAGGTCTACCAAGAATAATGGACATGCTCCCATCCTCGGGCATGTCAAGCACAAGGAGGGTGAGTGGTAGGCTCACACAGCTTCTCAATAGGGGGTAGGTTCTTCACGTCTTCAGCTTTAATACCTTTCTCTTTAATAGACTTCTTTGCTTCTCGCATATCCTCGGGGCTTAGAACAAACATGCCCCTCTTCTTTGTTGGTGGAGGTGGTTCAGGGACGGACCAATCTTCATGGTTTTTGGCAATCCTGCCCATTAAATCTTCCGCATCATCCGGTGTTCTTTTCCTGAAAACACAACTAGCACAACTGTCCAAATAGGACCTGGATTCATCAGTTAGACCAGCATAGAATATATCAATTAATTCATTCTTAGGGATTTCATGTCCTGGTCTAGCCCGAATCAGACCGCAGTACCTCCCCCAAGCTTTAGGGAGGGACTCATCCTGCAACTGATTAAAGTTATAAATTCTTTGTAAAGCAGCATGTTGCATGTGAGCAGGAAAGTACTTATCAACAAAAGAGTGAGCTAAGTCCTGAGGACTCTTAATGGAACCGCATGGGAGTGAATCATACCATGCTTTAGCACCCTCCTTCAAGGAGAAAGGAAGAAGCTTGGTCACATAAAAGTATCGTATCTTCTCATCTGTGGTAAACAGGCTACCCAACTCACCGAGTTTAGTCAGGTGTGCAATAGCATCATCATTTTCTCTGCCATAAAAGGGGTCAGCTTCAACCATAGGTATAAGTGAAAGATCAACATAGAAATCAAAATCAGGATCATCAATGCATATAGGAGATGTAGCAAATTCAGGATTAGGAACGGTTATGTTCTTCAGAGAGTGTTTTTCAAACAGTTTCTTAATAGCTTCAGGGTCAGAGCCAGAAAACTCTGTCAGTTCCCTGCATAAATCTTCATCAAGTATATAGTAATCATCATCAAGGAGACTCTCCTTGAGTTTACTCAAGTCAGGATAATCATAAGTTTCACCAATAGGGTAGCGAGTAACAGGAAGTTCAATTCCAGACTTTTTAGCAGCAGCAACAATTTGTTTCTCAAGAGCATAACCAAGCGAACTAATATCATCAAAAGTAGTAGAAGCATCATCAAGAGTATCAGACATAGTAACAGATTCAGTAGGAGCATCATGTGGTGGTGGTGAGGCAAACTTACTCATAACGGAAGGTGAATCAAGTGTAGCACTAGTGCTCAGAGCAGTACCTCTTCTTGTAGTGGATAGTAAGATCGGAACCTTGGGGTCTCCTTTCTTACCCATAGTGGATAAAGTGCAGCAGGTAGGATAACTCAAGTAGACTTGTAAATATTGCTATGCTCCCCGACAACGGCGCCAGAAAACGGTACTTGATAACCCTCAACCGTAAGGGATCGAGATAGTCTTCGCGGGTAAGAATAACCCAATTTATTGATTCGACACACGGGGAGCCAAAGAGTATTTATAAGCTTTGACAGTTGAGTTGTCAATTCAACCGCACCTGAAATATACTTACTTGCAACAAAAGATAAGTGGTAACAGTGATATGATAGTGATGATAGTAATAGTAAAAGTAAACAGCAAAAGTAAATAGCAGTAGTAAATGGCAAAAGTAGCAACTAGTGACAAGCAAGGTTTAAAATACTGTAGGCTAGGGAGATGGATGGTTGGGCGCTGCATGGATGAGATAGATTCTAACTTGGGGCACGGCACAGGGAAAAGTAATGATCATCTAGGCAAATATCAAACATTAGGCATGTATCCCGTAGGTAGTTGTACGTGCTTGCAATAAGAACTTGCACAACATCTTTTGTCCTACCATCCCGCTACGAACGGGGCCAAAAGGAACTTATGGATATTAAGGTACTCCTGTCAAAGAGCACCGGAACAAAGCAATGAACTCAATGGATACATGTAATCCTCAAACTACGGACCATACCCTTTGGTGTCCCAAGCTGTCACTTTTGGGATCGCCGGTTCCGAACCGTAACAGGTGCAAACAACTCATAGATAGGATCACGAACACAAATATATTCATACAAACACATATGGTTCAGATCTGAAATCATGGCACTCGGGCCCTAAGTGTCAAGCATTAAGAATAACAAGTTGAAGCAAAGATGATAAACACCATAGTAGATGATAGGCAACATGCCCCCAACGATTTGGTAAACTATTACATGATCTAACTCATCCAATCCCTACCATCCCCTTCGCCTACAGCAGGGGAATTACTCACACATGAAGGGAGAATTCATGGAGGGATGATGGAGTGGTGATGATGATGACGATGGCGACGATCTCCCCTCTCCGGAGGCCAAATCAGCCTCCAGATTAGCCCCCGCGAGGAAGAACAGAGGGTGGCGGCGGCTCCGCGACGAAAAACTGCGAAAGAACTTCCGATCTGGGGTTTCTGCGTCGGGAGTAAAAATACGGGGTAAAGTAGGGCACCAGGGGGTGTGGGCCCCACCCAGGCGCCCCCCCAGCGCGGCCCAGGGGGGGCGCGCCACAGGGCGCCTGGGCACCCCCTGGCCCCCCTCTGGCCCCACTTCTGGCACCTGGTTCCTTCGGGTGCGTGGATTTTCTGTGATTTTTCGTGGATTTTTCTGAGATACTTAAAAATCCGTTTTCCTGCACACAAATAAACCATACAGGCAGCTCTGCTGAAAACAGCGTCAGTCCGGGTTAGTTTAGTCCAAATCATGCAAGAATGAGGTCAAAACAATATCAAAAGTGTTTGGAAAAGTAGATACGTTTGAGACGTATCAGTGCTCCAAGAACACATTGTTGGGTATAGGTTTTTGAGTGGAACCTAATTTTGCCAGGTCATCAGCGGCTTGATTTTTGATTCGGGGTATGTGGTGGAGCTCTAACCCTTCAAACTTCTTTTGTAGCTTTCGCACTGCATTGCAATAACCGGTCATTGGTGGGCTCCTGATATCCCATTCCTTCATCACCTGATTGACCACTAAGTCTGAGTCACCGTAGAAACCATCAGGTGACAGACGCAGAGTGAGATGGCCATGCATAACCCATACAACAGTGCCTCGTACTCAGCTTCATTGTTTGAATATTCAAAGTGAATTTGAAAGACATAGCTGATCTTGTCCCCTCTAGGAGACACCAGAACCACACATGCGCCGGATCCATTCAACATCTTGGACCCATCAAAAAACATAGTCCAATACTCCAAGTGAATATCAGTCGGTTGCTGCTGCTCATTACACGCGGCGATGAAATCTGTTATTGCTTGGGACTTGATTGATTTCTTTGCCTTGAATTTGATATCCAACTGAAGGAGTTCAATCGCCCATTTTGCCACTCGACCAGTTGCATCCCTGTTGTTCAGAATTTCTCATAGTGGAGCATTGCTGGCGACTGAGACCAAGTGGTTTGAGAAGTAGTGTGCAACTTTCTTCGAGGTTAAGTAAATTCCATAAACAAGCTTCTGATAGTGCAGATATCTCTGCTTGGACGGAGTCAAAACTTCGGAAATATAATATACTGGGCGCTGAACCTTGTAGGCTTTGCCTTCCTCTTCCTGCTCGACCGTTAGCACTCTGCTGACAACTTGTCAAGTGGCTGAAATGTATAGTAGCAGAGGCTCTTTGCTGACTGGGGAAGCGAGCACCGGCTGGGTGGAAAGCAGGGCTTTGACCTCTACAAACGCTGCTTTGGCTTCAGGAGTCCACTCGAACTTGTCAGATTTTTTCATCGATCGATAAAGAGGTAATGCCTTTGCACCGAGGCGAGAGATGAATCGGCTCAATGCAGCCAAACAACCAGTAAGCTTTTGAACATCGTGCACACATACGGGGCATTTCATTCGGAGGATTGGTCCAACCTTTTCTGGGTTTGCGTTGATCCCTTGTTCAGAAATGAGGAAACCAAGTAACTTTCTGCCTGGGACTCCGAATGTGCACTTCGACGGGTTATGATTGATATCATATCTTCTCAAGTTAGCAAAGGGTTCAGCGAGGTCAGTCAGTAGGTCGGAACCTTTACGTGACTTGACCACGATATCATCCATGTATGGTTCCACATTCCAACTGATTTGAGTGAGCAGGCACTTCTGAATCATACGCATGAATGTGGCTCCTACATTCTTGAGGCCAAAAGGCATGGCAACATAGCAAAAACACCAGAAGGGGGTGATGAAGGCTGTTTTTATTTTGTCGGTCCCATACAATCGGATATGATGGTACCCGGAATATGCGTCCAAGAAGGACAAACGCTCACATCCCATAGTTGAGTCGACAATCCGGACGATAGGGGGGAGAGGTAAATGATCTTTCAGGCAGGCCCCATTGATGTGTTTGAAATTGATACACATGCGAAGTGAATCATCTTTCTTGGGGACCATGAAAACAATGGCGAGCCACTCGGAGTGGTATATCTCGCGGATGAACTCGGCTGCTAGGAGCCGAGCCACTTCCTTGGCAAAGGATTTCCTCTTCTCCGCGGCGGACCGACAGAGATGCTCTTTAATGGGTTTTGCTTTCAGGTCGACTCGCAAACGATGCTCAGCCAGTCCCCTGGGTACACCTGGCATGTCGGGTGGTTTCCATGCATAGATGTCCCAGTTTTCACGGAGGAACTGGATGAGCGCTTCTTCCTATTTGCTGTCGAGCGTTGTTGAGATATGAGTCTGTCGGGGGAAACTGTCCTCCCACGAGCACCTATGGGACCGGAGCCCCTTCTACGTTGCGGTAAGGGAGCGGAGGTGGCACGAAGAGCAGATCGAGGAGAACACGCGGGCAGTTTACCCAGGTTCGGGCCGCGCGGACGCGTAAAACCCTACTCCTGCCTTGGTTGTATTGAGCTCGGGAGCTTGAAGAGCTATAGTACTAGCTACACCGAGAGTGAGAGTTGCTTAGGATTCGAACCTCCTCTACGTTGTGCATGGGCCTCCTTTTATAGCCCAAGGGGTCACCGACAGGTGTCAACGTAGAGGAGGGTAAAAATGTAACTGTGGTGGTAGTTGTAACAGTGCGGGAATAGTGCGTGAACAGTGGTCTTCACCTACTTTGACAGTGGGGGACAAGGGCATTAAATGCCCGTCACCGTCGACCCCAAAAGCGTCCGTCCATGCTTCTCCATTCGACACGGCGGTAGCCTCGTCACCGTGGATTGCCACCGTGTGCCCCAGGCTGCACAGGCATCCGCCACGCGTCCCTGGAAGGGCCCCAGGGCGACGCGTGGGCAGATGAGCTGGAGCGCAGGCACACAGCGTGAGTTCCCCCCGGCAAGCACCTTGCCGGGGCCTTGACCTTGCCGGGCCCGGAAGCTTGTCGCTCCCCGGGCCCTGCCGGGGCGCATGATGCGCCGAGGTGTCTCTTGAGGTATGCATTCCTTGGTCTTCCTGGCAAGCTCCTCTTGCCAGGGCCTTGTGCTAAAGTGGTAATCTTGTGCCTGGTGCGGCCTTCCCGGCAAGCTCCTCTTGCCGGGGCCTTGATCTTCTGACTTGTATACTTTGTTCTTGAATGGCTTTATAAGGACCAGAAAGGTTTCCGGCAAGCACGCGGTGGACCCTGCCGCGGGAAGCTGCTACTGCCCGTGCACAAGTTGGGGTACTAAGGTACCCCTATCTTAGTACACCGACAGAGTCGGAGCAACATTGGGATCGGTCGGGTGAATGTGAACTGGCTTTGTTTCCCCGGACGACTGAAATGTAGACTTCTGGAGGCACTCTTCCGCCCTCTGCCGATTTCCAGAGACTGTGATCACGCCTTTGGGGCCAGGCATTTTCAACTTGAGGTAGACATAGCACGGTCGAGCCATAAAACGGGCATACGTTGGCCTGCCCAGAATAGCATGGTAGGCACTGTGGAAATCACCCACCTCAAATGTTAACTTGTCCTTGCGGTAATTTTTTGAATCACCGAAAACCACATCAAGAGTACTGATTTGGCCGTGTGAATCGGCTTTCTTCCCAGGGATGACACGATGGAACCGCATGTTGCTCTGATAACCCTCAACCGTAAGGGATCGAGATAGTCTTCGCGGGTAAGAATAACCCAATTTATTGATTCGACACACGGGGAGCCAAAGTGTATTTATAAGCTTTAACAGTTGAGTTGTCAATTCAACCGCACCTGAAATATACTAACTTGCAACAAAAGATAAGTGGTGACAGTGATATGATATTGATGATAGTAATAGTAAAAGTAAATAGTAACGGTAGATAGCAAAGTAAATAGCAAAAGTAGCGACTAGTAACAAGCAAGGTTTAAAATACTGTAGGCTAGGGAGATGGATGGTTGGGCGTTGCATGGATGAGATAGATTCTAACTTGGGGCACGGCACACGGAAAAGTAATGATCATCTAGGCAAATATCAAACATTAGGCATGTATCCCGTAGGTAGTTGTACGTGCTTGCAATAAGAACTTGCACAACATCTTTTGTCCTACCATCCCGCTACGAACGGGGCCAAAAGGAACTAATGGATATTAAGGTGCTCCTGTCAAAGAGCACCGGAACAAAGCAATGAACTCAATGGATACATGTAATCCTCAAACTACGGACCATCCCCTTTGGTGTCCCAAGCTGTCACTTTTGGGATCGTCGGTTCCGAACCATAACAGGTGCATACAACTCATAGATAGGATCAAGAACACAAATATATTCATGCAAACACATATGGTTCAGATCTGAAATCATGGCACTCGGGCCCTAAGTGTCAAGCATTAAGAATAACAAGTTGTAGCAAAGATGATAAACACCATACTAGATGATAGGCAACATGCCCCCAACAATCTGACGAACTATTACATGATCTAACTCATCCAATCCCTACCATCCCCTTCGCCTACAGCAAGGGAATTACTCACACATGAAGGGGGAAGTCATGGAGGGATGATGGAGTGGTGATGATGATGACGATGGCGACGATCTCCCCTCTCCGGAGGCCAAATCAGCCTCCAGATTAGCCCTCCCGAAAAGAACAGAGGGTGGCGGCGGCTCCGCGACGAAAAACAGCGAAAGGACTTCCGATCTGGGATTTCTGCGTCGGGAGGAAAAATACGGGCTAAACTAGGGCACCAGGGGGTGTGGGGCCCACCCAGGCGCCCCCCCGGCGCGGGCCAGGGGGGGCGCGCCCACAGGGCGCCTGGGCACCCCCTGGCCCCCCTCTGGCCCCACTTCTGGCATTTGGTTTCCTCGGGTGCGTGGATTTTTCTTGATTTTTCGTGGATTTTTCTGAGATGCTTAAAAATCCGTTTTCCTGCCCACAAATAAACCATACAGGCAGCTCTACTGAAAACAGCGTCAGTCCGGGTTAGTTTAGTCCAAATCATGCAAGAATGAGGTCAAAACAATATCAAAAGTGTTTGGAAAAGTAGATACGTTTGAGACGTATCATGCTCTCACTGAGCCTGGACATCGGAATGCCCAAACCTCGAAGGGCCTCAGCATACAAAATGTTCAATCCGCTGCCTCCATCCATCAACACTTTGGTCAGTCGATTGCCCTGGACAACTGGGTCGACCACCAACGCTTGCCGCCCGGGGGTAGCAACGTGAGCTGGATGGTCGGTGTGACGCCCCTGATTTGACCGTACACTAATCATGCAGGCAAATGTGTACGACCAAGATCAGGGACTCACTAGAAGATATCACTACACAACTCTAGACACAAATTAAAATAATATAAGCTTTATATTACAAGCCAGGGGCCTTGATGGCTCGAATACATAAGCTCAAATACACAAGAGTCAGCGGAAGCAATAATATCTTAGAACAGACATAGGTTAAACAAGTTTGCCTTAGGAAGGCTAGCACAAAAGTAGCAACAATCGAAAATGCAAGGCTTCCTGCCTAGGACTTCCTAACTACTCCTCGAAGCCGAAACTCCACGTAGAAACGTACTCAGGAGCTTCTGGCTCCTGAACTCCATTATCTGGTTGCATCTTCTGAGAAGAAAGGAAAAGGGGGGAAAAGGGGAGCAAACCAACAGTGAGTACTCATCCAAAGAACTCGCAAGCAAGGATCTACACTACATATGCAATGGTATTTGTGTAAATGGGTAATTTCTCCGGGATAAACTGCAGAATGCCAGAATAAGAATGGGATAGATAGTCCTATCAAAGACTACGCTTATGGCAGACTCCATCTTGTAGTAGTAGAAGAGACTAGCTAGAAAGTAACAAGTATCCTCGCTTCTAGAAGCCTCCGTCTTGCAGGAGTTGAAGAGAGCAGATGGTAAGTTCACCAAGTAACATCTTATAGCATAATCCTACCCGGCGATCCTCCCCTCATCGCCCTGTGGGAAAGCGATCACCGGGTTGTCTCTAGAACTTGTCTGGGTGTGTTTTATTAAGTATCCGGTTCTAGTTATCATGAGGTCGGAGTACAACTTCGGGTCGTCATTTTACCGAGGGACGCGACAATTCGAATAGATTAACCTCCCTATAGGGGTGAAGCACATTACCCGGCACGCTCGATCCCCTCTGGTCGGACACACTTTCCTGGGTCATCCCTGGGCTCGGAAGATCAACACATCGAATCCCTACCTAAGCACAACGGAGAGGTCAGCACGTCGGTCTAAGTCTTAAGTGCGCAGGGGTCTGGGCCCATCGCCAATTGCACACCTGCATGTTGCGTACGCGGCCGATGAGTAGACCTAGCAACCTCCATTACTAAGGAAGTTACGTTACGCGGTCCAACCCGGCGCACGCCGCACAGTCGCTAACGTCAAGAAGTCTTCGGCAGATACCACGACGTCCAGAGCCCATATCTATTCCCACGTAGCTGGTTAGTGCGTATAGGCCAGTGGCCAGACACAGATCAAATATCCAATCTCGTTAAGCGTGTTATTATGAAATAACCACGGACGATGACCAGAGCCAGGCCACCTCTCTCCACGGTGTCTCAACCTGCCCTGTCGCTCCGCCACAAAGAATCACTCAGGGGCTGTCAGAAACCCAGGGCCACGGCTACCTGGATAGAGCCACCTGTCCTTTCAGCCCGCAATCCGCGAATCACTTGCGGGTACTCTACGAGCCGGCCAGACTTTAGTCACATCATGTATCATGTATAATATGTATGTATATACCCGTGATCACCTCCCGAAGTGATCACGGCCCAATAGTATAGCATGGCAGATGAACAAGGATGTGGGGCAACTGATGGAATACTAGCATCCTATACTAAGCATTAGGATAGCAGGTAGGTATCAATAGTTGTAGCATCAATGACAGGCTATGAAACATAATAGGAGCTACCGAATCTTAAACACTAGCAAGCCTAATGCAAGAATAAGGAGATGAGAGTGGGCGCTATCTGGTGATCAAGGTGGAGGGCTTGCCTGGTTGCTCTGGCAAGTAGGAGGGGTCATCGTCGATGTAGTCGATCACGGGGGTATTGACGGCGGTCTCGAGATCTACCGGAAGGAAGTAACCGAGAGGGAACACAAATAAATAATAGAGCAATACGCAGTGATAGGTGTGACCTCACGCAGTAGTAGGCGATACCGGCGAAGTGGGGGAACAACCGGGAAAGTATTCCCGGTGTTTCACGGTTTCGGACAGACGGACCGAAGGGGAAATGTTCCAGGTCCACGATGCTAGGGCTGTTTGGTGAACGAACGGTCTGTGTATTCGAATTCGTCTCGTTGTTCCGAGCAACTTTCATGTACAAAGTATTTTCATCCGAGTTTCGGATTATTTTATATAATTTTTCAAAGTATTATTGAATTTTTAGAATTACTGGATTTAATTTTAAATCAAAATTATATTAAATATGAAAGATACGGGTACATAGAGAATGTACACAGGGATGTGTATGTGTGGCTGACAGTGGAGCCCCAGTGCTGAGTCAGCAGCTGACCCAGTCAATGTTATCCAAAAGATTAGTGCATTGGGTCCCCCATGTCAAAGGCTATTAGGTTAACTAAAACTTATATTTTTTAGATTAGATTCTATTCAAAGACTTGTTTAGTTATTCCGAATTATTTGGGGCCGACATGTCATAGGGACAGGGGCAACTAATAGGCTAATTAGTGCCCCTAATTAACTAACACGTCAATTGGCCGGAGGTAATTGATACGTCTCCAACGTATCTATAATTTTTGATTGTTCCATGCTATTATATTATCTATTTTGGATGTTTAATGGGCTTTAAGATGCACTTTTATATTATTTTTGACACTAGAATACTAACCAAAGGGCTAGTGCAAATTGTTATTTTTTGCCTATTTCAGTGCTTCGCAGAAAAGGAATATCAAACAGATTCCAAACGGAATGAAACCTTCGCGAGGATCGTTTTTGGAACAAACTCAATCCAGAAGACTTGGATTAGACGTCTGGGAAGCCACAAGGTGCCCACGAGGCAGCAGGGTGCGCCCAAGGGGGGTAGGCGCGCCCCCACCCTCGTGGGCCCCTCGTAGCTCCACCGACGTACCTCTTCCTCCTATATATACTCATATACCCTAAAAACATCCGAGAGCACCACAAAACCCTATTTCCACCGCCGCAACCTTTTGTACCCGTGAGATCCTATCTTGGGGCCTTTTCCGGAGCTCCGCCGGAGGGGGAATCAATCACGGAGGGCTTCTACATCAACACCATAACCTCTCCGATGATGTGTGAGTAGTTTACCACAGACCTTCGGGTCCATAGTTATTAGCTAGATGGCTTCTTCTCTCTCTTTGGATCTCAATACAAAGTTCTCCTTGCTCTTCTTGGAGATCTATTTGATGTAATACTTTTTGCGGTGTGTTTGTCGAGATCCGATGAATTGTCGGTTTATGATCAAGATTATCCATGAACAATATTTCGTTCTTCTCTGAATTCTTATATGTATGATTTAATATCTTTGCAAGTCTCTTCGAATTATCAGTTTGGTTTGGCCTACTAGGTTGATCTTTCTTGCAATGGGAGAAGTGCTTAGCTTTGGGTTCAATCCTGCGGTGCCCTTTCCTAGTGACAGCAGGGGCTGCAAGGCACGTATTGTATTGTTGCCATCGAGGATAAAAAGATGGGGTTTATCTCATATTCCATGAGTTTATCCCTCTACATCATGTCATCTTGCTTAAGGTGTTACTCTGTCCTTACGTACTTAATATGCTAGATGCATGCCGGATCGCGGTCGATGTGTGGAGTAATAGTAGTAGATGCAGAATCGTTTCGGTCTACTTATCATGGACGTGATGCCTATATACATGTTCATGCCTAGATATTCTCATAAATATGCGCTTTTCAATCAATTGCTCGATAGTAATTTGTTCACCCACCGTAAGATTTGCTATCTTTTGAGAAGCCACTAGAGAAACCTATGGCACCCGGGTCTATTTTCTATCATATTAATCTTCTGTGAACTAGTTATCTTTATTGTTCTTTTATTTTGCAATATTTACTTTTCAATCTATACAACAAAAATACCTAAAATATTTATCTTATTTTCTCTATCCGATTTAACTTTTGCAACTGAGGGAAATACTTATGTTTCTTTTATGCAACACCCGTTCCACTTCAAGGGAAAAACAACACATGCTCAAGAGGTAGTAAGAAGAATTTCTGGCGCCGTTGCCAGGGAGATCGACGCACAAGTCAAGACATACCAAGTACACATCACAAACTATTATCCCTCGCATTACATTATTTGCCATTTGCCTCTCGTTTTCCTCTCCCCCACATCACTGTAGCCGTTTTGTTCGCCCTTTTATGTTCGCCTCTTTTCACTTGCTTCTTGTTTGCATGCGTGTTCGATTGTTTGTTTGTCACAATGGCTCAAGATAATACTAAATTGTGTGACTTTTCCAATACCAACAACAATGATTTTATTACTACTCTGATTGCTCCTATTACCAATGCTGAATCTTGTGAAATCCATGCTCCTCTGTTGGATCTTGTCATGAAAGATCAATTTTCTGGCCTTCCTACTGAAGATGTCGCTACCCATCTAAACAAATTTGTTGATTTGTGCGATATGCAAAAGAAGATAGATGTGGATAATGATATTGTTAAATTGAAGCTATTCCCGTTTTCACTTAGATATCGTGCTAAAACATGGTTCTCTTATTTGCCTAAAAATAGTATTGATTCATGGAATAAGTGCAAAGAAGCCTTTATCTCTAAATATTTTCCTCCCGCTAAGATCATCTCTCTTTGAAACGATATTATCAATTTTAAGCAACTTGATCATGAGCAAGTTGCACAAGATTGGGAGAGGATGAAATTAATGATACGTAATTGCCCCACACATGGTTTGAATTTGTGGATGATTATACAAAAAATTTATGCTGGATTGAATTTTGCTTCTAGACATCTTTTAGATTCGGCTGCGGGGGGCACTTTCATGGAAATCACTTTAGGGGAAGCTACTAAACTACTAGATAATATTATGGTTAATTATAATCAACGGCACACCAAAAGATCCACTAGTAAAAAGGTTCATGCGATTGAAGAGATTAATGTTTGGAGTGGAAAGATGGATGAACTTATGAAATAGTTTGCTAATAAGAGTGTTTCTTCTGATCCTAATGATATGCCCTTGTCCACTTTGATTGACAATAATAATGAATCTATGGATGTGAATTTTGTTGGTAGGAACAATTTTTGTAACAACGTGTATAGAGGAAACTTTAGGCCCCTCTGGTGCACATATAAACTAGAAGGCTTAGTCTGTAGAGGCTAATAGAGAATCACAAAATCCTCATAGGCTAGACTCTAGGGTTTAGCTGTTACGATCTTGAGGCCGATCAACTCTTGTAATCATATTCATCCATATTAATATAGCAGGAAGTAGGGTATTACCTCGATCGAGAGGGCCTAAACCTGGGTAAACATCATGTCCCCAACCTCCTATTACCATCAATCCTCAGACACATAGTTCGGGACCCCCTACCCGAGATCCGCCGGCTTTGACATCGACAAGATGTTTCTCAGTCGACGCATCCAGCCTCTCCAGGCCCGCGACCATCCGATGTGGATGTACTCGGGTGCTGGTGACACCGCTCGGGTCCACCCGAAGGAGGTCACCGAGGAGATGGTGGCACAGTGGCTGAGGAGCATCATCGGAAACAAAGATAACACCAGGGGATCCAGAAGAGTTTCTCCATTCGACGCTGACAATGAGCCGGACAAGGTCTGATCTTTCTTACCAAGTGTTCTTCCATTCAGATTACATTCCGATTTGAAAACTGTTCTTGGATCTGAAAGAAGTTTATTTAGCTCCTTGCCCTGTAGATTTATACTGAGATGTATTCAGTCCCGAACGGGGGCAAGTCTAGGAGGGAATGGAGAGCACAGACGAGAGCGACAACTAGCAGTCCCCCGACGGTCATGAAGACGATAGTGATGACTCGGACGATGAGGAAGTCGACTCACCACCTCGCTCAGAACGGCGATCCAAACAGTCTCATGACCCTGCAAGCAGTCGTGGCAAGGCGGCTCCTTCAAGCGCACTAGTGCAGAAGCATGCTCGGACTTTGACTGTGGATCCGTCTGAGAAGGCCGCCAAGCAGCCGAAGATTACCAACTCGAAGCCTCGGATGGCCTTGCCCAAGATCAAGGTGGACGTTCCTATCACTTGTGCATATGTTTTTTTGCTTTACCTCTTTGTTTTTGTTTTTCTCAGAAGCTTCTATGTCTGCTGTCCACTCATTTGCTTGTCTGACCGAGTGAATTCTGCAACTTTCAGTGCTGCTACTTCTGGGACATCCATGCAAATTTATTAGGACCAAGACGATGAAGAAATCGAAGACATGGCCACTTCTAAAGCAGATATATCTCCCCAGCCTTGCCTTCACTTTGTCCACCGAACTGTCGGTCGACTGAACTCTTATGGTCGAGTCTCTTGCAGTGTAGCAAGATGTCATTGAACTTCCAGATGACGATGAAGTTGTGCCCCAGAAGACCATGAGAAGAAGGAGCAGAAGTTTGAGCAGGAGGGCACCTGCTAGCAAGGTACCTCAGTCGACATCAACGGCGTAAGCAATGATCCAGTGGTCCGGAGACCCAATTCGTCCTTCTATTTCATTTGCCAACCCTGTGTCGACTGATAATCCTTCCACGTCGACCGCCCAAGTCCTTGCTCCGTCCGTGCAACTTCATGCTTAAGATCCTCAGGCTGCTCCGACTGTTCTACCTACCTCGCTTTTCGTTACCCACCATGTCCCAGAAGACCCAGTGAGTGCTGCTAAGGAGGCCATACGCCAGGAGGGCCTGATGATGGAACAGATGAAGGTGGTGCATGAAGCTAGCAAGGTTGCTTATGACGCTGGCTCTGCTCTTCAAACCAATGTTCAGGTCAGTTGCTTTCCGACTGATTTCCCTGCTCGATCTTTGCTCTGCTAGGATATTGTGCATGGAAACTGCTGCTTTAATATTCATAAGATGTATGTGGATGAGCGTTTTGGAAGCTTTAACGTGCATCTATCATGAGTGTGTATCTTGTGGCCGTCCACCCTCTGGGTGTTTAAATTTTTGCTATATAATTTTTGAACTTGAGTCCACTAAGTCGTGTCGAATGTATCCTTGAACCAGTGGGGGCACGCAGAGTGCACCCTTGGTGCAGTCCCCGAGACCACCGCTGAATGTTTTGATTCAGCAGGGGTCTTTGTCGAACGTTTTCTTTACGATGCCTCCACTCGGTCTAGAGAGGTCATGCCGAGTGGAATTCAGACCAGTGGGGGCACACTAAGTGCACCCAATGGGTGTAGTCCCCGAGACCACGGTCGACTGCAGGCAGTGGGCGGTGGTCCGAGAATAAGTGTTGTATTTATTATTTTTTGACTGGGCGGACCATGTCGAGCGCAAAGTCGAACCTGTTGGGGCCCGCGGATTGCAACCACTGGATGTAGTCCCCGAGACTACTGTTGAATGTTTGATTCGGTTATAGTCTTAGAACTATTTTCGTCGTAATACTTGAACTTGTGTCTGATACGTCCAAAACGTATCTATAATTTCTGCTTGCTCCATGCCACTTTTGGGTGATATTGCTATGATATTCATACACTTCCATACACTTTTGATCATATTTGGACTAACTTACTAATTCAGTGCACCCCAGTGCCAGTTTCTGTTTTCGGCTGTTTTTGTATTTCAGGTTTTCACGTTTCGAGAACTGCCGAGAAAAATCCAGAAAAATTATATAAAAAATCAGCGATCCGGAAACAACACTGCGTCGGAAGGGCAGCCTGGGGGGGCCACAGGGGCTCCAGGCGCCCTGTGGGCGCCCCCCCCCCCCCTGGGCCGCGCCGGGGGGGCGCCTGGGCCCCCCGAAGCCCGTCCGGTGCCCCCCTTTGGCATATATTTAGAGGGACCTCCGAAACCCTCAGAACAGGAACTCTTCCCGGCATATATTTAGAGGGACCTCCGATCCCATCTCTGTTCCGCCGCCGCCGCCGCTTCCAAGATCGGGAGCACCAGGAGAACTCTTCCCGGCACCCTGTCGGAGGGGAGGATCACCACCGGGAGCTTCTCCACCACCATGGACGCCTCCCGGATGACTCGTGAGTAGTCTCCCTTGGACCATGAGTCCATGACGAGTAGCTATGTTATGTTCTCCTCCCGTTCTTGTGCTTCACTAATTAGTCATCGTGAGCTGCCCTACATGATCGAGGCACCTATGTAATCCTTATGCTGTTGCTATGTTGAGTTTGCTGGGATCCAATGGATTATGAGATTATGTTCAGATTGATCTTGAGTAATATATTTGATTCACCTCTTTTATATTTTAGTTCATAAGTAATTCTTGCATGTTCTCTGTTGTTACTTATTGCTTTGGCCGAGTAGTAGGTAGTGACTCCAAGAGGGAACGTTATGCTCGATTGTGGGTTCATGCCCCTCGATGACTAGCTTGAGTGACAGAAACATGAGTCTAGGGGATGTGCTGTTGCCACAAGGGGGAAAACAACGGTGCTTGTGCCCGCGGGTGCAAGGATTGTTTACTTTACGCAAAGTTCTTTTAATGCAGTTGTCTGTTGCATTGAGTTTACACTATGTGTGGGACTCGCAACTTAATACCAGCGAGATGTTCTGGATAGATATCTCAAGGTGGATGATTAGTAGTAGATATTGATGGATTTCGGTCTACTTACTTTGGCGTACCGCCCATGCTTTGAACCTCAACCTTTCTTGCAATGTAGTCAGCATTGGTTTGCGTTCGTGGTCCTGTCAATTGCCCAGCTGTAATTTGTTTACCTCACATAGCTGTTTTATCGTCTTTTTGGAGAGAGACATCACTAGTGAACATCATGAGGCTCCGGTCCATATTACCATCATTGATCACATCCACTATTTATTTTCCGTTATCTACCTACTATCGCAAAAACTATCTATCACTACTATCATTGCTTTTAACCCTTTGTGAACTACAAGGCCGGAGAGATTGACAACCTCTCTATACTCGTTGGGAGCAAAGTTATTTGTATCTGTGTGCAGGTCCACGTTGATTGCTACTAATCTGGCGCCGTAGCAATTGACACCTACTTGTTGAACCTAGGAGTCTCTGGGGAATCGATCCTTGGCATCTTTGCTAGGGGAAAACACTTCTACTTACTGCATCTTACACCTTCCACTTGGGGTAACCAACGAGGGGTTCGAGGCCCATCAAGGAGTATTTTCTGGCGCCGTTGCCGGGGACTCCACTCTTCAGGATAGGGGAGTTGCATGCTATCTTTTACCTTTGCTTTTTAGTCTTGTTAGTTTACCTTTCATTTTTGCTTTAGTTCCTTTTATCGAAAATCACAAAAATAGTTATCTTGCTTGCTTGCTACTATGGGTTCTACCAAAAACACTAAATGGGAGGAGTACACCCCTACTTCCATTGCCCCAATTATCTCTGACGGGATTTACAAAAAAAAATAAACCTTGCGATTATACTAGTTTTGACGGAGAGTTATGCCCATGGCATGGTCTTCCAGGAAAAAAGTATGAGCCTCAGTTTAAAATTGCTCCTAAGCTTCCCCAAACTTGGGAAGATGTTCAAACTCTTATAATAGAGAGTGAATTAAACAAAGAGGATGACACTACAATTCTGCCCACTAATGATAAAATTGATTTTGATAATTGTAGTATTTCAGAAGTTGTCACCTTTCTACAAGGAATGGCTAAAGATCCCAACACTAGCACGCTTAATCTTGCCTTCACAGAGCATGTCACTAATGCTCTTATCAAAGCTAGGGAGGAGAAACTTAGAGTAGAAGCCTCCATACCTAGAAAGCTAGAAGATGGTTGGGATTCTATGATTAAAATTAAGATAAACAACTTCTCATGCTATGCTTTATGTGATATTGTAGCTAGTACTTCCATTATGCCCAAAAGACTATATGATATGCTTAAATTAAAATCTTTTGATTCTTGTTCTTTTGGTAATGTTCTCCTTGATTCTTCCATAAAGAAACCTTTGGGGAGGATCGACGATGTTCTTATTGTTGTCAATGATAATTATGTTCCCGTTGATTTTACTATTATGGATATTGAATGTGATCCTTCTTGTCCAATTATTTTGGGACGTCTCTTTTTGCGCACCGTTGGTGCTGTCATTGACATGAAAGAGGGTAATATAAAATTTCAGTTTCCTCTCAAGAAAGGGATGGAACACTTCCCTCGTAAGAAGGTCAAGTTACCTTTTGAGTCCGTTGTACGGGCTAGCTATTCTTTTACTCTTGATAAAACTTGATCTATGCATTATGCCTAGCTTAAAGGCATAAAAAAAAGCGCTTTTGGGAGGCAGCCCACATGAATAAATTTTTGCTTTTGTTGTGTCTTGATGTTGTTTACTGCTGTAGAATCATCATTGTATCTTTGTTTTTCATATTTGTGCCAAGTATAGCCTCCGATTGCTAGAAAGTTCAAAAGTTGTGAGGTGCTGTCCAGGAAACAGATTCTGTCCTTGGATAGAAAAATTCGTATAAAATCACCAGATCATCTTTTTGGTCTGAATTTTTTCGACAGCGTTCTCTATATAATTGTCTTTCGTGGGTCAGTTCTGAGTTTTTTGATTTGAGTTGCAGAAGTATCCCGAACAGATCAATTACTGCCTGATGTTCTGTTTTTCACAGATTCTGCCCTGTTTTGCCTTACCTTCACTTTGCAAATTAAGAACTTGCTTTTTCTTTGCAAAAACCTTTTGGCAATCTTGAGAAACAGTAGAACTTCAAGAATATCCTTATTTCCAGCAAGGTATAATTATTTTATAAGGGTACTAACCTCGCTAATCAGATTATGATGAGTTATGTATGAAGGGAGTTTTCAAGTGTGTGAGGGAAGATGATAAAAAGATTCAGGAGTGTCAAGCGCTCAAGCTTGGGGATGCCCCCGTGCACCCCCAAGAAATATTCAAGGAGACTCAAGCGTCTAAGCTTGGGGATGCCCCCGTGCATCCCCTTCTCCATCAACATTATCAGTTCATCTTTCGTTTCGCTATATTTTTATCACTTCATGTGTTATGTGCTATGCTTGGAGCGTCTTGCTTTTAGTTTTCTTTTTAGTTTTTCATAACGAGTCGGAACCCAGCATTCCTTTATGTGGGAGAGAAACACGCTCCACTTCTACCTAGAACATTACATAGAATCTTCATGTCTATCTATGCTGTGTGTGTTCTTTGTCTTTTAATAGCTACTATCATGCTCTGCTCTTAGTATTCATGCCTATCTTTTCAAAGAGCTTTTGTATAGTTGGTTGCTTGAACTCTCTTTAATTACCATGCTCACCTTATTAAGAGAGTTTGCTTCCGTTGCATGGGTTAATGTGTCTAGGATAAAGATGCTACTTTCATGATGGTGCTTAGTAGTTCAGGTTTTCTTTTGGTTAATCTCAAATAGCTGGGGGGTTCCCAATGTGTTATTGGAGTACCAATTTGGTTTGTTTGCCTATGATATGGTATGGTTTAGTAATATCTTCCTTCGAGAATTTATTTTGATTGACTTGGCGTATGCTCACGCATATTCAAGACTATAAAGAAAGTCTGTCAAGCCTTGATGATCTTTTATTTCTAAGTAGCGATATAACTACCATGCCTGATTCAATATTGCTTTGTCGCTCTGCATGATTATGACCGTCATTGCTCTCTTAGTTGGTCGCTCCCAGTCTTTTTGCTAACCTCCACCTGTACTAAGCAAACTAACCATGCAATACATAGCTCATGGGAAAGTAGCCTAAAAACTATTGTGGTAAAGAATATGTTGCTTATGTATCTTATTTCTTATAAGTTGCTTGGGGACGCCATCAACTGTCACACTTTTGTTGAATATCATGTGAGTTGCTATGCATGTTCGTCTTGTCTGAAGTAAGGGTGATTTACCGTGGGTTGAATAACTATGCATATTGTTAGAGAAGAACATTGGGCCGCCAACCAAAGCCATGCATCATGGTGGAAGTTTTAGCTTGGACCTTAATCCTCAATCTCTCATGAGAATATGCTTATGCATTAAAGAGGAGTCCATCATCTATTTTCTATGTTGTCCCGGTATGGATGTCCTCAAGTTGAGATCTATCAAAAACGAGAAATCAAATGCGATCTATCTCCTTGGACCTTTGTACAGGTGGCATAGAGGTACCCCTTTGTGACACTTGGTTGAAACATATGCAATGCAATGATAACCCATGGAAATCCGAGCTAATTAGGACAAGGAGCGAGCACTATTGGTATTCGATGCATGAGGCTTGCAACTTATAGGATGTTTTATACATGACACATATGAAGTACTACTACCGTTGACACAATTGCTTCCATGTTTTCAAAATAAAAAGCTTTAGCACTTAACCTTTATTTTACCTTTATGTTGAAGCACCAACTACTGAGAGCATGATTGTCATTCTAAGTGTATTGTGCATTGTCCCAAAGTAGCATTGTCTTTTGCATGATTGTGATATTGTTTATTCTGAAATGATTGTATCTAGTCATCACTTAAACCTTGAAGGTGCTCCTGCATTTATGTTTTGCATCACTAAAGGGGGCAAGCTAGATATCACTTTATCATATTTGCACATCATGTTCATTGCAAATCTTTTTGATGATTCAGTTTCATGTTGTAAAACTTTCAGTCATTTGTGATTTTCTCTTGAGGCAACTTAATTACTTTAGAATCATTGTCTCAGTAAGCTTTTGTCATATGACTATGAGAAAGTCCTATATGGTTAATAGCATGTCACCACAGAAATTATTCTTGTTATCATTTACCTACTCGAGGACGAGCAGGAATTAAGCTTGGGGATGTTGATACGTCCAAAACGTATCTATAATTTCTGCTTGCTCCATGCCACTTTTGGGTGATATTGCTATGATATTCATACACTTCCATACACTTTTGATCATATTTGGACTAACTTACTAATCCAGTGCACCCCAGTGCCAGTTTCTGTTTTCGGCTGTTTTTGTATTTCAGGTTTTCACGTTTCGAGAACTGCCCAGAAAAGTCCAGAAAAATTATATAAAAAATCAGCGATCCGGAAACAACACTGCGTCCGAAGGGCAGCCTGGGGGGCACAGGGGCTCCAGGCGCCCTGTGGGCGCCCCCCCCCCCGGGCCGCGCTGGGGGGCCGCCTGGGCCCCCCGAAGCCCGTCCGGTGCCCCCCTTTGGCATATATTTAGAGGGACCTCCGAAAACCTCAGAACAGGAACTCTTTTCGCGATCCCATCTCTGTTACGCCGCCGCCGCCGCTTCCAAGATCGGGAG
This sequence comes from Secale cereale, assembly GCA_902687465.1. Lineage (NCBI taxonomy): Eukaryota > Viridiplantae > Streptophyta > Magnoliopsida > Poales > Poaceae > Secale > Secale cereale. The sequence continues at coordinate 898,142,938 of LR738715.1, forward strand.
CACCAGGAGAATTCTTCCCGGCACCCTGCCGGAGGGGAGGATCACCACCGGGAGCTTCTCCACCACCATGGACGCCTCCCGGATGACTCGTGAGTAGTCTCCCTTGGACCATGAGTCCATGACCAGTAGCTATGTGATGTTCTCCTCCCGTTCTTGTGCTTCACTAATTATTCCTCGTGAGCTGCCCTACATGATCGAGGCACCTATGTAATCCTTATGCTGTTGCTATGTTGAGTTTGCTGGGATCCGATGGATTATGAGATTATGTTCAGATTGATCTTGAGTAATATATTTGATTCACCTCTTTTATATTTTAGTTCATAAGTAATTCTTACATGTTCTCCGTTATTACTTATTGCTTTGGCCGAGTAGTAGGTAGTGACTCCAAGAGGGAACGTTATGCTCGATTGTGGGTTCATGCCGCTCGATGACTAGCTTGAGTGACAGAAACATGAGTCTAGGGGATGTGCTGTTGCCACAAGGGGGGAAACAACGGTGCTTGTGCCCGCGGGTGCAAGGATTGTTTACTTTACGCAAAGTTCTTTTAATGCAGTTGTCTGTTGCATTGAGTTTACACTATGGGTGGGACTCGCAACTTAATACCAGCGAGATGTTCTGGATAGATATCTCAAGGTGGATGATTATAGTAGATCTTGATGGATTTCGGTCTACTTACTTTGGCGTACCGCCCATGCTTTGAACCTCAACCTTTCTTGCAATGTAGTCAGCATTGGTTTGCGTTCGTGGTCCTGTCAATTGCCCAGCTGTAATTTGTTTACCTCACATAGCTGTTTTATCGTCTTTTTGGAGAGAGACATCACTAGTGAACATCATGAGGCTCCGGTCCATATTACCATCATTGATCACATCCACTATTTATTTTCCGTTATCTACCTACTATCGCAAAAACTATCTATCACTACTATCATTGCTTTTAACCCTTTGTGAACTACAAGGCCGGAGAGATTGACAACCTCTCTGTACTCGTTGGGAGCAAAGTTATTTGTATCTGTGTGCAGGTCCACGTTGATTGCTACTAATCTGGCGCCGTAGCAATTGACACCTACTTGTTGAACCTAGGAGTCTCTGGGGAATCGATCCTTGGCATCTTTGCTAGGGGAAAACACTTCTACTTACTACATCTTACACCTTCCACTTGGGGTAACCAACGAGGGGTTCGAGGCCCATCAATGTTTCATTAGTCGGAAGTAATCAGTCTTTGTTTCTGTCGAATGACATGTCTTGTTTGCTGATTTCCAAAATCTAGCGAGCTCAGAGCTCAGTTTGCTGAACTGGAGAAGAAGCAGATCCAGCTTAATCTTGACCTGGAGCTGGCCAAGAAGAACTTGCAGAAGGCTAAGGATGAAGCGACTGCCACGGGAGGTAACGGGTGTCTGACTGTTCGCCTTGTCATGTTTTTCTCTGTTTATGTTTTTTCAACCGAGTGACTCCCTTTCAACAGATGTGCGTAGTGAAAACAAACAACTCCAAGCTCGTCTGAAGAATGTTGCTTCTTTAGACCAAATGAAGCAAGCTCTGGAGCGGAAGGACCTTGATCTTGCGGCGGCGCAGAAGACAGCACAAGAGAAAACTGACCTTGCCGACAAGAAGTTGGCTTCAGTCGGTAAGCTAGAAGAAGAGAACGCCAAGCTGAAGACTGCCCTTGATGAGGCCAACAAAGAGGTCTCGCGATTGAAGAAAGACAAGATGGCTCTCACTGACAAAGTTGGAGACCTCACTCAGGAGAGGCACGAACTGGAGGCTTATCTCGGAGGACTCGCCAAGAAGATATTCCTTATGCTTGAAGGTATTTTTTCTGGTCAAGTGCAAGAATGGAAGAAGTCATCTGCTCATTGCGGCACTGACATGGCTCTGTCTCTGGTCCGAGTCCATTGCAAAGAAGTCAAAGAGGAGAAGCTGGCGGCTCTCAAGGTCGCCAACACCAAGAAGCTTCAATTCCAGTCCTTCATGGAGACCTTCATCGACGCTGCCACTCGTATTGCAGATGGCATCGACCATGACAGCTTCTTTGAGCCAGCAAGCCCTACCACTACTGAATGAACATACCTAATGCTTCACCTTCATTTGCCTCGGAATGCCGAATGGTTTTGTAACCGTAAAACTCTTTCGGGCCTGATGCCCGAGTACTTCCGTTCGTGCTTCTGAACTTTGTTGGGTTTATCTGAACATGCTTTTTCTCAGGATGCCGCTGTTCTTGTCTTCGAATTTATTCGCTTGATGATTTGAAGGGTCTAGAATGAGTTTCCGTGTGAGAGGGTCGCACTTCTTTCAAAATGCAACTTGTCGTTGTACTTGTGGCGCGGCCTAGAGTGTGACTTTACGTTATACTGGTGGTATAGCTCAGTGGGTAACCCTGCGTTGTACTTGTGGCTAGCTCAGAGGGTAACCCTGCATTGTACTTGTGGCACATCTCAGAGTGCAACTCCATGTTGTATTTGTGGCGCAACTCAGAGTGCGACACCACGTTGTACTTGAGGCGCAGCTTAGAGCATAACTTCTTAGATGTTTTAGTTGAGTCTAGTGACTTAGCCAAGTCCCCGAGTGTGAGGGTTGCTCTTCACTCGGAGTTTTTTAAACTTAGGCGATTACGGGATCGCAGCTAAGCCCCGTAGTGAGAGGGTTGCTCTTCACTTGGAGTGTTTTTTAAACTTAGACGAGTACGGGGTCGCAGCTAAGCCCCCGAGTGAGAGGGTTTCTCTTCACTCGGAGTGTTTTTGAAACTTAGGCGAGTACAGGGTCGCAGCTAAGCCCCCGATTGAGAGGGTTGCTCTTCACTCGGACTGTTTTTGAAACTTAGGGGAGTACAGGGTCGTAGCTAAGCCGCAGAGTGAGACGGTTACTCTTCACTTGGAGTGTTATTGAAACTTAGGCGAG
>LR738715.1:898145915-898167640 GCA_902687465.1 Secale cereale
TGAGAGGGTTGCTTCACTCGAAGTGTTTTTTAGAAACTTAGTAGAATCAGGTTCGCGGCTAAGCCCCCGAGTGAGAGGGTTGCTCTTCACTCGGAGTGTTTTAGAAACTTAGGCGAATCAGATTCGCGGCTAAGCCCCCAAGTGATAGGGTTGCTCTTCACTCGAAGTGTTTTTAGAAACTTAGGCAAATCAGATTCGCGGCTAAGCCCCAGAGTGAGAGGGTTACTCCTCACTCGGTGTCTTTTTTTAGAAACTTTAGTGAATCAGGTTCGGGGCTAAGCCCCCGAGTGAGAGGGTTGCTCTTCACTCGGAGTGTTTCTTAGAAACTTAGGTGAATCAGGTTCGCGACAAAGCCGTCGAGTGAGAGGGTTGTTCTTCACTCAGATTGTTTTTAGAAACTTAGGCGAATCAGGTTCGCGGCTAAGCCCCCGAGTGAGAGGGTTGCTCTTCACTCGGAGTGTTTTTAGAAACTTTGGAGAATGAGGTTCGCGGATAAGCTCCTGAGTGAGAGGGTTGCTCTTAGCTCGGAGTGTTTTTAGAAACTTAGGTGAATCAAGTTCGCGCTTAAGCCCTCGAGTGAGAGGTTTTCTCTTCACTCGGAGTGTTTTTTTAGAAACTTAGGCGAATCAGGTTCATGGTTAACCCCCGAGTGAGAGGGTTCCTCTTCACTCGGAGTGTTTTTTAGAAACTTAGGCGAATCAGGTTCGCGGCTAAGCCATCCACTGGGGGATTTTAAACACATGTGTTTGCGGGATAACAATCATTTAAGGTACTGCAAAAAATCTTGTCTTTGATAAGCAAACTTCAGGATTCTTATTACAACTCATCGATCTGAGTGCTTAGGTATAGAAACGGTGGATCATGTCTGCATTACACGAGCGTGGCTTGTCTGCTTTCTTGGCTATGTTGTAGAGATGATATGCCCCATTGTGGAGCACCTTGGTGATGATGAAGGGGCCTTCCCAGGCCAGAGCGAGCTTGTGAGGACGTTTCTGATGTACACGGATTACAAGATCTCCCTCTTGAAATGCTCGACCTCTGACATAACGGGAGTGGAATCGACGTAGGTCTTTTGCTGGTAGATGGTCGACCGGATCAGAGCCATCTCATGTTCTTCCTCTAGGAGATCAACTACATCTTGGCGTGTTTGCTCTGCCTCAGCTTCTGAGAAGAGTTCCACTCGGGGGGTGTTGTGTACCAGGTCACTCGGAAGCACAACCTCAGCACCATACACCATGAAGAAAGGAGTCCGGTCATTCAACCGGTTTGGAGTTGTCCTTAGACCCCATAAGACAGACGGTAATTCAGTCTCCCAAGCCCCAGGAGCATGCTTGAGATCGCGCATCTGCCGTGGTTTCAACCCTCGAAGGATTAAACCATTTTCCCTTTCTGCCTGCTCATTCGATTGTAGGTGCACAACAGATGCATAATCAAACCGAGTGCCTTGGGAAGCACAGAATGCCATGAACTCGTCATAATCGAAGTTGGAGCCGTTATCTGTGATGATACTTAGAGGGACACTGTATCTGAATATCAACTCTCTAATTAAGCTAATGGCAGTGCTTGAATCGAGATTCTTGATAGGCTTGGCTTTGATCTAGTAGGTGAATTTGTCGACTGCCACAAGCAAATGACTGAAACCACTTCTGCCATTCTTGAAGGGCCCGACCATATCCAATCCCCAAACAACAATCAGCCAGACCAATGGAATAGTCTTCAATGCAGACATAGGTATTGAGACATGTTTGAGTAGAACTGGCAGCCTTCCCATTTGTCGACTATATCCTTAGCCATCTCATTCACCCGCGGCCAGTAGAATCCAGGTATACTTTGGCCACGATGTTCTGAGAGGATGCGTGGTGGCCACAAGTTCCCGAGCGTATCTCTTGTAAGATCACTCGACCTTCTTCTCGGAGATGGAGTGCTGAGCAACTCCAGTAGCACTCTCCCTGAAAAGTCGTCCACCTATCACTATGAAGGCTTTGGATTAACGAACAATCTGACGTGCCTCATCTTCATCTTCTGGAAGCTCCTTCATGAGTAGGTACGCATTATATGGAACTGTCCAATCGGCCGTGATCACCAAACATGATTAGGTCGACTACAGTGGGAACTTCAATTTCAGTCAGATTGGTCGGACTTATAGGTTGTGGGGGATCTTCTGTTAAAGGATCTTCCCGGATCGACGGGGTATGGAGGTGCTCCAAGAACACATTGTTGGGTATAGGATTTCGAGTGGAACCTAATTTTGCCAGGTCATCAGCGGCTTGATTCTTGATTCGGGGTATGTGGTGGAGCTCTAACCCTTCAAACTTCTTTTCTAGATTTCTCACTGCATAGCAATAACAGGTCATTGGTGGGCTCCTGATATCCCATTCCTTCATCACCTGATTGACCACTAAGTCTGTGTCACCGTAGACCATCAAGCGACGGACGCCGAGTGAGATGGCCATGCGTAAACCATACAATAGTGCCTCATACTCAGCTTCATTGTTTGAACATTGAAAGTGAATTTGAAGGACACAGCTAAGCTTGTCCCCTCTGGGAGACACCAGAACCACACCTGTGCCGGATCCATTCAGCATCTTGGACCCATCAAAAACCAAAGTCCAATACTTCTAGTGAACCTAAGTCGGTTGTTGCTGCTCATTCCACTCGGCGATGAAATCTGCTATTGCTTGGGACTTGATTGCTTTCTTTGCCTTGAATTTGATATCGAACGGAAGGAGTTCAATCACCCATTTTTACACTCGACCAGTTGCATCCCTGTTGTTCAAAATTTATGATAGTGGAGACCGAGTGGTCTGAGAAGTATTGTGCAACTTTCTTCGCGGTCAAGTAAATTCCTTAAACAAGCTTCTGATAGTGTGGATATCTCTGCTTGGACAGAGTCAAAACTTTGGAAATATAATATACTAGGCACTGAACCTTGTAGGCTTTGCCTTCCTCTTCCCGCTCGACCGTGAGCACTGTGCTGACAACTTGTCAAGTGGCTGCAATATATAGTAGCAGAGCCTCTTTGCTGACTGGGGCAGTGAGCACCGACTGGGTGGAAAGCAGGGCTTTGAGCTCTACAAACGTTGCTTCGGCTTCAGTAGTCCTCTCGAACTTGTCAGATTTTTTCATCAGTCAGTAAAGAGGCAATGCCTTCTCACCGAGGTGGTAGATGAATCGACTCAATGCAGCCAAACAACCAGTAAGCTTTTGAACGTCGTGCACACGTACAGGGCATTTCATTTGGAGGATTGCTCCAACATTTTCTGGGTTTGCGTCGATCCCTCGTTTAGAAACGAGGAAACCGAGTATCTTTCCGCTTGGGACTCCGAATGTGCACTTCGACGGGTTAAGCTTGATATCATATCTTCTCAAGTTGGCAAAGGTTTCAGCGAGGTCAGTCTGTAGGTCGGAACATTTACGTGACTTGACCACGTTGTCATCCATGTATGCTTCCACATTTCGACTAATTTGAGTGAGCAGGCACTTCTGAATCACGCGCATGAATGTGGCGCCGACATTCTTGAGCCCAAAAGGCATGGTAACATAGCAAAAACACCAGAGGGGGTGATGAAGGCTGTTTTTATTTCGTCGGGCCCATACAGTCGGATCTGATGGTACCCGGAATATGCGTCCAAGAAGGACAGACGCTCACATCCCGCGGTTGAGTCGAAAATCTGGTCGATGCGGGGGGAGAGGGAAATGATCTTTTGGGCAGGCCCCATTGATGTGTTTGAAATCGATACACATGCGAAGTGAGTCATCTTTCTTGGGGACCATGACAATGCTACTTCTCGAGCTTGCGTTGTATTCCCTCGAAGAGGAAAGTGAGATGCAGCACGGTAGCATAAGTATTTCCCTCGGTTTTTGAGAACCAAGGTATCAATCCAGTAGGAGACCACGCGCGAGTCCCTCGCACCTGCACAAACAAATAAGAACTTCGCAGCCAACGCGATAAGGGGTTGTCAATCCCTTTACGGTCACTTACGAAAGTGAGATCTGATAGAGAAGATACTTTATATTTTTGGCATTTTTGTTTATAAGAACAGAAATTAAAAGCGGTAGAGGTAAAGTAGATGTAGATTGATATGTTGAGAATAGACCCGGGGGCCACACTGTTCTCTAGTGGCTTCTCTCATGATAGCGATATTCTACGGCGGGTAAACAAATTACTGTCGAGCAATTGATAGAAAAGCGAATAATTATGAGACTATCTAGGCATGATCATTGTATATAGGCATCACGTCCGAGACAAGTAGACTGACTCCTGCCTGCATCTACTACTATTACTCCACACATCGACCGCTATCCAGCATGCATCTAGTGTATTGAGTTCATAAGAACAGAGTAACGCCTTAAGCAAGATGACATGATATAGAGGGATAAACTCAAGCAATATGATATAAACCCCATCTTTTTATCCTCGATGACAACAATACAATACGTGCCTTGATGCCCCTACTGTCACTGGGAAAGGACACCGCAATATTGAACCCAAAGCCAAGCACTTCTCCCATTGCAAGAACTACAGATCTAGTAGGCCAAACCAAACCAATAATTCGAAGAGACTTAAAAGGATGTTATGAGCACACATAAAGAGTTCAGAGAAGAACCAAATATTTCTCATAGATAATCTTGATCATAAACTCACAATTCGTCGGATCTCGACAAACACACCGCAAAAAGAGATTACATCGAATAGATCTCGTCGCAGACTGAGGAGAACTTTGTATTGAGCTCCAGAGAGAGAGAAGAAGCCATCTAGATACTAGCTATGGACCCGAAGGTCTGTGCTAAACTACTCACAACTCATGGTGTGGGTGATGATGATGATGTAGAAGAACTCCGTGATGGAACCCCCTTCGGCGGAGCTCCGGAACGGGCTCCAAGATGGGATCTCACGGGAACAAAAGGTTACGGCGGTGGAATTAGGGTTTTCTTTCTGTTGCTGATGGTTTCGGGGTACGTAGACTAATATAAGAGGAAGGAGGATACCGGGGGACGCTCGAGGGGCCCACGAGGGTGGGGCCCACGAGGCAGTGGGGCGCACCCCCCACCCTCGTGGGCACCTCGTGCCCCCCTGACGTGGTTCTAAAGTTCCCTGTGCGTGATTTTCTCCAAAAATATCTCTTGCGAAGGTTTCATTCCGTTTGGACTCCGTTTGATATTCTTTTTCTGCAAATCCCAGAAACAGGCAAAAAACAGCAATCTAGACTGGGCCTTTGGGTTAGTAGGTTAGTCCCAAAAATGATATAAAAGTGTATGATAAAGCCCATTAAACATCCAAGACTTCATAAATAATAGCATGGAACAATAAAAAAATATAGATACGTTGGAGACGTATCAAGCATCCCTAACCTTAATTCCTGCTCGTCCTCGAGTAGGTAAATGATAAAGAAAGAATTTTTGATGTGGAATGCTAACCAACATAGTTTCTCAATGTAATTCTCTTAATTGTGGTATGAATGTTCCGATCTGAAGATTCAAGATAAAAGTCTATATTGACATAAGAAATAATAATACTTCAAGCATACTAACAAAGCAATCGTGTCTTCTCAAAATACTATGGCTCAAGAATGTTATCCCTACAAAATCATATAGTCTGGCTATGCTCCCTCTTCATCACACAAAATATTCATATCATGCACAACCCCGATTTCAGCCAAGCACTTGTTTTCATACTCTATTCTTTCAAACCTTTCAACTTTCACGCAATACATGAGCGTGAGCCATGGACATAGCACTATGGGTGGAATAGAGAGGTGGTTGTGGAGAAGACAAAAAGGAGGGAGATAGTTTCACATCGACTAGGCGTATCAACGGGCTATGGAGATGCCCATCAATATATATCAATCTGAGTGAGTAGGGATTGCCATGCAACAGATGCACTAGAGCTAAAAATGTATGAAAGCTCAACAAAAGAAACTAGTGGATGTGCATCCAACTTGCTTTCTCACGAAGACCTAGGGCATTTAAGGAAGCCCATCGTTGGAATATACAAGCCAAGTTCTATAATGAAAATTCCCACTAGTATGTAAAATGATTAAGAATGAGAATCTCTACAATGAAGAACATGGTGCTACTTTGAAGCACAAGTGTGGAAAAAAAGATAGTAGCAATTGTCCCTTTTTTCTTTTTTTCGGGCATTTCTTTTTTTTCTTTGGCCTTTCTTTTTTTTCTTTTTTTTTGCGGAGGGGCTTTATTGAGCCTTTCCTCCCATGGGACAATGCTCTAATAATGATGATCATCACACTTTCATTACAACTCGATATTACAACTCGATACTACAATAAAGTATGACTCTATATGAATGCCTCCGGTGGTGTACCGGTATGTGCAATGAAACAAGAACATGGCAATATATATCGGAATGGCTATGGAAATGCCATGATAGGTAGGTATGGTTGATGTTTTGAGGAATAGTATGGTGGCTGTTTTGAGGAAGGATATATAGTGGGTTTATGGCACCAGCGAAAGTTGCGTGGTACAAGAGAGGCTAGCAAGGGTGGAAGGGTGAGAGTGCGTATAATCTATGGACTCAACATTAGTCATAAGAACTAATATATTTATTGCAAAAATCTACGAGTCATCAAAACAAAGCAATCAACGCATGCTCCTAGGGGGGGTGGTAGGAGTTAACCATCGCGCGCCCCCGACCTCCACACAAAGGTTGGCACTTTACAAATACATCATGCTCTAACTTCGTCATATAGCGGTTCACCATATGTGCATGCTACGGGAATCACTAACCTTAACACAAGTATTTCTCAATTTCATAATAACTCCACTAGCATGACTCTAATATCACTATCCTCATATCTCAAAACAATTATCAAGCATCCAACATCTCATCATATTCAACGCACTTTGTGTGAAAGTTTTTACAACATTGATATTGGATGTCTATCATGTGAAGACTAGTTTTATAGCCTAAACACATTACCATGATGTTTTAATAGACTCTCAAATAGATATAAGTGAAGCATGAGAGTTCAACAATTTCTACAAAATATTACCACCACCGTGCTCTAAAAGATATAAGTGAAGCACTAGAGCAAAAACTATTCAACTCGAAAGATATAAGTGAAGCACATAGAGTGTTCTAACAATTCCTAGGCCATATTTAACTCTCTCAAATAGGTGTGTCCAGCAAGGATGATTGTGGAAAACTAACAAGCAAAGACTCAAATTATACAAGACGCTCCAAGCAAAACACATATCATGTCGTGAATAAAAATATAGCTCCAAGTATAGTTACCGATGGATGAAGACGAAAGAGGGGATGCCTTCCCGGGGCATCCCCAAGCTTAGGCTTTTGATTGTCCTTGAATTTTACTTGGCGTGCCATGGGCATCCCCAAGCTTAGGCCTTTGCTACTCTTTGTTCTGTAGTCCATCAAAGCAATACTCAAAACATGAAAACTACACAACACAAAACTTAGACAAAAATTCTCGTGAGCCCCGTTAGTATAAGAAAGCAAACCACTACTCAAAGGTACTGAAATGAATTCATTCTTTGTTTATATTGGTGTTAAATCTACTGTATTCCAACTTCTCTGTGGTTCATACTTGCCAATACTACTCATAGATGCATTGAAATAAGCAAACAACACACGAAAAACAGAATCTGTCAAAAACAAAACAGTCTATAGTAATCTGCGAGTTTCGCATACTTCTGTAATTCCAAAAAATTCAAACTAAATTGGTAAATGTGAGGAATTTTTCTATTAATCATCTTCAAAAAGAAATCAACTAAATAGCACGTTCCAGTAAAATCTGATGACCATTCGAGTGGGCGCTAACGATTCTGTTTTTCACAGCAAGATCACATAAACTTCACACAAGTCTTCCCAAAGGTTCTACTTGGCACAAACGCTAAACAAAACATGAAACCACATCTAAACAGAAGCTAGATGCAATATTTATTCCCTGACAGCAGCAAAAACAATAAATATAAAATTGGGTTGCCTCCCAACAAGCGCTATCGTTTTACGGCCCTAGCTAGGCACGATAGAAGATAATTCTAGCGATTGCCATCTTTGGACGGCAATTCTTTGATTAAGCACTTATGATTCTTAGGCACTTCTTTGTCCCTATTAATTGTCAAACTCTTGGGCAAGAAATCAAGAAATTCTAAAGTGTCAAAAGGATCCCTTGCAAAAGTAAGAAAATTAGGGTGAACACTTATAGACTTGAGATCCTCAATTCCTTTACTAGATGGTTCACCCTTGTATTTAGGGACATGCATGAACTTAGATAATTTAGTGGTAGAGGTATTTGGAGTGGTTTTTATAGCAGAAAGAGCAGAACCCACATTAGTGATAATATCCTCAAGCTTATTGATTCTAGTAGAATCTTGATCCAGCTTTTCTTTAACTATGGGCTCCTTTTCCTTAAGATTTTCAGAACAACTCCTACCTTAGATCCATGTTGAGTAATTTCATTATGGATTTTTCTATCCAAATTCTCTACTAGTTCTACCGTAGCAACTTTATTTTCAATGATTTCTAACCGCTGCATAACATGCTCCAAAGTTAAAACGGTCCCATTAACCATAAGAGGCGGTGAGCCAAATAATTCAGTCATAGCATTATAAGAATCAAAGGTATGGCTACCCAGGAAATTCCCTCCGGTAATGGTATCTAAGATAAATCTATTGCACGGAGTTATGCCAACATAAAAATTGCGAAGAAGCACGGAAGTGGAAAGCTTCCTATTGGATCTATTTTGAGCATTGCAAATTCTATACCAGGCATCTTTTAAGTTTTCTTCCTCCCTTTGTTTAAAGTTGAGGACCTCACTCTCGGGAGTGTTGATAATGATAGGTGTGCTAGACATGATGACAAGCAAGCAAACAGCACACAAGAAAACAAGAAGCAAGCAAACGATAAACACGCGGCAGAAGAAGGGCAAATAAAACGGCAAGGGTGAAGTGGGGGAGAGGAAAACTAGAGGCAAAAAATGTAATGCGAAGGATAAGGGTTTGTGATATGTACTTGGTATATGACTTTGGCGTAAGCCTCCCCGGCAACGGCGCCAGAAATTCTTCTTGCTACTTCTCGAGCTTGCGTTGTATTCCCTCGAAGAGGAAAGGGAGATGTAGCACAGTAGCGTAAGTATTTCCCTCAGTTTTTGAGAACCAAGGTATCAATCCAGTAGGAGACCACACGCGAGTCCCTCGCACCTGCACAAACAAATATGAACTTCGCAGCCAATGCGATAAGGGGTTGTCAATCCCTTTACGGTCACTTACGAAAGTGAGATCTGGTAGAGATGATATTTTATATTTTTGGTATTTTGGTTTAAAAGAACAGAAAGTAAAAGCGGAAAAAAGTAAAGTAGATGTAGATTGATATGTTGAGAATAGACCCGGGGGCCATAGTGTTCTCTAGTGGCTTCTCTCATGATAACGATATTCTACGGCGGGTAAACAAATTACTGTCGAGCAATTGATAGAAAAGCGAATAATTATGAGCCTATCTATGCATGATCATTGTATATAGGCATCACGTCCGAGACAAGTAGACCGTCTCCTGCCTGCATCTACTACTATTACTCCACACATCGACTGCTATCCAGCATGCATATAGTGTATTGAGTTCATAAGAACAGAGTAACGCCTTAAGCAAGATGACATGATGTAGAGGGATAAACTCAAGCAATATGAAATAAACCCCATCTTTTTATCCTCGATGGCAACAATACAATAGATGCCTTGTTGCCCCTGCTGTCACTGGGAAAGGACACCGCAAGAGTGAACCCAAAGCCAAGCACTTCTCCCATGGCAAGAACTATAGATCTAGTAGGCCAAACCAAACCAATAATTCGAAGAGACTTGCAAGGATATTATGAGCACACATAAAGAGTTAAGAGAAGAACCAAATATTTCTCATAGATAATCTTGATCATAAACTCACAATTCGTCGGATCTCGACAAACACACAGCAAAAAGAGATTACGTCGAATAGATCTCCTCGAAGACCGAGGAGAACTTTGTATTGAGATCAAGAGAGAGAGAGAGAGAGAAGAATCCATCTAGATACTAGCTATGGACCCGAAGGTCTGTGGTAAACTACTCACAACTCATGGTGAGGGCGATGATGATGATGTAGAAGAACTCCATGATGGATCCCCCTCCGGCGGAGCTCCGGAACAGGCTCCAAGATGGGATCTCAAGGGAACAAAAGGTTACGGCGGTGGAATTAGGGTTTTCTCTCTGTTGCTGATGGTTCGGGGTACGTAGACTTATATAGGAGGAAGGAGGACACCGGGGGACACTCGAGGGGCCCACGGGGCAGGGGGCGCGCCTGGAAAGGGGGGCGCGCCCCCCACCCTCATGAGCACCTCGTAGCCCCTCTAACGTCGTTCTCAAGTTCCCTGTGTGTGATTTTCTCCAAAAATATCTCTTGCAATGGTTTCATTCCGTTTGGACTCCGTTTGATATTCTTTTTCTGCAAAACCCTGAAACAGGCAAAAAACAGCAATCTGGACTGGGCCTTTGGGTTAGTAGGTTAGTCCCAAAAATGATATAAAAATGTATGATAAAGCCCATTAAACATTCAAGACTTCATAAATAATAGCATGGAACAATCCAAAATTATAGATAAGTTGGAGACGTATCAGACAACATTGGCGAGTGGTATGTCTCGCGGATGAACTCGGCTGCTAGGAGCCGTGCCACTTCCTCAGCAATGGCTTTCCTCTTCTCTGCGGTGGACCAACAGAGATGCTCTTTAACGGGTTTTGGTTTCGGGTCGACTTGCAAACGGTGCTCAGCTAGTCCCCTGGGTACACCTGGCATGTCGGATGTTTTCCATGCATAGATGTCCCAGTTCTCACGGAGGAATTGGATGAGTGCTTCTTCCTATTTGCTGTCGAGCGTTGTTGAGATATGAGTCGGAGCAGCATTGGGATCAGTCGGGTGAATGGCAACTGGCTTTGTTTTCCCGGATGACTGAAATGTAGACTTCTGGAGGCACTCTTCCGCCCTCGGCCGATTTCAGTGACTGTGATCACGCCTTTGGGGCCAAGCATTTTCAACTTGAGGTACACATAGCACGGTCGAGCCATAAAATGGGCATACGTTGGCCTACACAGAATAGCATGGTAGGCACTGTGGAAATCACCCACCTCAAACGTTAAATTCTCCTTACGGTAATTCTTTGAATCACCGAAAACCACATGTTGCTCTCACTGAGCCTGGACATCGGAATGCCCACACCTCGAAGGGTCTCAGCATACAAAATGTTCAGTCCGTTGTCTCCGCCTATCAACACTTTGGTCAGTCGAGTGCCCTGGACAACTGGGTCGACCACCAACGCTTGCCGCCCGGGGGTAGCAACGTGCACTGGATGGTCGGTGTGACACCCCCGATTTCACCGTACACTAATCATGCACGCAAATGTGTACGACCAAGATCAGGGACTCATTGGAAGATATCACAACACAACTCTAGACACAACTCAAAATAATACAAGCTTTATATTACAATCCATGGGCCTCGAGGGCTCGAATACATAAGCTCGAATACACAAGAGTCAGCGGAAGCAATGATATTTGAGTACATACATATGTTAAACAAGTTTGCCTTAAGAAGGCTAGCTCAAAAGTAGCAACGATCGAAAAGGCAAGGCCTCCTACCTGGGACCTTCTAACTACTCCTCGAAGCCGAAACTCCACGTAGAAACATACTCAGGATCCTCTGGCTCCTGAACTCCATTATATGGTTGCATCTTTCGAGAAGAAAGGAAAAAGGGGGAATGGGGTGCAAAGCAACCATGAGTACTCATCCAAAGTACTCGCAAGCAAGGATCCACACTACATATGCAATGGTATTTGTGTAGAGGGGTAATATATGTGGGCCAGACTGCAGAATGCCAGAATAAGAGGGGGATAGCTAGTCCTATCGAAGACTACGCTTCTGGCAGACTCCATCTTGTAGTAGTGGAAGAGAGTACCTGGAAAGTAACAAGTATCCTCGCTTCTAGCAGCCTCCATCTTGCAGTAGTTGAAGAGAGTAGATGGTATGTTCACCAAGTAAGATCGTATAGCATAATCCTACCCGGTGATCCTCTCCTCATCGCCCTATGGGAAAGCGATCACCGGCTTGTCACTGGAACTTGTCTGGGTGTGTTTTATTAAGTATCCGGTTCTAGTTGTCATGAGGTCAGAGCACAACTCCGGGTCATCATTTTACCAAGGGACACGGCTATTCGAATAGATTATCTTCCCTGCAGGGGTGCACCATATTACCCAGCACGCTCAATCCCCTCTGGCCGAACACACTTTCCTGGGTCATCCCTGGCCTCGGAAGATCAACACGTCGAAGCCCTACCTAAGCACAACAGAGAGGTCAGCACGTCGGTCTAAATCTTAAGCACGCAGGGGTCTGGGCCCATCGCCCATTGCACACCTGCATGTTGCGTATGCGGCCGGTGAGCAGGCCTAGCAACCTCCATTACTAAGGAAGTTACGTTACGCGGTCCAACCCGGCGCACGCCGCTCAGTCGCTGACGTCAAGAAGGCTTCGGCCGATACCACGACGTCGAGAGCCCATATCTATTCCCACGTAGATGGTTAGTGCGTATAGGCGAGTGGCCAGACTCAGATCATATATCCAAACTTATTAAGCGTGTTATTATGAAATAACCACGGCCAATGACCAGGGCCGAGCCACCTCTCTCCTTGGTGTATCAACCTACCCTGTCGCTCCGCCACAAAGAATCACTCGGGGGCCGTCAGAAACCTAGGCCCACCGCTACCTGGATAGAGCCACATGTCCTTTCAGCCCCCAATCCGTGAATCACTTGCAGATACTCTACGAGCCGACCCGACTTTAGTCACATCATGTATCATGTATAATATGTATGTATATACCCGTGATCACCTCCCGAAGTGATCACGACCCAATAGTATAGCATGGCAGACGGACAAGGATGTTGGGCCACTGATGGAATACTAGCATCCTATACTAAGCATTATGATAGCAGGTAAAGGTATCAACAGTTGTAGCATCAATGACAGGCTATGCAACAGAATAGGAGCTATCGAATCTTCAAAATTAGCAAACCTAATGCAAGAATAAGAGAGAGGAGAGTGGGTGATATCTGGTGATCAAGGTGGGGGGCTTGCATGGTTGCTCTCGCAAGTAGGACGGGTCGTCGTTGATGTAGTCGATCATGGGGGTATCGACGGCGGTCTCGAGATCTACCGGAAGGAAGTAACGCAAGGGGAACATAAATAAATAATAGAGCAATCAAAGAAACACAAATCATAACATGGCAATACGCAGTGATAGGTGTGACCTAACGCAGTAGTAGGCGATACCGGCGTAGGGGGGGGGGACAACCGGGAAAGTATTCCCGGTGTTTCACGTTTTCGGAGAAACGGACCGAAGGGGGATTGTTGCAGGTCCGCGATGCCAGGGCCGTGTGGCGAACGAACAGACTGCGTATTCAGAGCCGTCTCGTCGTTCTGAGCAACTTTCATGTACAAAGTATTTTCATCCGAGTTTCGGATTATTTTATGTAATTTTTAAAAGTATTATTGAATTTCTAGAATTACTGGATATAATTTTAAATCAAAATTATTTGAAATATGAAAGCTACGGGTACAGAGAGAGTGTACACATGGGATGTGTATGTGTGGCTGACAGTGGAGCCCCAGTGCTGAGTCAGCAGCTGACCCAGTCAACGTTATCCAAAAGAATAGTGCATTGGGTCCCCCGTGTGAAAGGTTGTTAGGTTAACTAAAACTTACCTTTTTTAACAGTACACGGGTCCCACATGTAATAGACTCAGGTTTTATTAAAAGAGTTGTTTAGTTATTCCTAATTAGTTGGGGCCCACATGTCATAGGGACAGGGGCAACTAATAGGCTAATTAGTGCCCCTAATTAACCGGCACGTCAGTTGGTCGGAGGTAATTGATACGTGTCCAATGTATCTATAATTTTTAATTGTTCCATGCTATTATAATATCTATTTTGAATGTTTAATGGGCTTTAATATGCACTTTTTATATTATTTTTGGGACTAACCTATTAACCAAAGGCCCAGTGCAAATTGTTGTTTTTTTGCCTATTTTAGTGTTTCTTAGAAAAGGAATATCAAACGGAGTCCAAACGGAATGAAAGCTTCGTGAGGATCATTTTTGGAACAAACGCAATCCACAAGACTTGGAGTACACGTTTGGGAAGCCACAAGGTGGCCACGAGGGAGGAGGGTGCGCCCCCACCCTCGCGGGCCCCTCATACCTCCACTGACGTACCTCTTCCTCCTATATATACTCATATACCCTGAAAACATTCGAGAGCGCCACGAAACCCTATTTCCACCGCCACAACCTCTATACCCATGAGATCCCATCTTGGGGCCTTTTCCGGAGCTCCGCCGGAGGGGGAATCGATCACAGAGGGCTTCTACATCAACACCATAGCCTCTCTGATGATGTGTGAGTAGTTTACCACGTACCTTCGGGTCCATAGTTATTAGCTAGATGGCTTCATCCCTCTCTTTGGATCTCAATACAAAGTTCTCCTTGACCTTCTTGGAGGTCTATTTGATGTAATACTTTTTGCGGTGTGTTTGTCGAGATCCGATGAATTGTGGGTTTATGATCAAGATTATCCTTGAACAATATTTCGTTCTTCTCTGAATTCTTATATTTATGATTTAATATCTTTGCAAGTCTCTTCGAATTATCAGTTTGGTTTGGCCTACTAGGTTGATCTTTCTTGCAATGGGAGAAGTGCTTAGCTTTGGGTTCAATCTTGCGGGGCCCTTTCCCAGTGACAGCAAGGGCTGCAAGGCACGTATTGTATTGTTGCCATCGAGGATAAAAAGATGGGGTTTATCTCATATTGCATGAGTTTATCCTTCTACATCATGTCATCTTGCTTAAGGCATTACTCTGTTCTTATGTACTTAATATGCTAGATGCATGCTGGATATCGGTCGATGTGTGGAGTAATAGTAGTAGATGCAGAATCGTTTCGGTCTACTTGTCACGGACGTGATGCCTATATACATGATCATGACTAGATACTCTCATAACTATGCGCTTTTCTATCAATTGCTCGACAGTAATTTGTTCACCCACCGTAAGATTGGCAATCTTGAGAGAATCAACTAGTGAAACCTATGGCCCCCGAGTCCATTTTCGATCATATTAATCTTCCGTCAACTAGCTATCTTTATTGATCTTTTATTTTACAATATTTACTTTTCAATCTATACAACAAAAATACCAAAAATATTTATCTTATTATCTCTATCAGATCTCACTTTTGCAAGTGGCCGTGAAGGGATTGACAACCCCTTTCGCGTTGGTTGCAAGGTTTTTAATTGTTTGTGCAGGTACTTGGGATTTGCGTGTAGTCTTCTACTGGATTGATACCTTAGTTCTCAAAAAATAAGGGAAATACTTACGCTACTTTGCTGCATCACCCTTTCCTCTTCAAGGGAAAAACAGCGCATGCTCAAGAGGTAGCAGTAACCACCGGCGATGTCCATGCGCGGTGGAGGAGCATCGGGTGATGGTTTAGCGAGGCGAGCACAACTACGAGTAGCCGTGGCTCGGCCGCATCGACTCGTGGTGGTTTCGGGACCTGGGATGGCAGGAGAAGGCCACAACGACGATGGCCGCCGGCCGCGATGTCATGGGTTGGACGGGCTGTGGTAAGCGGGGCAGGGCATGGCCAGGCATGCGCGGGCGCACGCGCTTGAGGGTGGAGGCAGAGGCGCATAGACCGCCAAGGCGTGGACCATGCGATGCAGGGCGCGGTGGCGCACGGCCCTGTGAGGCGCAGTCCGTGTCGAGTGATCAACGCGCGAGCGGCAGCACGGTGACCACAGGGAGGGGAGACGTGGTCGGACGGGGAGGTCCTCACCGGCCCTGTAGAGGTGCATGGGTTTGCTCGGGGAGGGCCAAAGCTGCAGGGGCGATGGCGAGTTGGCGTCGGGGCGGCGAGCACGGAGGGGACGAGTTGGCGTCGGGGCGGCGAGCCATCGGGTAGACGGTGACGGGGTCGGGGTGATCCGTTGTGGAGGGGACAAGGACGACCGGCGAGGTGGTCAGGCGGCGAGCGGAGGCGGGCGCCCGATCCCGATCCAGATCGGGTCGGGGGTAGGAGCGAGGGGGAGAGAGATCGTGGGGAGTGGGTGGGTAGTGGGCTACGGTGTGTGGAGGACTTGGTATAGGGGAGGTGGGCCAACAGGGGCGTGGTGGCCGGCCGGCCTGCTAGTTGGTCCGCTTGACCCATGGGAGGGGGAAAGGTTTCTTTTCTTTGTGTGTGTGTGTATTATGTTTTTTTATTTCTTTTATTTTCTTTTCCGTTTTTAAAATTGTTTTAGTTTTCTAAAATATAAAGACAGCTCATATGATAGTACTATTAATCACGCTACTGCCCCATGAACTTTTGGGCAACTAAATGAATAGTTTAATATTTTATCAATTACAAAAGGCAGTTATTCGATTGTTTTAACTACTATTTTAGATTATTCAAGTGCATTTAAACTTGTTATAAAATGTGGTTTTCTCGACCCTAATTACCTATGAAATACTGGCCATCTTTAGAACATTTTATTTTTGTCATTTGAATACTTTTACCGTTGGACTTTATTGTAAATTTGAATTCTGAATTGATTTGAATCAACGTGGGACTTAGCAACCTTAAAAGTGATGACGTGCCATCATTAGCATGGGATTACTGTAGCTTCATTATCCTGGCGTCACAGTCGGACTGGTCGAATGTAATGGTAGTTTGCGACCACTTGAAGTACGTCGTCGTGGCCGGGGCAACCATGTTCACTTCTCTGTTGATAATTTTCAATCGAATTTTGCTCTCGATGTCGGCAAAAATCATCAAAGTTGCTTGGACATTGGGGTAACCATCATCCTCCTCTTTGTCCTTGTCCTTAATAGATTCCTTTTCCTTCTCACTGGGCCGACCCTATCGGAAGCTCTGAATCAGGAGCCGGCACTGTCGAGTGATGTTCTTAGGGTCAATCAGGTTTCCCTCTTCATCTTTCTTGGTGTGTATATTACACGGTAAAACAAGCACGGCATTTCCCTCTTGATCTTTCACTTTCTTTGGAATCCAAGGACCTTTATGCTTTCCCTTGGACTTTCCTTGATTCAAGACCCCCGGCTTCCCCATGACCTGCAGGTTCGGCCTTGCGTTTTTGTTTCCGACTGGAATTCCCTCCACCGGATTCGGTCTTCTTCGTCGCCTTTAGCATACCAAGTGAGTATCTCCATCATCTGAGCCAGAGACATGTCTCCTGTCTGACCAAATTTCAGGTTATGCTCTCGTTACCGAACGCCCTCCTTAAAGGCGCAAACTGCTTGATGTTCTGACACATTCTCCACAGTATGATGGAGAGTTGTCCACCTCTGGATGTAATCTCTCAAAGTTTCATTCTGTTTCTGGACACAATGTTATAACTCGGTCAGCCCAGCAGGTCATTTGCAAGTACCTTTGAAGGTCTTGACAAACACTCGGGCTAATTCTCCCCAGCTGAAGATGCTACCTGGAGCTAACTGATTCAACCAGGCTCTGGCTGAGCCTTCCAACATCAAGGGGAGGTGATTCATGTCTACCTCGTCGTTGTCGCCCCCAATCTGCACAGCCACTCGGTAGTCCTCTAGCCAAGTATCTGGCTTCGACTCACCAGTGAAATTTTTTACTCCTGCGGCCAACCTGAAGTTGGGAGGAATCGTAGCAGCTCTGATGGCCCTACAGAAACACTCAGGCCCAGAAACATGTACTCTGATGCCACATGGACAATCTTTGTCTTGTCCTTCTCTGTGCGCTAGGTTCCTGTCGACCAGGACCTGCACCAAAATCGATATCACATCAAAACCGGGCTCTCGGAGATCGACTGGGATCCTCCGCTCATCGCCATGCGGGCGCCTGTTATTGTATCTCCGGGGCACATACGATCCGCGCCTTGGAGGTGGCATAGGCACTCGACGGCGGTCATCACGTTCGACTCGATGATCATACTGCTCTTAATTCTGACCTAGATACTGCTCCTGGTGGTGCCTACAGGCTTCACGCCGCAGAGGCGATCTTGGGCTATGAGCCGAGTGGACTATGCCCGCCATCACGGACCTGCTGTGGATTCTGTTGCGGGACTGAGAAACAGCCGAGTTTTTCTCTCCTGCTGCTCAGAGCAGTGCACGGATATGCATCAGACCTCTTCCATCCTCTGACTACGACGGCTGAATTGACTCCGCAATACGGGCTGAAGCCGTAAGATTTTGGATTGGAGTGCGATATGCCTGGGGTTCAGGTAAAAACAACCATCGTTGCCGCCGACTAGATCCGAGGATCAGTCAATGGGCCTGCTCGTCAAGTGAATGGTGAAGGTTATCTAGACGTGCACGCTCGGCCAAAGTGGCCAGGCGCGCGGCCTCCAAGGCTTGTGCCTCGGAAGTCTCCCCCGCGATGGGGGTCTGGAGCGCCTCGACGTTGCGGCGATGCAGCTCTTCTCTTTCTCCCGCGGTGAGCGCATGGGGTTCATACTCATCATGAGTATACGACGTACCGTCATCGCCGCTGCCGCCGCCATGACCATTCTGATGGTACCTAGGCAGGCTACGACGGGAATCGACCATAAGGACCTTCGCTGCAGGATCGCTACTCCCACACTCAGACGGAGTTTCCACCGAACCAATCGACTGGACCGTAAAGAAATTCGTTGGGCTCAATTTCTGAGGCTTGGAGGGTGGCAGACTAACGTGCCACCGCATGCTTCACCCAGCGCTGAAATCGCGATCGACCGGACCGCTTGTGGTGCACAGTGAGGAGAGCGGATGCTGAAGGAGCCGACCGATACTGGGTCGATGGCTGTTGCTACTTCTCGAGCATGCGTTGAATTCCCTCGAAGAGGAAAGGGAGATGTAGCACAGTAGCGTAAGTATTTCACTCAGATTTTGAGAACCAAGGTATTAATCCAGTAGGAGACCACGCGTGAGTCCCTCGCACCTACACAAACAAATAAGAACTTCGCAGCCAATGCGATAAGGGGTTGTCAATACCTTTATGGTCACTTACGAAAGTGAGATCTGATAGAGATGATAGTTTATATTTTTGGTATTTTTGTTTATAAGAACAGAAAGTAAAAGCGGAAAAAAGTAAAGTACATGTAGATTGATATGTTGAGAATAGACCCAGGGGCCATAGTGTTCTCTAGTGGCTTCTCTCGTGATAGCGATATTCTACGGCGAGTAAACAAATTAATGTCGAGCAATTGATAGAAAAGCGAATAATTATGAGACTATCTAGGCATGATCATTGTATATAGGCATCACGTCAGAGACAAGTAGACCGACTCATGCCTGCATCTAGTACTATTACTCCACACATCAACCGCTATCCAGCATGCATCTAGTGTATTGAGTTCATAAGAACAGAGTAACGCCTTAAGCAAGATGACATGATGTAGAGGGATAAACTCAAGCAATATGATATGAACCCCATCTTTTTATCCTTGATGGCAACAATACAATACGTGCCTTGCTGCCCCTACTGTCACTGGGAAAGCACACCGCAAGATTGAACCCAAAGCCAAGCACTTCTCCCGTTGCAAGAACTATAGATCTTATAGGCCAAACCAAACCAATAATTCGAAGAGACTTGCAAGGATATTATGAGCACAAATAAAGAGTTCAGAAAAGAACCAAATATTTCTCATAGATAATCTTGATCATAAACCCACAATTCATCGGATCTCAACAAACACACCGCAAAAAGAGATTACATCGAATAGATCTCCTCGAAGACCGATGAGAACATTGTATTGAGATCCAAAGAGAGAGAAGAAGCCATCTAGATACTAGCTATGGACCCGAAGGTCTGTGGTAAACTACTCACAACTCATGGTGAGGGCGATGATGATGATGTAGAGGCACTCCATGATGGATCCCCCTCCGGCGGAGCTCCGAAACAGGCTCCAAGATGGGATCTCACGGGAATAGAAGGTTACGGCGGTGGAACTAGGGTTTTCTCTCCTCTTCTGATGGTTTTGGGGTACATAGGTCTATATAGGAGGAAGGAGGACACCGAGGGCCTCACGAGGGACCCACGAGGCAGGGGCGCGCCCTGGGCAGGGGGGCGCGCCCCCCACCCTCGTGGGCACCTCGTGGCCCCTACTCCGTGGTTCTCAAGCCCGTACGTCATTTTCTCCAAAAATATCTCTCCCGAAGGTTTCATTCCGTTTGGACTTTGTTTGATATTCCTTTTCTGCAAAACCCTGAAACAGGAAAAAACGGGAATCTGGACTGGGCCTTTGGGTTAGTAGGTTAGTCCCAAAAATAATATAAAAGTGTATGACAAAGCCCATTAAACATCGAAAATATCATAAATAATAGCATGGAACAATAAAAAAAATTATAGATACGTTGGAGACGTATCAGGCATCCCCAAGCTTAATTCCTGCTCGTCCTCGAGTAGGTAAATGATAAAAACAGAATTTTTGATGTGGAATGCTAACCAACATAGCTTTTGAATGTAATTCTCTTAATTGTGGCATGAATGTTCAGATCTGAAAGAATCATGATAAAAGTCTATATTGACATAAGAAATAATAATGCTTCAAGCATACTAACAAAGCAATCATGTCTTCTCAATATACTATGGCTAAAGAAAGTTATCCCTACAAAATCATATAGTCCGGCTATGCTCCCTCTTCATCACACAAAATATTCATATCATGCACAACCCTGATTTCAGCCAAGCACTTGTTTTCATACTCTATTCTTTCAAACCTTTCAGCTTTCACACAATACATGAGCGTGAGCCATGGACATAGCACTATGGGTGGAATAGAGAGGTGGTTGTGGAGAAGACAAAAAGAAGGGCGATATTCTCACATCAACTTGGTGTATCAACAGGCTATGGAGATGCCCATCAATAGATATCAATGTGAGTGATTAGGGATGTCCATGCAATGGATGCACTAGAGCTAAATATGTATGAAATCTCAACAAAAGAAACTAGTGGGTGTGCATCCAACTTGCTTGCTCACGAAGACCTAGGGCATTTGAGAAAGCTCGTCGTTGGAATATGCAAGCCAAGTTCTATAACGAAAATTCCCACTAGTATATAAAGTGACTAACCATGAGACTCTCTACAATGAAGAACATGGTGCTACTTTGAAGCACAAGTGTGGAAAAAGAGATAGTAGCAATTGTCCCTTTTTTCTTCTTTTATTTTTTTCATTTTTTCATTTTTTTTCTTTTTTGGGCCTTTTTTTCTTTGGCCTTTCTTTTTTATTATTTTTTTTGTGTGGAGGGGCTTTATTGATTTAGCCTTTCCGCCCATGGGACAATGCTCTAATAATGATGATCATCACACTTTCATTAAATTATAACTCGATACTAGAACAAGTATGGCTCTATATGAATGCCTCCGGCGGTGTACTGATACGTCTCCAACGTATCTATAATTTATTATTGTTCCATGCTATTATTTATGAAGTCTTGGATGTTAAATGGGCTTTATCATTCACTTTTATATCATTTTTGGGACTAACCTACTAACCCAAAGGCCCAGTCCACATTGTTGTTTTTGCCTGTTTCAGGGTTTCGCAGAAAAAGAATATCAAACGGAGTCCAAACGGAATGAAACCTTTGCGAGAGATATTTTTGGAGAAAATGACGCACTCAGAGCTTGAGAACCACGTCAGGGGATCAAGGGCGTGCCCCCGTGCCTCGTGCCCCCCCCCCC
>LR738715.1:898167721-898188013 GCA_902687465.1 Secale cereale
CCCCCGAGCGTCCTCCGGTGCCCTCCTTCTTCCTATATAAGTCTACGTACCCCAAAACCTCCGTGAACAGAGAGAAAACCCTAATTCCACCACCGCAACCTTCTGTTCCCGTGAGATCCCATCTTGGAGCCTGTTCCGGAGCTCTGCCGAAGGGGGATCCATCAGGGAGTTCTTCATCATCATCATCATCATCGGCCTGACCATGAGTTGTGATTAGTTTACCATAGACCTTCGGGTCCATAGCTAGTATCTAGATGGCTTCTTCTCTCTCTCTCTGGATCTCAATACAAAGTTCTCCTCGGTCTTCAAGGAGATCTATTCGATGTAATCTCTTTTTGCAGTGTGCTTGTCGAGATCCGATGAATTGTGAGTTTATGATCAAGGTTATCTATGAAATATATTTGGTTCTTCTCTGAACTTTTTATGTGTGCTCATAATATCCTTGCAAGTCTCTTCAAATTATTGGTTTGGTTTGGCCTACTAGATCTATAGTTCTTGCAATGGGAGAAGTGCTTGGCTTTGGGTTCGATCTTGCGGTGTCCTTTCCCAGTGACGGTAGGGGCAGCAAGGCACGTATTGTATTGTTGCCATCGAGGATAAAAAGATGGGGTTTATATCATATTCCTTGAGTTTATCCCTCTACATCATGCCATCTTGCTTAAGGCGTTACTCTGTTCTAATGAACTCAATACACTAGATGCATGCTGGATAGCGGTCGATGTGTGGAGTAATAGTAGTATATGCAGGCAGGAGTCGGTCTACTTGTCTCGGACGTGATGCCTATATACAATGATCATGCCTAGATAGTCTCATAATTATTCACTTTTCTATCAATTGCTCAACAGTAATTTGTTTACCCGTTCGTAGAATATCGCTATCATGAGAGAAGCCACTAGAGAACACTATGGCCCCCGGGTCTATTCTCAACATATCAATCTACATATACTTTACTTTTATCGCTTTTATTTGATGTTCTTATAAACTAAAAATACCAAAAATATAAACTATCATCTCTATCAGATCTCACTTTCGTAAGTGACCGTAAAGGGATTGACAACCCCTTATCGCGTTGGCTGCAAAGTTCTTATTTGTTTGTGCAGGTGCGAGGGACTCGAGTGTGGTCTCCTACTGGATTGATACCTTGGTTCTCAAAAACTAAGGGAAATACTTACGCTACTGTGCTGCATCTCCCTTTCCTCTTCGAGGGAATACAACGCAAGCTCGAGAAGTAGCAAGAAGAATTTCTGGCGCCGTTGCCGGGGAGGCTTACGCAAAAGTCATATACCAAGTACCTATCACAAACCCTTATCCTTCACATTACATTTTTGCCTCTCGTTTTCCTCTCCCCCACTTCACCCTTGCCGTTTTATTTGCCCTTCTTCTGTCGTGTGTTTATCGTTCACTTGCTTCTTGTTTGCTTGTGTGTTGCTTGCTTGCTTGTCACTATGGCTCAGAACAATACCAAATTGTGTGACTTCTCCAATACCAACAACAATTATTTTATTAGCACTCTGATTGCTCCTATTACCGATGCTGAATCTTGTGAGATCATTGCTGCTTTGTTGAATCTTGTCATGAAAGATCAATTCTCCGGCCTTCCTAGTGAAGATGCCGCTACCCATCTAAACAACTTTGTTGATTTGTGTGATATGCAAAAGAAAAGGGATATGGATAACGATATTGTTAAATTGAAGTTATTTCTGTTTTCACTTAGAGATCATGCTAAAACTTGGTTTTCCTCTTCGCCTAGAAATAGTATTGATTCATGGAATAAGTGCAAAGATGCTTTTATCTCTAAGTATTTCACTCATGCTAAGATCATCTCTCATAGAAATGATATTATGAATTTTAAGCAACTAGATCATGAGCATGTTGCACAAGCTTGGGAGAGAATGAAATTGATGATACGTAATTGCCCTACACATGGTTTGAATCTATGGATGATTATTCAGAACTTTTATGCTGGCTTGAATTTTGCTTCTAGAAATCTTTTGGACTCGGCCGCCGGAGGCACTTTCATGGAAACTACCTTAGGAGAAGCTACCAAACTCCTAGATAATATTATGGTTAATTATTCTCAATGGCACACCGAAAGATCTACTAGTAAAAAAGTGCATGCTATCGAAGAAATTAGTGTTTTAAGTGGAAAGATGGATGAACTTATGAAATTATTTGCTGCTAGGAGTGCGTCTTCTGATCCTAATGATATGCCTTTGTCCACTTTGATTGAGAATAACAATGAATCTTTGGATGTGAATTTTGTTGGTAGGAATAATTTTGGTAACAATGCTTATAAAGGTAATTTTAATCCTAGGCCTTTTCCTAGTAATTCCTCTAATAATTATTGTCAGGGATATGATTAGCAGGTATGAACCGGCTAGTGTAAACCGGCTTAGTTATATTATACTTGGTTGTAATATTTTTAGTAAAGGCTACGGCCCATGAGATCTTAAGGCACATGTATAGAAGTGTGGTTTATGAACCGCCAAGCGATGTAACTTGAGAGATAAGAAAGAAAGACAGAGACCGAGGCGGACACAAGTATGAGCCGGCCTCGGGACTCTGTAAACCGGACCAGGCGTCACCTCTATATAAAGGGACGACCCGGACGGTTCAGGGACAAGCAACAATCAACCCGTCGAGACACAGGCAAGAGAATCCGCTCCCTGTAATCCGACGACCAAGCAATACCAAACCAACTAGACGTAGGCTTTTACCTTCTTGGAAGGGGCCGAACTAGTATAAACCCTCTGTGTCCTTTGTGTGCTATGAATCCTTTCAAGCTAATCCGTGCGATGGTTCCATCATCAAGTCCGTTAAACCGGACATCTGCCGTGTTATTTCCATGACAGTTGGCGCCCACCTTGGGGCCTGCGCACGATGGTTTCGAGTTCTTGAAAGGCGGCTTCGAAGGGATCAAGGGTTACGCAGTCGGCCGGATGACCAAGAGTCGCCGCGGCCGGATCTACATCGACGACGCAGGTTGGGGACCGCAGGCCGATTCGATCGAATACGGATACCGGGTCCCCTTCGGCAGCATCCAAGTCTTCATCGGCAAAATCGGCGAACCGGGGCCTGAGCCGGACATCTTCCCCAACATCGTCGAGCCGGCTCAGCGTGCGAGATCGGCCCGGATTCAGCCCGCCGAGAAGCGCGTGTTCGTTGGAGCAATCCACGGAGGTCGAGCCAAGAACGGATCAGAATCTGATGGTGCAACAATCGTCTACTCAGATGATGAGTCTTCATCCGGGGAAACTGAGTCTCTGTATCAGTTGCGGGACGGCCAGTCTGAGGGTGAGTCCGACGGAAACAGTATTCCGGGACCCTTTGACCCGCCAAACCGGGTGGCGGTCTTCATGGCCGGTTCACAGCCCCCGATGAACGGAACGACAGCGGAAGCTGGTGCAGGGGGAAGCGGTTCAAACCCCTCCCTTACTGAAGTTCTATCCACCTTGATCGAGGAGTTCACAGCTAAAGCGGTGGAAGAAGTAGCTCCAGCAGACAAGGCGCATCATGATGCAGAGCTCCTTCAGTTGAAAGGCCGGATCGATCAGTTAAAGGAGGACCTAAAGGCAGAAAGAGAGATGATAGCGACGAGGCAAGCAGAGTTGGATGATCAAGCTTTTTATCTGAGGATGGAGCAAGCTTCTATGGAAGGAGTAAGGGGACGAAAGTACCGGTCCCGTATACCGCCGGTTTATGAATCAACGAATCTGTTCAGGACACCTGGGGCTGGGGCTAGTGCTCATCCGGCTTTAAACCGGAGGACGCCTCCGGCCCGGGAGGAGCCGGTTCAGCAACCCTCCGCAGAGCAGGAGCGCCGGATTACGTCGGCACCTTATGTTCCTGTCCCTCCAGGGCATTATTCAAACCCCTTGGATAACATTGCTGCAGCGGCGGCGCGTTTGGCCGCTTTACCTGCGGAAGAAACGTCTCCGGTGGCGATAGAGGCGCGCAGGGTCCAGAAGCTACTTAATACGGCATTGATG
Source organism: Secale cereale (assembly GCA_902687465.1). Taxonomy (NCBI): domain Eukaryota; kingdom Viridiplantae; phylum Streptophyta; class Magnoliopsida; order Poales; family Poaceae; genus Secale; species Secale cereale. Next base: position 898,171,711 of record LR738715.1, read on the forward strand.
CAGCAGCAAGCATATTCTCATAGCAGGGAAAGGTTACATTCGACACCGCGTCCCAACCGAAGTTATACTAGGCATTGGGAGGAGCCAGAAGTATCTAGCAGTGAGCGCAGGAGACATCAGCGCAGGCAGGATAATCCGGCAGGGGCGGCGATGCCAGCTCCAGATGTAAACCGGGCCAGAGCAGGTGCCAGGGAGGAAATTCGTCAAACAACGCCGGTTCACACAGCCACTGCGGAAACAGGAGCTACGGCGAGTTCCTTCGGGGTACAGTGTCTTGTCCCCGCTTTACGGAGTGTTAAGCTGCCCAAGGATTTCAAAGGGCCCCGCAAGGTACCTAACTACACAGCCGATTTACCGCCAGAAGCTTGGGTTGAAAGTTATGAGATGGCCATGGAGATGCTGGACGTGGATGAATCAGCTTGTGCCAAATATTTTACTATGATGCTCGAGGGCACGGCCCGGACCTGGTTGAAAGCTCTACCCCCGAATTCTATTGGATCATGGGGGGAACTGCGCAGCCAGTTCATCAAAAACTTCAAGGATACGTGCAAACAGCCGATGTCAGTAATAGACCTAGCAGCCTGTGTGCAAGGAGAGCAGGAATCTACAGTAGCTTGGGTACGGAGGGTAGCAGAGATTTTACACTCTTCGAATGGTATTAATCCTAGTACGGCAATAGTGACATTGGAGAACAATTGCCGGTTTGAATCTTTAAAATTGAAACTCGGACGGCTTAAAAGGGACTGCAATGACATGGGAACTTTAATGAGTGCCCTGGTGAAATACGGAGACTCTGATAACACAAAGTATCCAGAAGCAGAAGGAGATAAGGCTGGGAAGGCCAGCAAGTCTGGTAAACCGGCACCGATCAATCCGGTTACTTCAGGCTTTTTGGGCAAACGGAAAGCAGAGGGTGGTTCAGACTTCGTGGCTAACACTCAAGTTCAAGGTGATTTTCAACGTAATCCGGAAGATTCTGCTTTACAAACCGGCGGAGGAGCTCTTGGCTGGGAGCAGGAGTTGGATCGGCCTTGTCCAAAGCATAGCGGAAAAGGGAAGGTAGCGAAGCATACCATGAGAGAGTGCATACCCCTTATGAAGGCAGTAGCAGGCCGTTTCAATCCTCCTAATCGACCCCCACATGGCGGTTCAGGGCCTGGATTTTATGGTTCGGGTCATCAGGGGAACAGTTCCGGATCAGGATATAGGGGCAATAACGGTGGTTATCAACCCCTGGCAAGCGGCCAAAATAATCAAGGAAACTATAATGGTCAGGGAAATCAATCACATCATCAAGGTGGTTACAATAGTCAGAATAATCAGCAGCAGGGCCAAGGAAGTTATAATAATCAGGGAAATCAGCAGCAACAGCGTCAGCCACAGCAGCCGCAATCCGGATATCAGAGTAATCTGAAGGAGTTAAACAGCGGGCAATATCATGTTTTCACCACAAGTTTGTGTAAGAGAGACCAAAAGGTTTTGAAGCGGGCTGTTAATGCAGTAGAACCGGCGACGCCACAATTTCTTCGATGGTCGGAACAGCCCTTTGTATGGAGCAGAGAAGACCACCCCATACGGGTGGATAATCCAGGACATTTAGCCTTGGTAGTGGCACCACAGGTGGGAGGATACAAGTTTACTAAAGTCCTCATGGATGGTGGTAGCAGTATCAATATCTTATATTACGAGACTTTCCGTCGTATGGTTCTGACAGATAAAAAGTTAAGATCATCAAACACAGTGTTTCACGGAGTGGTTCCAGGTAAGTCAGCTTATCCGGTTGGGAAGATTGACTTAGAAGTTACCTTTGGAAATGAGTATGATTCCAGGTCAGAGATGATCACTTTCGAAGTCGTCAAAATTAAAAGTCCATATCATGCTCTGTTTGGAAGGACGGTTTATGCTAAGTTTATGGCTAGGCCATGTTATGTTTATTAGCAGCTTAAGATGCCGGGTCATAAAGGCACGATCACGGTTCATGGCAGTCGCAAGATAGCAGTGGAATGTGAGGAAGGTGATGCAGCTTATGCAGAAGCAGTATGTGCCACCGAGGAGCTAAAATTTTATAAAGATAATGTTGATCCGGCAAATATGACTCCGCTGAAGAAACCAACCACCGAGCATGATCTGGCGTTGAAGTTTAAATCAGCTGAAGAGACCAAGCAGGTTGATTTTGTGCCGGGGGACTCGTCTAAACAATTCACTATCAGCGCCAACCTTGATCCCAAATAGGAAAGCGCGCTCATCGAGTTCATCCGTGAGAACCGGGATATCTTTGCGTAGAAACCTTCTGACATGCCAGGTATACCGAGGGAACTCGCTGAGCACAAGTTAAACATTGATCCGAAGTTTAAACCAGTTAAACAGTATCTACGCCGCTTCAACGAAGAAAGGCGCAAGGCTATAGGAGAAGAAGTGGCCAGACTTTTGGCCGCAGGGTTCATAGTGGAAGTTTTTCATCCGGAGTGGTTGGCTAATCCGGTGCTGGTCTTAAAGAAGAATGGGAAGTGGAGGATGTGTGTGGATTACACAGACCTCAATAAAGCTTGCCCAACTGATCCTTTTGCTCTACTTCGCATCGATCAGATCATCGATGCCACGGCGGGGTGTGAACGGCTGAGTTTTCTGGATGCATATTCAGGGTATCACCAGATCAAGATGGCAGTGGAAGACCAAGAGAAGACAGCCTTCATAACTCCTTTTGGTGCTTTTTGCTATGTGTCTATGCCTTTTGGACTTAAGTGTGCACAGGCAACTTATCAATGTTGCGTTCAGAATTGTTTGAAGGGGCAGATAGGGAGGAACGTTCATGCCTATGTGGATGACATTGTGGTCAAATCGAAGAAGGAAGGGACAATGATAGAGGATCTCAAGGAAACCTTTGATAATCTTCGGGCTTACTGGATGATGCTTAATCCGGAAAAATGTGCTTTCGGTGTTCCGGCTGGTAAGCTTTTGGGATTCTTGGTCTCAAACAGAGGAATAGAAGCTAACCCGGAGAAGATCAAAGCCATCACGTCTTTGACTAAACCGGTTTGTATCAATGATGTTCAGCGCATAGCTGGCCGGATCACAGCGTTAAGCCGGTTCATCAGTCGCTTGGGAGAGAAGGCGATCCCGCTTTACCAGATGCTGAGGAAAACAGATCGGTTTATCTGGAGTGATGAGGCAAATGCAGCGTTTGAGGATCTGAAAAGGCAATTAGCAAACCCACCAGTTTTGGCTGCGCCCATTGACAGGGAACCTTTGCTGTTATACATTGCTGCGAATACACGAGCGGTCAGTGTTGCTATTGTGGTTGAACGCAAGGAAGCAGGGAAGGAGCACCCGGTTCAGCGCCCGGTTTATTATGTAAGCGAAGTACTCATTGAGTCCAAGCAGAGATATCCTCACTGGCAGAAGTTGGTATATGGGGTGTTCATGGCAAACCGGAAGCTGAAGCATTATTTCCAAGGACATCCGATAACTGTGGTTAGTTCAGCTCCGTTGGGGGATATAATCCAGAACAGGGAAGCTACAGGCAGGGTAGCAAAGTGGGCTATTGAGCTTAGCCCGCATGAGTTGAAATATGTGCCACGCACTGCTATAAAATCTCAGGCATTAGTAGACTTCATCAATGACTGGACAGAGTTGCAGACTCCTGAAGAGAAGCCGGATCTTACCTATTGGACGATTCACTTTGACGGTTCCAAACAGTTGGAGGGCTCGGGGGCTGGAGTTGTCTTAACTTCCCCCAGAGGTGATAAATTTTGCTATGTCCTCCGCTTATTATTTCCTTGTACTAACAATGCAGCAGAATATGAAGCGTTACTTCACGGTTTGCGGTTAGCAAAAGGAGATGAATTTGAGCCGGGTTATGTGCCTAGGTGACTCAGACCTAGTGGCACAGCAAGTATCTGGCAAGTGGGATTCAAGAGATCCCCTCATGGCGGCTTATCGACGAGAAGTTGAAGCAGTTGCAGGACACTTTAAGGGATATCAGGTGGATCACATAGACCGGCGGAGAAATGAAACGGCCGATGCTCTGAGCCGGCTAGGGTCGCAGCGTAAACCGGTACCACCAAACACCTTTTTGGATGAATTGCACAGTCCGTCGGTTCAGGTACTTTCGGAGGAAGACTTAGCTGTTCCGGACCCAGAGGCGCAGCTAGTTGCAGCACTCCATATTATTCCGGATTGGACGCTACCCTATTTAGCATACCTGGGTCGAGGAGAGTTGCCGGAAGACGAAGAGGAAGAGCGACAGATAATTCGGCACTCTAAGTCCATGACAATTGCAAACGGAGAGCTTCACCATCGTAGTACTTCGGGAGTATTTCAGCGATGTGTTTCAGCTAAGGAAGGTTGTGAGATTTTAAGGGAAATTCATGAAGGAGATTGCGGTCATCATGCCGGTTCAAAATCATTGGTAGCAAAAGCATTCCGACATGGTTTCTATTGGTTAACCGCGCATGCAGATGCGGCAGATCTGGTCCGGAAGTGTGAGCTTGTCAGAAATTCTCAAGGCGTGCTCTGGTGCCGGCACAGGAACTCCGGATGATACCAATAACTTGGCCTTTCGCAACTTGGGGGCTTGATATGGTTGGGCCTTTCAAACGATCCCAAGATCAAAAAACTCATCTACTAGTGGCGGTAGACAAGTTTACAAAGTGGGTTGAAGCGGAGCCTATAAGCAAGTGTGATGCAGCAACAGCGGTTAAATTCATCAAAAAAGTGATATTCCGGTTTGGCTTTCCACACAACATCATCACAGACAATGGTACTAATCTATCTAAGGGTGAAATGAAGGAATTATGTCAAAGAGAACATATTCGATTAGATGTATCTTCGGTGGCTCATCCTCAGACCAACGGCCAGGCCGAAAGGGCAAATCAGGAGATTTTGCGAGGCATCAAACCCCGGCTCATGACACCTTTGCAGAGAACCCCAGGTTGTTGGGTTGAAGAATTGCAATCTGTTCTTTGGAGTATTAATACTACACCAAACCGGTCTACAGGCTACACGCCTTTCTTCATGGTTTACGGTGCTGAAGCAGTTCTTCCAAGTGATATACGTCATGACTCACCAAGGATAACGGCCTATGTGGAAGCAATCAACGAGGAGTCAAGACAGGACGGTTTAGACCGGTTGGATGAAGAGCGTGATACGGCTGCAGCACGGTCGGCGATTTATCAGCAAGATCTGCGCAGATATCATAGCCGCCGGATTAGAACAAGGACATTCCAGGAGGGTGACTTGGTACTCCGGCTCATCCAAGACCAAACAGATATGCACAAGCTATCCCCACCTTGGGAAGGGCCCTTTTTGGTCAGCAAGAATCTACACAACGGTTCATATTACTTGGTGGACATTCGAGAACACAAGGACTCACGGACATCAGAAGAGGAGACGAAGAGGCCGTGGAACATCGCCCATTTACGGCCATACTATACTTGAGCTATATGCTCCAATGTATCCTATGTATATATTATGAATAATGAATAAACCGGCACCCTCGGTAAACCGGGGGCTCAGCCCTTTTTCCATATACAAAAATCCTGTGAAAAACAACCATACACGTTTACTATCAGATACTATATTTCAATATTGGCCGGTTTAGAAACTGATTTTTTGCAGAATATGTGAAGGAGCAATAGAACTCTCAAGAACAGTAGATCATATCCGGTTCAAGAAGAGAAGACTTCATAATAAACCCACAGGTTCAGACGGAACACTGGAGGCCCTCTGGGAGTTGGTATCATCCACTCCCAGTGATCGGATTAGTTTCCTAGTTCTTTCGACCCTCTGAAAAGTTGGACAAGTCCACGTTCAGTGATTGGTTTACATTGACCCACCGGTTCAGGAGGAACCCTGGAGGCCCTCTGGGAGTTGGTATCATCCACTCCCAGTGATCGGATTAGTTCCATAGTTCTTTCGACCCTCTGAAAAGTTGGACAAGTCCACGTTCAGTGATTGGTTTACATTGACCCACCGGTTCAGGAGGAACCCTGGAGGCCCTCTGGGAGTGTCGGACAATCCGCGTCCCAGTGATCGGAACAATTTTTATATACGGTTCTTTCGGCCCTCTGAAAAGTTGGATAATTCCACGTTCAGTGATTGGCTAGGCCCTCTGGGAGTGTCGGCCAATCCGCGTCCCAGTGATCGGAACAATTTTTATATACGGTTCTTTTGGCCCTCTGAAAAGTTGGATAATTCCACGTTCAGTGATTGGCTAGGCCCTCTGGGAGTGTCGGCCAATCCACGTCCCAGTGATTGGCTGAACCTTGCTTTGAGCCTGGCAGCTCTTTGAAAAAGCCTCGACTACATGGTCTTATTTGCAAAAATTGCATATTTTTGGAGTTTTTGTGTTCTATAACCTTTTTAAAACCGGAGTGGAACAGCTACACAAGTGGACCACATATCTATAAAATGGAAAGTCTGGATCATGCATATCAGACCAAGTAAACCGGCGTTCATTAAAACCCGGATCGCGTATCAGGCAAAAGTTACAACTTTCTGAAACAAGATGAACCGGATTTATCATCAAGATGGACCGGACAATTTCGAGTTTCTATTTGGATTCATGACGACCTTCATAAAGTGACTTTAAAGTCCTGCCGGTTTAAAGTGTATTGGCCACATGAATCTCAGGTATAAAAGTTATCTTTAATATAAAGATATGCTTATTTGATGTTTTAAGAGAACAAATTAATCCGTCCAGTGGTAAGCCACTAGGACATATTTTTCGATATCTTTTCTGTATGAACAGAGGAAGGTAACCACATCAGACAACAAGTCAACCGGAGGGTATTTCATAAAGACAAAATATTCGGATCGAAGCACATTATGTTTCGGCTAACCTATTACAAGGCATGACGAGCCCAACGGTTTGGAAACATTGTTTAATGGAATATCAGTTATGATTACAGTAATAAAATTCAAGATTATGCTTCTCCTTGCTGGGACGGCTGGCCATCGCCTTGTTCCGGAACATCTTCATCTTCATGAAGCGGTTGGAAATCCGGCGCACGCCAATCAATCTTCGCCAAGGCCCGGAAATACACTTCATCGTTGATAAGTTCAGAAGGATCAATGTCAGGAGCAAAGGTGTGAGGACGAACCGGCGGGATTAAGTTGACAGTATCGTAAACCGGTCGCTCCACCCGCTCGTTCTGCAGATTGTATCCTGGATGATATCTCGAAAAATCCGATTCAGCGGCAAGCTTGCTGGCGAGGGGACGCATTTCTTTCGTCAATGCATAGAGATCAGTTTCGGTGAAAGGTGAGCCGTCCTCCTTTGTATCCGGGAATCCCGTAAAAGCCTCCTCCGGATCAAGATCCGGGACCCAAGCCTTAGCCCTCGTAAGGGCCAGAAGAGCACCACCCCGCGCAGCAGACTTCTTGACTTCTTCGAGACGAGCCGGCAAAACAGACAACTTGTTTAAAGTATCTTGTATTGTAGTAGGGGCCGGTTTACCAAACGAAGTAGCACTGATGATCCTTTGCGCCCCGGAGTACAGCTGTTCGACCAAGGTGTAGCAAGCTTTGAGTTTTTTCCACAAGTCGTCCCCAAGATGGGAGACACGGCGCCCTACATACAACAATCATAGTTAAACCGGTACAAGGCACAGGTTACAAAGATAAAGGCAGGAGTTCAGATTATACTTACCAAAAACAGCAGAGGTCATTAAGTCAATTTGCCGTCTTAATCCGGACAGTTCTTCCGTCACCGGATTAAGTGCTCCTTCAGCATCCTGAACCCGTTTTTCAAGATCTTTCTTCTGGACCTCAAAAGTAGCCCGCTCCTCTTCAAAGTATTTCTTCAAGTCTTCAGCGGTCTTTAAGCTCACTTGAAGTTCTTTTTTAGCCTTTGAAGCGGCAGACTCTGTTTCAGTAAGCCGGCTTCGAAGCTCGTTAATCTCAAGAGCATTCCGGTTCAACTCAGCCTGCAGACAAAGTTCAAAAACAAGAGGTGAAGTTTAGTCAAGTCTCAAGCACACAACCAAGTTGTCTACTTGACAATTAGGGGCTAATGGCAGTTGAAGCAGTAAAGCAAAGACAATTTAAAGTTACAAGTCTCAAGCACACAAACCAGTTGTCTGCTTGACACTTGGGGGCTAATGTATAATCGAAGTATTGACAGCAACTTTTACAAGTATCAACTACATAAGCAAGTTATCTACTTGATACTTGGGGGCTAATGTAAAGACCAACGGTTCAAATCTACAAAGTTCCGAATCACCTTCAGTAAGCAGCTAAACCGGAACTTGGGGGCTGTTACGAGATAGGAAATACATCAATGGAACAAAGTCAGAAGAAGAAGTTTACCTCATATTTTTCCCTCATTAAGTTCACCAAGCTGGCTTCATAATCCCGACTGCTGTGGAGCCGGTTCAGATACCCAGAATAAATGTCTTGAGCGCTCATGCCGGAAAGGCTGGATATGTCAGTACTCCACTTCCCCTTTTCTTGAGATAATTTTTCCGCTTTAGCCGTATGTTTGGCTAAAACGGTGGGTTCAGCTGGAGCAACGTAAGCAGTCCCAGTTACTACAACATCAGGAGAAGTTGGTGCATTGGGGGGAGTGACAGTGTGAGCCGGATCAGGAGACGCCAGATTAGTCTGAGGAGAATTAACCCGGGCCAGACTTGGTGGATTTTGGACGTCTTCTGTAATAGGATTTTCAGGAGCAGGGTCTTCAAGAGGAGCTACAGGCTCGCCCTCTGAAGGAGCAGTGGGGGACGGATCAGCAGCCGGGTTATCTGCAGTGGGCTCGGCAGGAGGCTTGTTTGCCTTTGGTTTCTTGCTGGGTTTTGGTTTGCTGGCAAAATATGCAAAATAAGTTAATATTATAAAGTAAAAGGGTCATAAACCGGAAAAGGTGAGGAAAGTTACCCTGGGACGGTTTTTAGGGGAGGAAGCTGCGTGGCGGTCGATTCACCAGAGGAAGACAATGGAGTTTCCTGATAATCAGGGTCAGACGGTTTAAGGGGTTTTCGGATAAGACCGGCCTTGGGATGAAGGAGGGTCGGAGAAAGTATCACCTCAGCACGGCGTTTTCGAACCGGAGTTAAGGAAATTCCGGATGACTCCACCGCCAGGCCGCTGTGGCGAGTGGTCCGGCGAAGAGCTTCGTGCTGTTGCTTCTTCAAAATAAAGTTAGGGTCTAACTGAGCATAAGGATGAGAAAATTGGTATTTCCGGACGGTCTGACGACTTTTTTGGGGAAGAGGTTCTGAGTCAGAGGAAAGAAGGGTTACCTCAATTTCAGCCGGGTTATCACCTTCAGGCAATTCCTGTGGAGAGGTATCATTAGATACGATTACAAGTACATGAAAGAAAAAAATCTAAACCGGATTAAAGCATACCTCGGAGTCCGGATCATCGTCCTCAGTGGGAGAACCGGCGTCAACGGCTGCTTTCCTCTTTTTGTTTGCAAAGGTTTTTCGCCGGGCCTGTTTGACGGTTTTCTCCTGAGGCTTTCTCTTCCAGAAAGGGTCATCAGCCTAATTGAAAGAAATAAAGACAATTGAAAGACGGTTCAAAAGAAACGGATTACAAATATAGGGTAAAGAGAAACTTACTGCGGGCAGCTTATTCTTCTTGTAATATGGAGCTAAACCGACCTTAGCACAGTCTGCCAAAGAAACATTGAGAATTTTCTTGGCTGATTCCACAACTTCCGATTCAGAAAGCTTTTCCTTGGTAAACCTTTGAGGATCATCCGGTTTACCAGAATATTTGCACATTAGATGTGATCGCCGGCTCAAGGGAAGTATGCTCCAAGATAGCCAGCAGCGTAGAAAATCAGTCCCAATTAAACCATTTGCTATGAAGGCTCTTAGCTTGGAGAGCTGTGGTGAGAACCGGGTCCGTTCAACAGCGCCAAGCCGTGGTGGTAAGGGATGATTCTCCGGAATACGGGTTTCACGGTAACCCGGCAGAGGTTTCTCCCCTTCAGGAGAAGTGTCCACACAGTAAAACCAGGTCTTATTCCAGTCTTTTGGATGAGAGTGCAAAGCGGCATGAGGAAACACCACATCTCTCCTCTTTTGAATACTAACGCCACCGAGCTCTTGATGTGGTCCGCTGGTAAACTCGGTGCGCCGGTTCAAATGAAAGAAATCCCGGAATAGATCGACGGAAGGTTCCTCTTGCAGATACACCTCAGAAAATACTTGGAAGTCGCAGATGTTTGAGACAGAATTGGGTCCAAGGTCCTGCGGGTGCAGTTGGAAAGCAGCAAGAACATCCCGGAAAAATTTTGAACCGGGGGGAGAGAAGCCTCGAGATATATGATCCAAAAACACAATGACCTCCCCGGATCTGGGAGTAGGGGGACATTCATTACCCGAAGCCCGCCACTTTAATTCAGAGTGGGGTCCTAAAGTGCCAATTTCAGACAGCTTGATTAAGTCATCCTCAGTGATGACCGAAGGAACCCAATCGCAGGAGACATACTGTTTAGCTATTGCAACAAAGGAGCAAAGTACTGGAAAAGGTAAAATACAGAAAACGGATTATGAAAGTACAGCGGTATAAACCGGAAACTATCTATGAAAGTTACGCAATGGTTTAAACTGAGGACTAATGGCGTGGTTAAACCGGCAATTATAACAAAGCTATATCATTTCCGGTTAATGGCAGTTGAGGAGGAACGGCTAAACCGTTGCGTTAAGTTACAGAGTTTCGCAAAGAACAGGGCTTATCAACTTAAACCGGAACATACTTAGCAGATCTACCGAGGAGAAAAACAGATTTTCAAAAGACTGCTAAGGAGGAATAGATCTGAGCGTGCTAAGAAAAGAGAAACTAATATAAGAGTATACGGGAAGGATCTACAAGGACCTTATACTAAGTGGATAAATCTACAGGCTAGACAGGAACAATGGAGATTCGAAGTATTTACAGCAGGGTAAAAATGCAATTTAAAGGCAAAATCTGAAGGACAAAGTTATTAGAAATCATTGGCTCAAGGTTGAACAAGACGAAGCTTTTATTAAGGCGCTAATGGCGGAGGTGTAGGAAGAAACCCCAGAGGTTGCAGACTAATAATAAAGAAGAAGGACATACCTGGAACGGCAGGAATCGGCGGCGGAGGTTTTCTCGTCGAGCTCAGGGTGATGCAGCGGCCAGGCGAGGACTTGGATCCAGCGGTCGTCGGCGGCGGTTCGAGCTCGGGCGGCGACGGAGGAAGAAGACGGAAGAAGAAGACGGAGCGAGAAGAAGATAATGAATGAGGGGTGGCGGTATTTATAAAGGAGAGTCAGATCCGAAGCGACAGGTGCGGGATTCGAGGAGGCAAAAAATCGGATAAAGATCTTCTGGCGCCTCGATTCTCGGGATAACCCTTAAAACAAGGCTACAGTACAGCTCACGGCGTTAAATGCGGAGATGATGTCACGGTCAGACTTAGTGATTCTCGACGATGACGTCAGAGCCGGTTTACAAAAATATGAAGACAAAGAAGAAAATTATACAAGACAAGGAAGACTGATATGAACCAGTTCAAATCATTCTGGGGCCTAATGTCAGGGATATGATATAGCAGGTATGAACCGGCTAGTGTAAACCGGCTTAGTTATATTATACTTGGTTGTAATATTTTTAGTAAAGGCTACGGCCCATGAGATCTTAAGGCCCATGTATAGAAGTGTGGTTTATGAACCGCCAAGCGATGTAACTTGAGAGATAAGAAAGAAAGACAGAGACCGAGGCGGACACAAGTATGAGCCGGCCTCGGGACTCTGTAAACCGGACCAGGCGTCACCTCTATATAAAGGGACGACCCGGACGGTTCAGGGACAAGCAACAATCAACCCGTCGAGACACAGGCAAGCGAATCCGCTCCCTGTAATCCGACGACCAAGCAATACCAAACCAACTAGACGTAGGCTTTTACCTTCTTGGAAGGGGCCGAACTAGTATAAACCCTCTGTGTCCTTTGTGTGCTATGAACCCTTTCAAGCTAATCCGTGCGATGGTTCCATCATCAAGTCCGTTAAACCGGACATCTGCCGTGTTATTTCCACGACAATTATGGTAATTCCTACATAAACTCTTATGGAAAGATGCCTTCTGAATTTGAAACTAGTGTTAAGGAGTTTATGATCTCGCAAAAGAATTTCAATGCTTTGCTTGAAGAGAAATTGCTTAAGGTTGATGAATTGGCTAGAAGTGTGGATAGAATTACTCTTGATGTTGATTCTTTGAAACATAGATCTATCCCACCTAAGCATGATATCAATGAGTCTCTCAAAGCCATGAGAATTTCCATTGATGAATGCAAAGAAAGAACCGCTAGAATGCGTGCTAAAAGAGAAGATTATATTAAATCGTGTTCTTCTAGTTATCATGAAAATAAAGATGAAGATCTGAAAGTTACTGATATGTCTCCTATTAGATCCTTGTTTTCTAGTATAAATCTTGATGAAGATAGGATTGGAGATGATTCTGCTTTAAGGAGTTCCAATGATTCGGAGTTTTTAGATCTTGATGCTAAAATTGTTAAAGGTGGGAGTGAAGAGATTAAAACTTTGCATAGTGATGAACCCACCACTTTGGATTTCAAGGAATTCAATTATGATAATTGCTCTTTGATTGATTGTATTTCCTTGTTGCAATCCGTGCTAAATTCTCCGCATGATTATAGTCAAAATAAAGCTTTCACCAAACACATAGTTGATGCTTTGATGCAATATTATGAAAAAAACTTGAGTTAGAAGTTTCTATCCCTAGAAAGCTTTATGATGAGTGGGAACCTACTATTAAAATAAAAATAAAAGATCATGAATGCTATGCTTTGTGTGATTTGGGTGCAAGTGTCTCCACTATCCCAAAAACTTTGTGTGATTTGCTAGGTTTCCATGAGCTTGACGATTGTTCTTTAAATTTGCATATTGCGGATTCCACTATCAAGAAACCTATGAGAAGGATTAATGATGTTCTTATTGTTGCCAATAGGAATTATGTGCCCGTAGATTTCATTGTTCTTGATATATATTGCAATCATTCATGTCCTATTATTCTTGGTAGACCTTTCCTTAAAATGATTGGTACAATCATTGATATGAAGGAAGGAAATATTAGATTCCAATTTCCGTTAAGGAAAGGCATGGAACACTTTCCTAGAAAGAAAATCAAATCACCTTATGAATCTATCATGAGATCCACTTATGGATTGCCTTCCAAAGATGGCAATACCTAGTTTTATCTTATATCGTGCCTAGCTAGGGGCGTAAAACGATAGCGCTTGTTGGGAGGCAACCCAATTTTATATTTTTTTTGTTTTTGTTGCTTTTAGGTAATAAATATTGCATCTAGCCTCTGATTAGATGTGGTTTCATGTATTGTTTCGTGTTTGTGCCAAGTAGAACCTTTGGGAAGACTTGTGTGCAGTTTATGTGATCTTGCTGTGAAAAACAGAATCGTTAGCACTCGCTAAAGTGGTCGTCAGATTTTACTGGAGCGTGCTATTTAGTTGATTCTTTTTGCAGATGATTAATAGAGCAATTCCTCAAAATTACCAATTTAGTTTGAAGTTTTTCGAGTTCCAGAAGTAAGCGAAACCTGTATATTACTACAGACTGTTCTGTTTTTGACAGATTCTGTTTTTCGTGTGTTGTTTGCTTATTTCAATGCATCTATGAGTAGTATTGGCAAGTATGAATGATAGAGAAGTTGGAATACAGTAGGTTTAACACCAATTTAAATAAATAATGAATTAATTGCAGTACCTTTGAGTAGTGATTTGTTTTCTTATACTAACGGAGCTCAGGAGAATTTTTGTCTAAGTTTTGTGTTGTGAAGTTTTCAAGTTTTGAGTATTGCTTTGATGGACTATGGAACAAAGAGTAGCAAAGGACTAAGCTTGGGGATGCCCATGGCACCCCAAGTAATTCAAGATAATCAAAAGCCTAAGCTTGGGGATGCCCCGAGAAGGCATGCCCTCTTTCGTCTTCATCCATCGGTAACTATACTTGGAGCTATATTTTTATTTCCAACATGATATGCGTTTTGCTTGGAGCGTCTTGTATAATTTGAGTCATTGCTTGTTAGTTTGCCACAATCATCCTTGCTTTACACACCTATTTGAGAGAGTTAAATATGGCCTAGAGATTATTAGAACACTCTATGTGCTTCACTTATATCTTTTGATTTGAATAGTTTTTGCTCTCATGCTTCACTTATATCTTTTAGAGCACGGTGGTGGTAATATCTTGTAGAAATCTTTGAACTCTCATGCTTCACATATATCTATTTGAGAGTCTATTTAAAACAAGCATGGTAATGTGTTGAGGCTAAAGAAACTAGTCTTCACATGATAGACATCCAATGTCAATGTAGTAAAAAAAATCACACCAAGTGCATTGAATAGAATGAGATGTTGGATGCTTGATAATTGTTTTGAGATTTGAGGATAGTGATATTAGAGTCATGCTAGTGGAGTTATTATGAAATTGAGAAATACTTGTGTTAAGGTTAGTGATTCCCGCAACATGCACGTATGCTGAACCGCTATGTGACGAACTTAGAGCATGAGGTATTTGTAGAGTGCCATCCTTTGTGTGGAGGTCGGGGGCGCGCGATGGTTAACTCCTACTAACCTCCCCCTAGGAGCATGCGTTGATTGCTTTGTTTTGATGACTCGTAGATTTTTGCAATAAGTATATGAGTTCTTAGGACTAATGTTGAGTCCATGGATTATACGCACTCTCACCCTTCCACCATTGCTAGCCTCTCTTGTACCGCACAACTTTCGCCGGTGCCACAAATCCACTATATATCCTTCCTCAAAACAGCCACCATATTATTCCTCAAAACAACCACCATACCTACCTATCATGGCATTTCCATAGCCATTCCGAGATATATTGCCATGCAACTTTCCACCGTCGGACATCCATTCATATGACACGCATCATATTGTCATATTGCCATTGCATGATCATGTAGTTGACATCATATTTGTGGCAATGCCACCATGCATAATTTTCATACATGTCTCTCTTGTTTCATTGCACATACCGGTACACCGCCGGAGGCATTCATATAGAGTCATACTTTGTTGTTGTAGTATCGAGTTGTAATATCGAATTGTAATGAAAGTGTGATGATCATCATTATTAGAGCATTGTCCCATGGGAGGAAAGGCTAAATCTATAAAGCCCCTCCGCAAAAAAAAGGATAAAGAAAAGGAAAAAAAAGAAAGGCCAAAGAAAAATAGAAAGGCCCAAAAAAGGGACAATTGCTACTATCTTTTTTCCACACTTGTGCTTCAAAGTAGCATCATGTTCTTCATTGTAGAGAGTCTCATGTTTAGTCACTTTCATATACTAGTGGGAATTTTCATTATAGAACTTGGCTTGTATAATCCAACGATGGGCTTCCTCAAATGCCCTAGGTCTTCGTGAGCAAGCAAGTTGGATGCACACCCACTAGTTTCTTTTGTTGAGCTTTCATTCATATTTTAGCTCTAGGGCATCCGTTGCATGGCAATTCCTACTCACTCACATTGATATCTATTGATGGGCAGCTCCATAGCCCGTTGACACGCCTAGTTGATGTGAGACTATCTACCTCTATTCCACCCATAGTGCTATGTCCATGGCTCACGCTCATGTATTGCGTGAAAGTTGAAAGGTTTGAAAACATAGAGTATGAAAACAAATGCTTGGCTGAAATCGGGGATGTGCATGATATGAATATTGTGTGTGATGAAGAGGGAGCATAGCTAGACTATATGATTTTGTAGGGATAACTTTTTTTAGCCATGGTATTTTGAGAATACATGATTACTTTGTTAGTATGCTTGAAGTATTGTTATTTCTTATGTCAACATAGACTTTTTATCATGAATCTTTCATATCTGAACATTCATGCCTAAGAGAATTACATTGAAAAACTATATTGGTTAGCATTCCACATCAAAAATTATTTCTTTATCATTTACCTACTCGAGGACGAGCAGGAATTAAGCTAGGGGATGCTTGATACGTCTCCAATGTATCTATAATTTTTTATTGTTCCATGCTATTATTTATGAAGTCTTGGATGTTTAATGGGATTTATCATTCACTTTTATATCATTTTTGGGACTAACCTACTAACCCAAAGGCCCAGTCCAAATTGTTGTTTTTGCCTCTTTCAGGGTTTCGCAGAAAAAGAATATCAAATGTAGTCCAAACGGAATAAAACCTTCGCGAGAGATATTTTTGGAAAAAATCACGCACGCGGAGCTTGAGAACCACGTCAGGGGATCAAGGGGTGGCCCACAAGGATGGGGGCACGCCCCCTGCCTCGTGCCTCCCCCCCCCCCCCCCCC
>LR738715.1:898188101-898200922 GCA_902687465.1 Secale cereale
CCCCGAGCGTCCCCCGGTGCCCTCCTTCTTCCTATGTAAGTCTACGTACCCCACAACCTCAGTGAACAGAGAGAAAACCCTAATTCCACCGCCGCAACCTTCTGTTCCTGTGAGATCCCATCTTGGAGCCTGTTCCGGAGCTCCGCCGGAGGGGGATCCATCACGGAGTTCTTCATCATCATCATCATCGCCCTCACCATGAGTTGTGAGTAGTTTACCACAGACCTTTGGGTCCATAGCTAGTATCTAGATGGCTTCTTCTCTCTGGATCTCAATACAAAGTTATCCTTGGTCTTCGAGGAGATCTATTCGATGTAATCTCTTTTTGCGGTGTTTTGTCGAGATCCGATGAATTGTGAGTTTATGAACAATGTTATCTATGAAAGATTTTTGGTTCTTCTCTGAACTTTTTATGTGTGCTCATAATATCCTTGCAAGTCTCTTCGAATTATTGGTTTGGTTTGGCCTACTAGATCTATAGTTCTTATAATGGGAGAAGTGCTTGGCTTTGGGTTCAATCTTGCGGTGTCCTTTCCCAGTGACAGTAGGGGCAGCAAGGCGCGTATTGTATTATTGCCATCAAGGATAAAAAGATGGGGTCTATATCATATTGTTGGAGTTTATCCCTCTACATCATGTCATCTTGCTTAAGGCGTTACTCCGTTCTTATGAACTCAATACAATAGATGCATGCTGGATAGCGGTCGATGTGTGGAGTAATAGTAGTAGATGCAGGCAGGAGTCGGTCTACTTGTCTTGGACGTGATGCCTATATACGATGATCATGCCTAGATAGTCTCATAATTATTCGCTTTTCTATCAATTGGTCCACAGTAATTTGTTTACCCGCCGTAGAATATTGCTACCATGAGAGAAGCCACTAGAGAACACTATGGCCCCCGGGTCTATTCTCAATATATCAATCTACATCTACTTTACTTTTATCGCTTATATTTGTTGTTCTTATAAACTAAAAATACCAAAAATATAAACTATCATATCTATCGGATCTCACTTTCGTAAGTGACCGTAAAGGGATTGACAACCCCTTATCGCATTGGCTGCGAAGTACTTATTTGTTTGTGCAGGTGCGAGGGACTCGCGCGTAGTCTCCTACTGGATTGATACCTTTGTTCTCAAAAACTAAGGGAAATACTTACGCTACTGTGCTGCATCTCCCTTTCCACTTTGAGGGAATAAAACGCAAGCTCGAGAAGTAGCATGTATCGGGATGTGCAATGAATCAAGAGTGACATGTATGAAATATTATGCATGGTGGCCTTGCCAGAAATACGATGTCAACTACATGATCATGCATGGCGATATGACAATATGAAGCGTGTCATATGAACGGAACGGTGGAATGTTGCATGGCAATATATCTCGAAATGGCTATGGAAATGCCGTGATAGGTAGGTATGGTGGCTGTTTTTAGGAATAATGTGGTGGCTGTTTTGAGGAAGGATATATAGTGGGTGTACGGTACCGACGAAAGTTGCGCGATACAAGAGAGGCTAGCAATGGTGGAAGGGTGAGAGTGTGTATAATCCATGGACTCAACATTAGTCATAAGAACTCATATACTTATTGCAAAAATCTATGAGTCATAAAAACAAAGCAATCAATGCATGCTCCTATGGGGGAGGTTGGTAGGAGTTAACCATCGCGTGCCCCCGACCGCCACACAAAGGTTGACACTTTACAAATACCTCATGCTCTAACTTCGTCACATAGCGGTTCACCATATGTGCATGCTACGGGAATCACTAACCTTAACACAAGTATTTCTCAATTTCATAATAACTCCACTAGCATCACTCTAATATCACTATCCTCATATCTGAAAACAATTATCAAGCGTCCAACTTCTCATCATATTCAATGCACTTAGTGTGAAAGTTTTTACTACATTGATATTCGAGATCTATCATGTGAAGACTAGTTTATAGCCTAAACACATTACCATGCTGTTTTAATAGACTCTCAAATAGATATATGTGAAGCATGAGAGTTCAAAGATTTCTACAAGATATTACCACCACCGTGCTCTAAAAGATATAAGTGAAGCACTAGATCGAAACTATTCAAATCAAAAGATATAAGTGAAGCACATAGAGTGTACTTTCAATTCCAAGGCCATATTTAACTCTCTCAAATAGGTGTGTCCATCAAGGATAATTGTGGCAAACTAACAAGTAAAGACTCAAATTATACAAGACGCTTCAAGCAAAACACATATCATGTGGTGAATAAAAATATAGCTCCAAGTATAGTTACCGATGGATGAAGACGAAAGAGGGGATGCCTTCCCGGGGCATCCCCAAGCTTAGGCTTTTGACTGTCCTTGAATTTTACTTGGGGTGCCATGGGCATCCCCAAGCTTAGGCCCTTGCTACTCTTTGTGCCATAGTGCATCAAAGCAATACTCAAAACTTGAAAACTTCACAACACAAAACTTAGGCAAAAAAAATCTCGTGAGCTCCATTAGTATAAGAAAGCAAACCACTACTCAAAGGTACTGCAATGAATTAATTCTTTGTTTATATTGGTGTTAAACCTACTGTATTCCAACTTCTCTATGGCTCATACTTCACAATATTACTCATAGATACATTGAAATAAGCAAACAACACACGAAAAACAGAATCTGTCAAAAACAGAATAGTCTGTAGTAATCTGCAGGTTTCGCATACTTTTGTAACTCCAAACAATTTAAACTAAATAGGTAAACGTGAGGACATTGTCTATTAATCATCTGAAAAAATAATCAACTAAATAGCATGATCCAGTAAAATCTGACGACCATTCTAGCGAGCACTAACGATTCTGTTTTTCACAGCAAGATCATATAAACTTCACACAAGTATTCCCAAAGGTTCTACTTGGCACAAACACTAAACAAAACATTAAACCACATCTAAACAGAAGCTAGATGCAATATTTATTCCCTAACAGAAGCAACAAAAAAATATAAAATTGGGTTGCCTCCCAACAAGCGCTATCGTTTTACGCCCCTAGCTAGGCACGATTTTAGTAATGCTCTCATGAAAGACAAGAATTGAAGCACAAGGAGAGCATCATAAAGCACATGGCAAACACATCTAAGTCTAACATACTTCCTATGCATAGGCATTTTATAGGAAAAAAATTAGCCAGACAAGCAAGATCTAGCCTATGCAAGGAAGAAAAAATAAACAATAGCAATCTCAACATAACGAGAGGTAATTTAGTAACATGAAAAATTCTACAACCATATTTTTCCCTCTCATAAAAATTGCATGTAGGATCATAAGAAAATTCAACAATATATCTATCACAAAACATATTCTCAACACGATCCACATGCATACGAAGTTGACACTCTTCCAAAATAGTGGGAGCAATATTAACTAAAGTCATGACCTCTCCAAACCCACTTTTATCAAAAAAATCATAAGATTGATCATACTCCAAATATGTGGGATCTAAAGTTGACACTCTTCCAAACCCACTTTCAATATTATCGCAAACATTATTATCAATCTTACATTCATCATGGGGATTAAATAAATTTTCAAGATCATAAGAAGAATCACCCCAATCATGATCATAGCTACAAGTAGTGGACATAGCAAAATAAGCATCCCCAAGCTTAGGGTTTTGCATATCATTAGCACAACTGACATTAATAGAATTTATAATAACATCATTGCAATCATGCTTTTTACTCAAGGAGCTATTGTGAATCACTTTATAATTTTTCAATACTTCACCACAATTTTCGGATTCACAAATTTCAAGCAAAACCTCATAAAGATAATCTAGTGTACTAAACTCACTAGCAATAGGTTCAAGATAATTGGATCTCTTAAAGAGATTAGAAAGTGGATGAGGATCCATACTTTAGCAAGCGAAGATGCAAGCTAATTGCGGGGCACATAGCAACACAAGCAAACGAGAGGCAAGCGAACGGTAAACACACGACAGAAGAAGGGCGAATAAAACGGCAAGGGTGAAGTGGGGGAGAGGAAAACGAGAGGAAAAAAATGTAATGCGAAGGATAAGGGTTTGTGATAGGTACTTGGTATATGACTTTTGCGTAAGCCTCCCTGGCAACGGCGCCAGAAATTCTTATTGCAACTTCTCGAGCTTGTGTTGTATTCCCTCGAAGAGGAAAGGGAGATGCAGCACAGTAGCGTAAGTATTTCCCTCAGTTTTTTTAGAACAAAGGTATAAATCCAGTAGGAGACCACGCGCGAGTCCCTCGCACCTACACAAACAAATAAGAACTTAGCAGCCAACGCGATAAGGGATTGTCAATCCCTTTACGGTCACTTACGAAAGTGAGATCTGATAGAGATGATAGTTTATATTTTTGGTATTTTTGTTTATAAGAACAGAAAGTAAAAGCGGAAAAAAGTAAAGTAGATCTAGATTGATATGTTGAGAATAGACCCGGGGTCCATAGTGTTCTCTAGTGGCTTCTCTCATGATAGCGATATTCTACGGCGAGTAAACAAATTACTGTCGAGCAATTGATAGAAAAGCGAATAATTATGAGACTATCTAGGCATGATTATTGTATATAGGCATCACGTCCGAGACAAGTAGACCGACTCCTGCCTGCATCTACTACTATTACTCCACACATTGACCACTATCCAGCATGCATCTAGTGTATTGAGTTTATAAGAACAGAGTAACGCCTTAAGCAAGTTGACATGATGTAGATGGATAAACTCTAGCAATATGATATAAACCCCATCTTTTTATCCTCGATGGCAACAATACAATACGTGCCTTGCTGCCCCTACTGTCACTGGGAAAGGACACCGCAAGAGTGAACCCAAAGCCAAGAATTTCTCCCATTCCAAGAACTATGGATCTAGTAGGCCTAACCAAACCAATAATTTGAAGAGACTTGCAAGGATATTATGAGCACACAGAAAGAGTTCAGAAAAGAACCAAATATTTCTCATAGATAATCTTGATCATAAACCCACAATTCATCGGATCTCTACAAACACACCACAAAAAGAGATTACATCGAATAGATCTCCTCGAAGACCGAGGAGAACTTTGTATTGAGCTCCAAAGAGAGAGAAGAAGCCATCTAGATACTAGCTTTGGACCCGAAGGTCTATGGTAAACTACTCACAACTCATGGTGAGGGCGATGATGATGATCTCGAAGCACTCCGTGATGGATCCCCCCTCCGACGGAGCTCCGGAGCAGGCTCCAAGATGGGATCTCACGGGAATAGAAGGTTACGGCAGTGGAACTAGGGTTTTCTCTCCTCTTCTGATGGTTTCGGGGTACGTAGGTTTATATAGGAGGAAGGAGGACACCGGGGGCCTCACGAGGGACCCACGAGGCAGAGGGGTGCGCCCCCCACCCTCGTGGGCACCTCGTGGCCCCTACTCCGTGGTTCTCAAGTCTCCCGTGCGTGATTTTCTCCAAAAATATCTCTCCCGAAGGTTTCATTTCGTTTGGACTCCGTTTGATATTCCTTTTCTGCAAAACCCTCAAACAGACGAAAAACAGCAATCTGGACTGGGCCTTTGGGTTCGTAGGTTAGTCCCAAAAATAATATAAAAGTGTATGACAAAGCCCATTAAACATCCAAAACATCATAAATAATAGCATGGAACAATCAAAAATTATAGATACGTTGGAGACGTATCAACTGTCGCAGGTGGAACAACAATGGCGATCTCTAGCCGTGTAAACCATCATGGAAGGTCTTCTACATTGGGATTTTGCACCAGGCCTAGCCCTGGCCGATCAGGTGAGAAGGTTATTTGGTTCTACGGTCCACTTTTCTCCATCGCGAGACACCAAGGAGTTCTTTTTGGTGGTCTCTTTTTCTTCGGCTTCCTTCCCTTTGACAGAGGAATCTGTGGGCATTGCACTCCAATGTTGCATTGGGGGTTTGAGCTCCGGATTCAAGGTTCTTCAGATCAACCCTCGATCTTTTCGGTTTTCTGTGGCAAACAACAAAGTGGGGCATTTTATCTATAGACTCAAGGACCGCATTTGGCCGGATTTCATTTTCCACTTTCATCTATACAAGAAGGACTCTCCCAAGGTTTTATCCCACAATTTGGGCTGGCACGCAGATATACATCTTTCTGATATTTCGGCGCGCCGACGTATGGCTATTAATCCTATTGGAGTCTCTTCTCTCGATGAAAATGCTAACAAGTCTAGCAGAGTGGATATATCATCTTCGTGCAAATCAGTGGCTCAAACACATATGGACTTCTCTAACAAAAATGCTGTTGAGGCCTCTTCTTCATCACTTCAAATTTCCTTATCGTCCCCTCAAGATCACAGACATGATCAAGATCGCTCGGGATCCTCTTGCGCAATTCCCTCATCGAAACCAGACCATATCGCATTAATGGAGCTCTTTATGTCAGAGGCTGATTTTGAGGAAAAACATTTGCCTAATTTCCTCCGGCTGGGTGACTTTAATTGCCCGTTGAATATCCCTTACCCACCTTTACCGCGATGTTTTCTCCGGTCGGCCTTCAAATATGCCCCTGAGTGCGATTTTTGGCCACCTTCGCTCCAGGCCAAACACAAAGTTGATTTGGCCCAGGCCCAATACACCTTACAGGATATTATCAATCTCTCCACCAATTGGGCCTCTCTGTGCTCTCGTTGCCTCCAATGGGGACATATTAAATCTGGTTGCCATGCTAGGCTGATTTGTATTAAATGCTCGGCACCTGATCATAAGGCATTTCTTTGCCCCAAAACTGGTAAGTCCCCCAAATATAATGACAAAGTTTTGGAATATTTCCCCCCCCTCTTTGGCAACCCAGCATCCTGCCCCCCCGCCAAGCTCCTCCACCCCGCGCCCAAGGCCCAGCGCCAGCGTCCGATGCACTGCCTGTGCCTTCTATGGACACACGGCCCATCACTGCCGAAAACGCCTCCGCGCCCTTAGGTGGAAATGGATTCCCAAAACTCCGGTGCCTTCCATTCCCACCTCGCTAGCCCACCCCTCTCACGCTCCACCTTCCGCCTCGGTTCTCCAACCGCCGCACTCCTGCCCAGTCCCATCGCCACCACCGCCACGCCTCTGCCCTGTCCCATCGCCATTACCCCGCTCTGACCAGAACCCACCACTCTGCTCCTCCCTCGCGACCATGGCCAACTACCCCCTCAACCCCGTCCCGTTCCTCCCCCCGGGCTTTGCCGTTGAGCCGGGGCCGGCGGACCGTGTGGTCCGCAGCGGCATGATTGTGGGGCCTATTCCCCCGCTCAACCATGACTTCCTGGCAATCGCTGAAGCCAGTGAGTACGTTCCTCTTCATCGCCGGGCCTCCATTCGCACTGCCATTGTAGGTCAGCTCAACGCCTCTCAACTTTATACCACGGAAGTCAGCGATCATCCATTTGGTATTGGGCTTTTCGGTTTTGTGGATTCTTTTATGCGGGACACTGCTATCAATACCCCCATTGAGCTTGAAGAGGAAGATCTGCTCATCACCTTCGTTCCTCACAATGAAGCGCTCAATCGGCGCATGACGACCTTTGGACCTGAGGTTTGGCTTATGTTCTTTGGTTTCCCCTATGACTACCAGACAGACTATTACATTACCAAAGCATTAGGTGGTTATGGTTCTCTGGTCCACTGGTACAACCCGGGCCAAGACAGACGTTTTATGCTGATCAAAGCCAGAGTTCTCCGTCTGCGCCTCATTCCTAAAAGCTTTGTGGTTTGGCAATTGGGAGGAGCCAGAGACTGCTGGACAGTGCAAGTTACAATCCTCCGCAGCAATGACTGGAACGGGCTCCTGCCTGAGGTGCTGCCCGCTGGAGAAGAACCACTGCCACCGGATGGTAATCCTCATCCCCAATTTGGACCAGAACTCACCGCCGAGCAGCTATATCAGCAGCAAGTCCATAATTGGCTGGTTCAGAACTCTGCCCCCACTGGCCCTAACACTGGCGCCAACCCTGGTGGCAACAACAATGCCAATGCTGGTTGGGGAGCATGGACGGAGCCGCCAGCTCCGCCCCTACCTCCGCTCCCTCCACACCTTGTCAACTATCAGGCTTGGCTGGCTTCCCAGGGCCTGACCTTTCAAGATGGAATTGTTCCTGACAACAATCTCATGGACAGCCCCACGCAGGCCTGGAATGACTCCTTCACCGTGTCTGATGGTTCCAACAGCTCTGAGAGTTCTGCAATGCTTATTGTGCCCCAACTCCACCACTCTCCGGCGGATCACCCAATGCCAAATGACGAACTCACCATCTCAGTTTCTCTGCATGATCGTGGGATACAGTTTGGACTGTCCTCCCAAGGCACAGACTTGCTAGCCCTTCTGATTGGCAACCCGGTTCCAAGAATGCGCCTGAACAATATCATCTTTGATGCTCTCCGTCCTGCACTTGCTTCTATTGGCCCTTGGAGATCCGCTTTTGGCATTAGGCCAACCAACCTTCAAGTTTCAGTATCGATGGCTGGGTCTGCTGATAACAACTTCATCAGTTCTGGTAACACACCGGCTTCCTCTGTGGTCATCCATGAACTGCCAATGGAGGAGGATATTTGCCCTCCCCAACCTGTGGAAGATCCTCTACCCAACCTGGTTCATGAATCCATGGAGGTGAGTGATAATCAGCTAAGTGTCCCTGATCCCCCCCAGTTGGAGTCGACACCTCTCTCTCCAGTCCACATTGCTGCTGCCCCAATGGAAATCTGTATTGCCACCACTGAACCCCAACCCTCTGTGACAACTCGTGGCCGCCGTGCAAAA
This sequence comes from Secale cereale, assembly GCA_902687465.1. Lineage (NCBI taxonomy): Eukaryota > Viridiplantae > Streptophyta > Magnoliopsida > Poales > Poaceae > Secale > Secale cereale. Next base: position 898,196,858 of record LR738715.1, read on the forward strand.
ACAACTATGGTGCCTATCTCCACTACTGAGGTTCGTCGCAGTACCCGCTCCACTAAGTATAAGGGCTTTAAAGTTCATATGCCATCTGACAGCCGCAAGCCTATGTCTAAAGTGAAGCCCAGGATCATACCTGCTATCGGCTCCTCTTCATCATCTCAGTCCTTACATGAAGAAGTTGAAATCCCGCCACCAACTCCACTCTCAACACTGCAGGAAATTGGAATATACCAATGTGCGATTCCAGCGGAAGAGCTGACTGATGAAGCCCTTCTTGCAGATCCAACTACAGCAGTTTCTACACCCGTCCCACAGCAGGCTATGGCTCCTGATGCTGTCGCCGATGAAGCACCTACTTCTGTTTAAACTTCAAGTCGTGATATCATGTCTCTTTTGCGATCGTGGAATGTCCTCTCGTGGAACATTCGTGGGCTTAATGCCGAACCTAAACACCTAGCGCTTCATAATGCGATCCTCTCTAGTGGATGCGCAGTTGTTTGCTTGCAAGAAACCAAAAAGACATCGTTTGATCTGGCGTTTATCAAGTCGTGCTGTCCACGACAGTTTGATCGTTTTGCTTTTGTTCCTTCGCGCGGTGCTTCAGGTGGCATCATCACCATCTGGAAGAGCTCGGTGTTCACGGGCTCTGTTCTCATTTCAGAACCTTTTGCGCTAGTTATCAATTTTGTTAGCACGCAATCCCAACAAGCCTGGACGTTAGCTAATATCTATGGACCCTGCTCGGGAGAAGAACGTGTTACTTACACCAACTGGCTATATGATCTGGATTTACCAATAGCACAAGATTGGCTTTTTGTTGGTGATCTCAATTACATTCGTGCTCCGGACAACCGCAACAAACCGGGAGGTAATGCACAGGATATGTTCATATTTAACGATATCATTCGCACGCAAAACCTTTTGGAATTACCAGTCAAAGGTCGAACCTACACCTGGAGCAACATGCAAGCCGATCCACTGCTAGTACAATTAGACTGGTTCTTCACGTCACTTCACTGGACCCAATCTTATCCCAACACAATGGTAAAACCCTTAGGTAAATCTACCTCTGATCATATCCCTTGCGTTGTTTCTATTGAAACCAATATACCACGCAGCAAAATCTTCAGATTTGAATCGTTCTGGATTTTACACCCTGGCTTCCTTGATGTGGTCCGAACCTCTTGGAACAAACCAGTCCACCTGACAAATGCAGCTTCCATCTTGTGCTTTAAACTCAGAAGGCTCAGGCACGCTCTCAAATCCTGGAGTAAAAACATTTCACGCCTGAAGATTGCAATCGATAACTGCAACAACTTTCTAGCTCGTTTGGACGATTTGGAAAATAAGAGACCGCTTTCTACACCTGAATTCAACTTTCGGGCCATACTCAAAAGGCACACGCTACGTTTACTGCAATACCAGAAACTTTACTGGAAAAAACGATGCACCATCAGTTGGGTTAAATTTGGCGATGAAAACACCAAAATTTTTCAGGCCGTCGCAACAGAAAGGTATCGGCATAACAATATTGCTTGTTTAACTGATGAGAATGGTAACCAAGTTGATGACCATGTCAGCAAAGAGGCCCTGCTCTTCAATGCCTACAAAAATCGTCTTGGTTCTACCTCCCCTGCTGATATGAAATTTGATCTCCCCGCTCTTATACAACGCTCCAACAACTTGGACCACCTCACTGAACCCTTCTCTCACAAAGAAATTGATGATGTGATTAAAACGATGCCGGCCGATAGGGCTCCTGGACCTGATGGATTCAGTGGAACTTTCCTCAAAAGTTGTTGGCCCGTGATCAAGCATGATTTTTACGCTCTCTGCTCCCAATTCCATGCAGGAAATCTTGATCTCACTAGCATTAACGATGGCCTTATTACCCTGATTCCTAAAGTTCAGTCACCTACAACCGTCAATGATTTCAGACCGATAACACTGCTCAACTGTTGCCTGAAACTACTCACCAAACTGTTAGCTGATCGTCTCCAAAAGGTAATTCTCAGTCTTGTTCATCGTAACCAATATGGTTTTCTCAAAGGAAGAACCATCCAAGACTGCCTTGCTTGGGCCTTTCAGTATATTCACCAATGTCAAGCCTCCAAGGAAAAAATCATTCTTCTGAAGCTAGACTTTGCTAAAGCTTTCGATACTATCGGCCACGATCCGATGATTAACATCATGCGTCACATGGGCTTTAATGAGCGTTGGATTAACTGGATACAATGCATTTTCTCATCTGGACGTTCCTCAGTACTTCTTAATGGGGTGCAAGGCAGACAGTTTCACTGCAAAAGCGGGGTGCGCCAAGGTGATCCACTCTCGCCCCTCCTTTTCGTCATCGCGGCAGATCTCCTGCAAGCTGCCATTAATCAAGCCTTCAGACAAGGTCGCATTCGCCTCCCCTTTCCTTGCCCTGGCCAAACAGATTATCCAATTATCCAATACGCTGATGACACATTACTTGTCCTACCCGCATGCCCCGCACAAGCAACAACGATCAAAAACATTCTGTCGGATTACGCAACCTCCATCGGTCTCAAGATCAACTTTAACAAGTCTACCCTCATCCCCATAAATGTTGATGACAACTCCACTGCGGAACTTGCGGGCATCTTCGGCTGCTCAATTGGCACTATGCCTTTTACGTACCTTGGACTACCCATGGGCACGACAAAACCCACGGTACAGGATCTAATGCCCCTTGTATGTAAAACGGAACGAAGACTCACTGCCACTATCTCCATGATGTCATACGGTGGAAGACTATCTTGGTTAAATGCAACTGTCACCTCCGTCCTGATATATGCCATGTGCACACTCAAAATCAACTCCCAAATCCTGGAAATGCTGGATAAAATCAGACGTAAGTGTCTCTGGAACAAGATGACAGAACATGGGGAGAAATGCAATTCCCTGGCAGCATGGGACCTAGTTTGCAAGCCTAAGAAACACGGCGGTTTGGGAGTGCTTAATATCAAACTCCAAAATGAAGCACTACTCCTGAAGTTTCTCCATAAGTTTTACAACAAGCATGATGTACCATGGGTACACCTTATTTGGGACTCCTACTACCAGGACAAAATCCCTCATGCTCTTGACCTAATGGGATCCTTCTGGTGGCGTGATATTCTCAAACTCACACCTCTCTATCGGGGGATATCCTACGTTCAAGTGGTTGATGGTTCATCTGCCCTCTTGTGGAAAGACCTTTGGCTACCAGACACACTAGAAAACTCACACCCTCGAGCATTCTCCTTTGCCAAAGATGAAGACATATCTATCAGCAAATTTTTGGAGAACTCGACACTGCATGATACCTTCCACTTACCACTCTCACCAGAAGCTCTCGAAGAAGTTCAAGACGTGCAATGCTTGTCCACCCATATGAGCCCTTCCACCTCTACCACAGATGTCTGGTACTACACATGGGGAGCAACTGACTTTAAAGCTGCTGACTATTACAAATTCTGCTTCAGACACACCCCAAAGCACCCAACCTTCCAACTCCTGTGGAGGTCCAAATGCACAATGAGAATAAAGGTTTTTGGCTGGCTCTTGTTGATCGACCGGCTGAATACAAGGAACATGCTCAAGAGAAGACACTACGACATTGGAGATGTTCTTGATTGCCTCCTTTGCGGTCATAACACCGAAGAAACGGTTAACCACATGATCTTCACGTGCCCATTCAGTAGAGAGTGCTGGGAAAAAGTTGATATCCATTGGCCCACGTCACAATCCAGACTTGACTTGCTTGATCAGACTAATAGGGACGACTCTAGACCCTTCTTCATGGAAATCTTCCTTATAGCAGCGTGGAGCCTATGGAAAGAACGCAACAACAAGCACTTCAGAAGAATCAATCCCAGTACCACGTCCTGGTTGACACGTTTCAAGGAGGACTTTAGCCTACTCCAACACAGGGTAAAAGAATCTCAAAAGGCCTCTGTAATTGCCTATTGTAACTCTATAAGCTAGCTCTTTACACACCTACTTCTCTGACCCCTTAGCAATCCTCTCGGTCAACTTGCCTGACACCTCACCCCACCCCCCCCC
>LR738715.1:898200932-898228368 GCA_902687465.1 Secale cereale
CAAAAAAAAAAAAAAAAAAAAAAACTGTCGCAGGTGGACGCCCAGGCACTCGCGCAAAAGTGCGCCGCCCCGCGGGCGGGAAGGGCCTCGATGTCGACCGGGGGCTCCTAGAGCCAAGCGGAGTAGTCGGAGATGAAAACAAGTGCGCCAAGTCGGATCTCACGGCCCAAAGCTAGACCACCACCAGAAACCATGTTGATGTTGATCGGAAAAATTGCAACCTCGCCGGAAGTCGCTAAGACACCGGCCCCACGCTGAGCGGCAACTATCGTGGTACTAAGTCTGACAGTAAGAACAGGGGTTACGTAAGAGGAGGCTAGATCCCAGCTATGGCGAGGTTGTACACACAAGTTTTACGAGTTCAGACCCCTCTCGGTGGAGGTAAAAGCCCTATGCCTCGGTGCCCTGAGGCGGTCGACTGGAATATGGATTTGTGTGTTACAAGGGGTGCGAACCCTTGTACCGAAGGAGGGTTGTGGCTTATATAGAGTTCGCCAGGACCCCAGCTGTCGGTGTACTAAGGTAGGGGTACCCTAGTACCCCAACTTGTGCACGGGCAGTAGCAGCTTCCCGTGGCAGGGCTTACCACGCGCTTGCCAAGGTCCGCTCTGGTCCCTATGAAACCATTCAAGAACAAAGTATCCAAGTTAAGAGGCAAGACCCCGGCAAGAGGAGCTTGCAGGGAAGGCCGCACCAGGCTCAAGGGCATCTTTTCAGCACAAGACCCTGGCAAGAGGTGCTTGCCAGGAAGGCCAAAGGATAACAATTCAGAAGATACCTCGTGGCGCATTGTGCGTCCCGACAGGGCCCGGAGAGCAGCAAGCTCCCGGGCCCGGCAAGAAAGCGGCCCCGGCAAGGTGCTTGCCGGGGGAAGCTTCCACTGTGTGCCTGCGCTCCAGCTCATTCGGCCACGCGTCGCCCTGGGGCCCTTCCGGGGGCACGTGGCGGATGGCTGTGCAGCTTGAGGGACACGCTGGCGAGCCACGGTGACGAAGCCATCGCCGTGGCAAACGGAGACGCATGGACGGGCGCTTTTGGGGCGACGGCGACGGGCATTCAATGCCCTTGTCCCCCACTGTCAAAGTTAGGTGAAGACCACTGTTCATACACTGTTCACACACTGTTACAACTACCACCAATTTTACGTTTTTACCCTCATCTACGTTGACACCTGTCGGTGACCCCTTTGAGCTATAAAAGGAGGCCCATGCACAACGTAGAGGAGGTTGGATCCCAGAAACTCGCTCACTCCCTCGCTTGGTGTAGCTGGTACTGTAGATCTTCAAGCTCCCGAGCCCAAAAACTCAATACAACCAAGGCAGGAGTAGGGTTTTACGCGTCCGCGCGGCCCGAACCTGGGTAAACTGCCCGCGTGTGCTCCTCGATCTGCTCTCCGTGCACCCTCCGCTCCCTTACCGCAACGTAGAAGGGGCTCCGGTCCCATAGGTGTTCGCGGGTGGTCAGTTTCCCCGACATCTTTGGCGCGCCAGGTAGGGGGGCGTCGAGTTTCTGCGAACCTGATCCGGCGCCCACGCAGGCGCAATCGTCAGCAACTCTTCCAGCTTCATCAACCTCATCGACAGCATCAACATGCCTCCGAAGAAGAAGGCTTCGGAGGTCGGAGGCCCGTCTGCGTCGATCCCGCCGCCACCAGAACCAACGGTTGGTGGGGTAGACGCTGGCGGAGGGGTGGACGCCGGCGAGGACACTCGCGGCGCCGCCAAGTCCAAGGACAAGCCGGACGACCGGGCGAACTCCAAGACCTCGGGGTCCGTACACGTGCCACGCCCCTCTCAGGAGGTGCCGGACCAGCAGCGACGTGGTACAGGAGGTACCATACGCTTGCTGGGACGAGGACAAGCCGGTGGGTCGCGGGATGCTCAAGGCCAGCATGCTGGTACGAGCAAGGCGCGGTCGCCGGGGCGAGACCCTGCTCCTTCTAACCCTGTTAGGAGTCCGAGCATATCTCGCTCCTCGCACCGCTCGCCGCCGCTTCCCTCCTCTCCAGCAGAAGCTCTTGCCAGAGCTCAACTGCTCCTCGACTTCCCTCCAGCGGCAGACAAGGCCGAAGACTGGAGGGCAAGGATCCAGAGCCTCATCGCCTTCGCCAACAATGACAAGCCGCAGCAGCCGGCGACATCATGGCCGCGACAAGTCGATCAAGCGAGGGCCGATGGAGACAAGACCGCCGGGGGTGCGACAACAGTGCACTCCCCGCCGCGGAAGCAGAAATCGCCGCCCCGCCGGATCAACGTCGACGACGACTCCACAGCGTCATCGGATCCGCGGGCTCGCCGCGATCAGCGCCAAGTCCTTGACGACAGGCGGCAAGAGGACGCTCGAACGCGCATCGAGCGTCGAAGAGAAGCCCGGAGACAGTCCGACCACCGCGCTGGGACTGCTGTCGACATGCACGCGCCCGGTGAACCAGGCGACTTGCCGTACGCGGCAGGCTGCCCTGCGTTTACCCGAGAGCTGCGGCAAGTCCAGTGGCCCAGCATGAAGAATTTCAAGCCCGACGTACCCGAGAAGTACGACGGCAAGACACACCCCTCGGAGTTCCTCAGCATCTACACCATTGCGGTGCAAGCTGCCGGGGGACGCGACGAGAAGATTCTGGCCAACTACTTCCCGCTCGTGCTTAAGCCAAACGTCAGGTCTTGGCTTATGCACTTGCCGGAGAACTCCATCTCTTCATGGGCGGATTTGTGCCATCAGTTTGTTGGCACCTTCACGGGCGGCCACAAACCCCACGGCCAGGAGAGCGATCTCCATATCCTCGCCCAGAAGGAGGGAGAGTCCCTGCGCAAATACATCCAGAGGTTCAGCCGCGTTCAACATAACATTCCCGATGTCCACCCCGCCGCGGTTATCAGCGCGTTCCACCAGAACGTGCATAACCGCCGGATGCGGGAGGAGATGGCGATGACCAAGATCCGGGACGTCAGCGAGCTTTACACTCTGGCTGACAAATGTGCACGTGCTGAAGAGGGGAGGAGACTCCCCGGAGAGGATGCCGGTGCAGGAGGAAGTGACAGCGAGGATGCCGCCCCGGCAAAGAAGAACCGGCGGCGGAACAAGAAGAAGAAGAACAAGGAGGTACTGGTTGTCGAGCAGTCCGGCAAGGAGGCTCCCGCCAAGAAGACACAGGCTGGCGGCTCCTGGAAGGAGCCCGCCCCTGTAGCGGTAGCCGACAAGCAGGACGGCTCCGACAAGCAGTACTGCAAGATCCACCGCACCAAGGGCCATGATCTCCAGAACTGCAAGAGGGTAGAGTACCTCGTGGAGCAGCAGAAAGCTGAATACGAGCGTCGCGACAAGGAGAATGCCCAAGGAGGCGGAGGAGAGCCAAGCAAGAAGCGGCCATTCAATGGCCGGGGAGGACGCCGCGGCAAGGCCAAGCAGCGGCAAGGAGACAGGCCTCCCCGGGGCCGCGACAAGGATGAGGACGAAGACGACGATGAGGACATGGATGAAGGAGACAACAACGAGCAGGAGTTCCAGAAGGCCACAGAAGTTCTATGTGTCGACGGAGGTGCCTCTCTGCACACTTCCCACCGCCAACTCAAACAGTGGGTGCGGGAAGTGAATGCAGCCGAGCCACCCGTCGAGTCGCGCAGGCTGCTGAAATGGTCCGGCACGCCCATCATCTTCGACCTTGAGGACCACCCTGACCGCACAATGGCGGTCGGGTGTTTGCCGATGTTGGTTTCACCAACTATCCGCAACCTCAAGGTCACCAAGATGTTGGTTGACGGCGGGGCCGGCCTCAACTTGATCTCCGCTGCTGTGATCAAGAAACTACAGATCCCCGACAGCGAGCTCGAAGAAACCGGGACATTCCAAGGGATCAACCCGGGAAGGAGCAAGCCGAAGGGGAAGATCACGCTGCCAGTGACCTTTGGTGGGGAGCTCAACTTCAGGACGGAGAGGATCACATTCGACGTCGCCGATATCCCATTGCCATATAATGGGATACTTGGCCGTCCTGCCCTCGCCAAGTTCATGGCAGCTTCCCACTATGCATACAATATGCTCAAGATGCCGGGGCCGATAAGCGTCATCTCTGTCCCTGGCGACAAGAAGGACGCGCTTATCTGCGCCGACAAGATCTACCGGGATGCAGCAGCCGCGGCGGACAGCAACACACTTGCCGCTGAAGCTCCCCGGGGGAAGACCAAGACCATGTCCGGCAAGATCTCTGGAGCCCACTCCGGCAAACGCACCTCTTCGGAGTGCTGCGCTGCCGTCGAGGACGCACCATCGAGCTCCACCGGAAAGTGCATGAAAGGGATGGCAGCTCCACCGGCAACCAAGAAGATATCCGCCAAGGAGGACGGCACTGGTGGTACTTTCACCATCAGTGCTACACTCGACCCCAAATAGGAAAGCGCGCTCGTTGCCTTCCTGCGGGCGAATGTCGACGTGTTTGCATGGCAACCGTCTGACATCCCCGGCGTTCCCAGGAAGGTAATTGAGCACAAGCTTGCTGTTTGTCCTCATGCGCGGCCCATCAAGCAGAAGGTCAGGAAGCAAGCTGTGGAGCGCCAAGAGTTCATTGCCGAGGAGATAAAGAAGTTGGAAGCAGCAGGCCTGGTTAGAGGCGTAATCCATCCCACGTGGTTAGCCAATCCAGTTGTTGTGTGCAAGGCCAATGGGAAGTGGAGACTTTGTATAGACTTCGCTGATGTGAATAAAGAATGTCCCAAGGATCCATTTCCCTTGCCGCGTATCGACCAGATTGTTGACTCCACGGCTGGATGTGAGTTGCTTTCATTCCTCGATGCGTACTCAGGTTACCACCAGATATTCATGGCCAAGGAAGATGAAGAGAAGACTGCATTCATTACTCCATGTGGCACATACTGCTTCATACGCATGCCCTTTGGATTGAAGAATGCAGGCTCAACATTTGCAAGGGTGGTACATACTGCTTTTGAGCCACAGATACACAGGAATGTAGAAGCCTACATGGATGATATAGTGGTCAAGAGCAAGAGCAAGGATACCCTGATCCAAGATCTGGAAGAAACTTTTGAGAATCTACGCAAGATACAACTCAAGTTGAACCCCGAGAAGTGCGTCTTCGGAGTTCCCTCCGGCAAGCTTCTCGGGTTCTTCGTGTCCCAGAGGGGGATTGAAGCCAATCCCGACAAGATAAAAGCCATCGAGCAGATTGAAGCCCCGAAGCGTGTCAAGGACGTAAGGAGACTTGCTGGTTGTGTGGCTGCCCTCAGCAGGTTCATTTCAAAGTCTGCGGAACGCGCCCTGCCTTTCTTCTAAATCTTGAAAAAGGCAGGTACCATGAAATGGACTCCGGAAGCGGAGGCAGCGCTGCAAGACTTGAAAGGATACCTATCCTCAACCCCAATACTTGTCGCACCTAGGCCACAAGAGAAGTTGCTGCTATACCTAGCGGCAACCAATCAAGTGGTTAGTGCTGCGTTAGTAGCGGAGAGGGAGGTAGAGGAAGAGCTCACAGCTCCGGCAAGTACTTCCAGCGACAAGCAGGGGGCTTCTCCGACAAGCTCTGACCCCGACAAGGAGAAGTCTGCGCAGGAACAGGGAGAAGTGCGAAAGAAGATGGTGCAGCGCCCAGTTTATTTTATAAGTTCCCTCTTGCAGGGGGCTAGATCATGATACTCTGGGGTCCAGAAGTTGCTTTTCGGCCTCCTCATGGCCTCAAGGAAGCTGCGCCATTACTTCCAAGCACATGAGATTACGGTGGTCACTCGCTTTCCGTTAAAGAGGATATTGCAAAATCCAGAAGCAACAGGCAGGATCGTCGAGTGGGCACTGGAACTGTCAAGCTTTGGTCTCAAGTTTGAGAGTACTTCAACAATACAGAGCAGAGCCTTGGCAGAATTCATAGCGGAATGGACCCCCACACCAGATGAACAAGTTCCAGAAACAAGCGTCCCCGTCCAAGAAACAAGCCAAGAGTGGATAATGTACTTTGACGGTGCTTTCTCACTGCAAGGCGCCGGTGCTGGCGTGGTACTCATAGCGCCCACCGGAGAGCACCTCAAGTACGTTGTTCAGATGCACTTTCCCAAGGAGCAAGCGACAAACAATACTGCTGAATATGAAGGTTTGCTTGTCGGCCTCAGAATCGCGGCCGAACTTGGGATCAAGAAGTTGATTGTACGGGGAGACTCACAATTGGTGGTCCGACAAGTAAACAAGAGTTACCAGAGCCCTTTGATGGAGGCTTATGTTGATGAAGTGAGGAAGCTTGAGGAACACTTTGAAGGCCTGCAAATGGAGCACGTCCCAAGAGCTCAGAATGATATCGCAGATGGCCTCTCAAAGTGTGCTGCAATGAAGTTACCTGTGGAACCAGGGACCTTCGTGCTCAAGCTAACTCAGCCATCCGTTACACCGTCGATTGGGCAGAGCAAGAAGAGGAAGTTGGTCTCCGGTGACTACTTGCCGGCGGATCTTCCCGAAGCCGCCGCCAAGGTCCCCAAGATCAGCAACCAAAATGCTGAGGAACGGTCTACTCCTGCAGGCCCAAGGGTCTGTACAGTTGAAGCAGGCGTTCCCGACAAGCCCTGCCCCGGCAGGCTTACCGGGGAACCTTCAGCGCCGGCAGAGCCGCGGGTTCTTGCCGTGGAAGCTGGGGTTCCCGCAGCAGAAGTGATGCCTTTAGTCCTTGCTGTTGAACCTCAGGCTCCAGCATGGGCACAGCATATCGTCCGTTTTCTTCAAACTGGAGAACTTCCCGACGAGCCAGAAGAAATAGAAAGGATAACCAGGCAGTCAAGTATGTACCAGTTCGTCGACAACGAACTGTACAGAAGGAGACTCAACGGTGTCAGATTGAAGTGCATTTCCCGGGAAGATGGACAGAAGCTGTTGGCAGAGATACACGAAGGCATATGTGGCCACCACATTGGCGCAAGGGCACTTGCCGGGAAGGCGTTCCGGCAAGGGTTCTTCTGGCCAGAAGCCCTCCAAGATGCAACTGCACAAGTAACCAAGTGTGAAGCGTGCCAGTTCCATGCCAAGCAAATCCACCAGCCAGCTCAAGCTCTCCAGACAATCCCTTTGTCCTGGCCCTTCTCGGTCTGGGGGCTCGATATCCTCGGCCCCTTTCCCCGTGCCGTCGGGGGTTTTGAGTACTTGTACGTCGCAATCGACAAGTTCACAAAGTGGCCAGAAGTGGAACCGGTGAGGAAGGTGACAGCACAGTCAGCAGTCACATTCTTCAGATCAATTGTTTGCCGTTTCGGAATCCCTAACAGGATTATCACCGACAACGGCACACAGTTCACAAGCCGCACCTTCATGCAGTACGTCCAAGACCTTGGCACCAAGGTCTGCTTTGCTTCTGTTGCTCACCCGAGGAGCAATGGTCAAGCAGAGAGGGCAAATGTTGAAGTGCTGCGCGGGCTCAAGACAAGAACCTTCGACAGGCTGCACAAGTGTGGAAGAAACTGGATAGAGGAGTTGCCGGCGGCTCTTTGGTCAATCAGGACGACACCAAATCGAGCCACCGGACAGACACCCTTTGCTCTTGTCTATGGAGCAGAGGCAGTTCTCCCCACGGAACTCGTATACGAGTCTCCTCGAGTGCTCGCTTACGACGAGCTCGAGCAAGAGCAACTGCGACAAAATGATGCATTGCTCCTCGAGGAGGAACGTCTCCAGGCTGCTGTACGAGCTGCTCGATACCAGCAGGCCTTGCGCCGATACCATAGCCGCAAGGTCAAAGCCAGGAGTCTCGAGGAAGGCGACCTTGTTCTTCGGCGTGTTCAGTCCGCCAAGGGCTCCAACAAGTTGACGCCGAAGTGGGAAGGCCCTTATCGGGTGAGACAAGTCACAAGGCCCGGCGCTGTCCGCCTTGAGACCGAAGAAGGCTTACCGGTGAGCAACTCCTGGAACATAGAGCTGTTGGGGAACGTAGCATAATTCAAAAAATTTCTACGTCTTCACCAAGATCCAACTATGGAGACATCTAGCAACGAGTAACTAAGAGTGCATCTACATACCGTTATGAAGATTGCGTGCGGAAGCTTTCAACGAAGCAAGGATGAAGTAGTCGTACTCTTCACGTTCTTCGTCACCGATGATCTAGCGCCGAACGGACGGCACCTCCGAGTTCAACACACGTACGGTGCAGCAACGTCACCTCCTTCTTGATCCAGCAAGGGGGGAGGAGAAGTCGTCAGAGATCCGGCAGCACGACGGCGTGATGACGGATGCAGTGGAGATCGCAGCAGGGCTTCGCCGGGCGCCCTGCGTGGGAGTTGGGAGGTGTGACGGGAGGGGGAGAGGCGCCAGGGCTGAGGTGCGGCTGCCCTCTCCCCCCCCCCCACATATATATAGGGGCCAGGGGGGCGCCTGGACCCCCTGCAGATCCAATCTGCAAGGGGGCGGCGGCCAAGGGGGGTTCCTTGCCCCCCAAGGCAAGTGGAGCCCCCCCTCCCCTTTAGGGTTTGAACCCTAGGCGCAGGGGAGGTGGGCCTCCCTTAGTGGTGCGCCAGCCCAGGGGGCTGGACACATCCCCTCGCGGCCTAGGGGCCCCACCGAGATGGGTGGCCCCACCCGGTGGACCCCCGGGGCCCCTCCGGTGGTCCCGGGACGCTCCCGGTGACCCCCGGAGATCACCCGTTGGCCGAAACTGGACTTCCCATATATCAATCTTTACCTCCGGACCATTCCGGAACTCCTCGTGACGTCCGGGATCTCATCCGGGACTCCGAACAACTTTCGGGTTTCCATGTGCATTTATCTCTACGACCCTAGCGTTACCGAACCTTAAGTGTGTAGACCCTACGGGTTCGGGAGACACGTAGACATGACCGAGACCACTCTCCGATCAATAACCAACAGCGGGATCTGGATACCCATGTTGGTTCCCACGTGTTCCTCGATGATCTTCATCGGATGAACCACCGTGTCAAGGATTCACTCAATCCCGTATGTTATTCCCTTTGTCCATCGGTACGGTACTTGCCCGAGATTCGATCGTCGGTATTCCCAATACCTTGTTCAATCTCGTCATGGCAAGTCTCTTTACTCGATCCGTAATCCATCATCCCGTGACTAACTACTTAGTCACATTGAGCTCATTATGATGATGTCTTACCGAGTGGGCCCAGAGGTACCTCTCCGTCATACGGAGTGACAACATCCCAGTCTCGGTTCGTACCAACTCAACAGACACTTTCGGAGATACCCGATGCGTACCTTTATAGCCACCCAGTTACGTTGTGACGGTTGGCACACCCAAAGTACTCCTACGGTGTCCGGGAGTTGTACAACCTCATGGTCTAAGGAATAAATACTTGACACTGAAAAGCTTATGCATTACGAACTATACGATCTCGTGTTATGCTCAAGTTTGGGTCTTGTCCATCACATCATGCTCCTAATGATGTGATCCCGTTATCACCGACATCCCATGTCCATGGTCAGGAAACCGTGACCATCTGTTGATCAACGAGCTGGTAGCTAGAGGCCTACCAGGGACTTATTGTGGTCTATGTATTCACACATGTATCGCTGTTTCCGTACAATACAATTCTAGCATGAATAACAGACAATTATCATGAACAAGGAGATATAATAATAATGCTTTTATCATTGCCTCTAGGGCATATCTCCAATAGTCTCCCACTTGCACTAGAGTCAATAATCTAGTTACATTGTGATGAATCGAACACCCATAGAGTTCTGGTGTTGATCATGTTTCGCTCGTGAAAGAGGTTTAGTCAACGGGTCTGCAACATTCAGATCCGTATGCACTTTACAAATATCTATGTCTCCATCCTGAACATAATTCCGGATGGAGTTGAAACGGCGCTTGATGTGCTTGGTCTTCTTGTGAAACCTGGGCTCCTTGGTAATAGCAATAGCACCAGTGTTGTCACAGAAGAGAGTCATCGGGCTTGACGCGCTTGGAATGACTCCTAAGTCGGTGATGAACTCCTTCATCCAGACTCCTTCCTGCGCTGCTTCAGAAGCAGCTATGTACTCCGCTTCACATGTAGATGCTGCCACCACGCTTTGCTTGCAACTGCACCAGCTGACTGCCCCTCCATTCAAAATATACACGTATCCGGTTTGTGACTTAGAGTCATCCAGATCTGTGTCGAAGCTAGCATCGACGTAACCTTTTACGACGAGCTCTTCGTCACCTCCATAAACGAGAAACATATCCTTAGTCCTTTTCAGGTACTTCAGGATGTTCTTGACCGCTGTCCAGTGTTCCGTACCGGGATCACTTTGGTACCTCCCTACCAAACTTATGGCAAGGTTCACATCAGGTCTGGTACACAGCATGGCATACATGATAGAACCTATGGCTGAGGCATAGGGAATGACACTCATCTTTTCTCTATCTTCTGCCGTGGTCGGCGACTGAGCCTTGCTCAATCTCATACCTTGCAAAACAGGCAAGAATCCTTTCTTTGACTGATCCATATTGAACTTCTTCAATATTTTGTCAAGGTATGTACTTTGTGAAAGACCAATGAGGCGTCTCGATCTATCTCTATAGATTTTGATGCCTAATATGTAAGCAGCTTCTCCAAGGTCCTTCATTGAAAAACTTTTATTCAAGTAGGCCTTTACATTTTCCAAGAATTCTATATCATTTCCCATCAGCAATATGCCATCCACATATAATATGAGAAATGCCACAGAGCTCCCACTCACTTTCTTGTAAATACAGGCTTCTCCATAAGTCTGTATAAAGCCAAACGCTTTGATCACCTCATCAAAGCGAATATTCCAACTCCGAGATGCTTGCACCAGCCCGTAAATCGAGCGCTGGAGCTTGCATACCTTGTTAGCGTTCTCTGGATCGACAAAACCTTCCGGTTGCATCATATACAACTCTTCCTTGAGGAAGCCATTAAGGAATGTTGTTTTGACGTCCATTTGCCATATCTCATAATCATAGAATGCGGCAATAGCTAACATGATTCTGACTGACTTCAGCATCGCTACGGGAGAGAAAGTCTCATCGTAGTCAATCCCTTAAACTTGTCGATAACCCTTAGCGACAAGCCGAGCCTTATAGATGGTCACATTACCATCCGCGTCTGTCTTCTTCTTAAATATCCATTTGTTTTCTATGGCGTGCCTATCATCAGGCAAGTCCACCAAAGTCCATACTTTGTTTTCATACATGGATTCTATCTCGGATTTCATGGCTCCAAGCCATTTATTGGAATCCGGGCCCGCCATCGCTTCTTCATAGTTCGAAGGTTTCTCCGTTGTCCAACAACATGATTTCCAGTACAGGGTTGCCGTACCACTCTGGTGCGGAACGTGCCCTTGTGCACCTTTGAAGTTCAATAGTAACTTGATCTGTTTCTTCATGATCATTATCATCAACTTCCTCCCTTGTCGGTGCAGGCACCTCAGGAACAGTTTCCTGCGCTGCGCTACTTTCCGGTGCAGGAGAGGTGACTGTCACCTCATCATGTTCTACTTTCCTCCCACTCACTTCTTTCGAGAGAAACTCTTTCTCCAGAAAGTATCCATTCTTGGCAACAAAGACTTTGCCTTCGGATCTGTGGTAGAAGGTGTACCCAATAGTTTCCTTTGGGTATCCTATGAAGACACATTTTTCCGATTTGGGTTCGAGCTTTTCAGGTTGAAGTTTCTTGACATAAGCATCGCAACCCCAAACTTTCAGAAACGACAGCTTCGGTTTCTTGCCAAACCAAAGTTCATATGGAGTCGTCTCAACGGATTTCGACGGAGCCCTATATAAAGTGAATGTGGCAGTCTCTAAAGCATAACCCCAAAAAGATAGCGGTAAATCGGTGAGGGACATCATAGATCGCACCATGTCTAACAGAGTACGATTTCGACGTTCGGACACACCGTTACGTTGAGGTGTTCCGGGCGGTGTCAATTGTGAAACAATTCCACAGCTTCTAAGGTGTGTGCCAAATTCATGACTTAAATATTCACCCCAACGATCCGATCGTAAGAACTTTATTTTTCTGTCACGTTGATTCTCAACCTCATTCTGAAATTCTTTGAACTTTTCAAAGGTCTCAGACTTGTGTTTCATCAAATAGATATACCCGTATCTACTCAAGTCATCCGTGAGGGTGAGAACATAACGATAGCCTCCGCGAGCCTCAACACTCATTGGACCGCACACATCGGTATGTATGATTTCCAGCAAGTTGGTTGCTCGCTCCATTGTTCCGGAGAACGGAGTCTTGGTCATCTTGCCCAAGAGGCATGGTTCGCACGTGTCAAATGATTCATAATCAAGAGACTCTAGAAGTCCATTCGAATGGAGCTTCTTCATACGTTTGACACCAATATGACCAAGGCGGCAATGCCACAAGTATGTGGGACTATCATTATCAACTTTACATCTTTTGGCATCTACACTATGAATATGTGTATCACTACGTTCGAGATTCATCAAAAATAAACCATTGACCAGCGGGGCATGACCATAAAACATATCTCTCAAATAAATAGAACAACCATTATTCTCCGATTTGAAAGAATATTCATCTCGCATAAGACGAGATCCAGAAACAATGTTCATGCTCAAAGCTGGTACTAAATAACAATTATTGAGGTTTAAAACTAATCCCGAGGGTAGATGTAGAGGCAGCGAGCCGACGGCGATCACATCGACCTTGGAACCATTCCCGACGCGCATTGTCACCTCATCCTTCGCCAGTCTCCGTTTATTCCGCAGCTCCTGTTTTGAGTTACAAATGTGAGCAACTGCACCGGTATCGAATACCCAGGAGCTACTACGAGTGCTGGTAAGGTACACATCAATAACATGTATATCATATATACCTTTGACGTTGCCGGCCTTCTTGTCTGCTAAGTATTTGGGGCAGTTCCGGTTCCAGTGACCCATTCCCTTGCAATAAAAGCACTCTGTCTCAGGCTTGGGTCCATACTTTGGCTTCTTCCCGGTAAAAGGCTTACCAGGCGTGGCAACTTGCTTGCCGTCCTTCTTGAAGTTCTTCTTACCCTTGCCTTTCTTGAACTTAGTGGTTTTATTGACCATCAACACTTGATGTTCTTTCTTGATGTCAACCTCCGCTGATTTCAGCATTGAATATACCTCGGGAATGGACTTCTCCATCCCCTGCATATTGAAGTTCAGCACGAAGCTCTTGAAGCTTGGTGGGAGCGACTGGAGGATTCTGTCAATGACCGCTTCATCTGGGAGATTCATTCCCAGCTGAGACAAGCGGTTGTGCAATCCTGAAATCTTGAGGATGTGCTCACAGACAGAACTGTTCTCCTCCATCTTATAGCTATAGAATGCGTCGGAGACATCATATCTCTCGACTCGGGCATGAGCTTGGAAAACCATTTTCAGCTCTTCGAACATCTCATATGCTCCATGGTGCTCAAAACGCTTTTGGAGCCCCGATTCTAAACTGTAAAGCATGCCACACTGAACCAGGGAGTAATCATCACTACGCGACTGCCAGACGTTCAAAACGTCTTGGTCCGCATCGGGAGCAGGTGCATCACCTAGCGGTGCTTCTAGGACATATGATCTTTTGGCAGCTATGAGGATAATCCTTAGGTTACGGACCCAATCCGTATAGTTGCTACCATCGTCTTTCAGCTTGGTTTTCTCTAGGAACGCGTTGAAGTTGAGGGAAACTGGAGCGTGGGCCATTTGATCTACAAGAGATATTGTAAAGAATTTAGACTAAGTTCATGATAATTAAGTTCATCTTAATCAAATTTTTAATGAACTCCCACTCAGAATGACATCTCTCTATTCATCTAAGTGATACACGATCCGAATCGAGTAGTCCGTGTCCGATCATCACGTGAGACGGACTAGTCATCAACGGTGAACATCTTCATGTTGATCGTATCTTCTATACGACTCGTGTTCGACCTTTCGGTCTTCCGTGTTCCGAGGCCATGTCTGTACATGCTAGGCTCGTCAAGTGAACCCTAAGTGTATTGCGTGTGTAAATCTGTCTTACACCCGTTGTATGCGAACGTTTGAACCTATCACACCCGATCATCACGTGGTGCTTCGGAGCAACGAGCTTTAGCAACGGTGCACAGTTAGGGGAAACACATTACTTGAAATTTTAGTGAGAGATCATCTTATTTACTACCGTCGTTCTAAGTAAACAAGATGCAAAAACATGATAAACATCACATGCAATCAATTAAAGTGACATGATATGGCCAATATCATCTTGCTCCTTGGATCTCCATCTTCGGGGCACCATGATCATCTTGTCACCGGCTCGACACCATGATCTTCATCATCATGATCTCCATCATCGTGTCTTGAAGAAGTCGTCACGCCAACTATTACTTCTACTACTATAGCTAACGTTTAGCAATGAAGTAAAGTAATTACATGGCGTTATTCAGTGACACGCAGGTCATACAATAATAAAGACAACTCCTATGGCTCCTGCCGGTTGTCATGTTCATCGACATGCAAGTCGTGATTTCCTATTACAAAAACATGATCAATCTCATACATCACATATATCATTCATCACATCTTCGTTCTTGGCCATACCACGTCACAAAACACATGCTGCAAAAACAAATTAGACGTCCTCTAATTGTTGTTGCAAGTTTTACGTGGCTTCTATAGGATTTCTAGCAAGAACGTTTCTTACCTACGCCAAAACCACAACATGATTTGTCAACTTCCATTTACCCTTCATAAGGACCCTTTTCATCGAATCCGATCCGACTAAAGTAGGAGAGACAGACACCCGCCAGCCACCTTATGCATCTAGTGCATGTCTGTCGGTGGAACCAGTCTCACGTAAGCGTACGTGTAAGGTCGGTCCGGGCCGCTTCATCCCACAATACCGCCGAATCAAGATTGACTAGTAACGGTAAGAAAGTTGAACAAGATCATACGCCCACAACTGCTTTGTGTTCTACTCGTGCAAGATGCTACGCATAAAACCTAGGCTCAGATGCCACTGTTGGGGAACGTAGCATAATTCAAAAAAATTCTACGTCTTCACCAAGATCCAACTATGGAGACATCTAGCAACGAGTAACTAAGAGTGCATCTACATACCGTTATGAAGATTGCGTGCAGAAGCTTTCAACGAAGCAAGGATGAAGTAGTCGTACTCTTCACGTTCTTCGTCACCGATGATCTAGCGCCGAACGGACGGCACCTCCGAGTTCAACACACGTACGGTGCAGCAACGTCACCTCCTTCTTGATCCAGCAAGGGGGGAGGAGAAGTCGTCAGAGATCCGGCAGCACGACGGCGTGATGACGGATGCAGTGGAGATCGCAGCAGGGCTTCGCCGGGCGCCCTGCGTGGGAGTTGGGAGGTGTGACGGGAGGGGGAGAGGCGCCAGGGCTGAGGTGCGGCTGCCCTCTCCCCCCCCCCCACATATATATAGGGGCCAGGGGGGCGCCTGGACCCCCTGCAGATCCAATCTGCAAGGGGGCGGCGGCCAAGGGGGGTTCCTTGCCCCCCAAGGCAAGTGGAGCCCCCCCTCCCCTTTAGGGTTTGAACCCTAGGCGCAGGGGAGGTGGGCCTCCCTTAGTGGTGCGCCAGCCCAGGGGGCTGGACACATCGCCTCGCAGCCTAGGGGCCCCACCGGGATGGGTGGCCCCACCCGGTGGACCCCCGAGGCCCCTCCGGTGGTCCCGGGACGCTCCCGGTGACCCCCGGAGATCACCCGTTGGCCGAAACTGGACTTCCCATATATCAATCTTTACCTCCGGACCATTCCGGAACTCCTCGTGACGTCCGGGATCTCATCCGGGACTCCGAACAACTTTCGGGTTTCCACGTGCATTTATCTCTACGACCCTAGCGTTACCGAACCTTAAGTGTGTAGACCCTACGGGTTCGGGAGACACGTAGACATGACCGAGACCACTCTCCGGTCAATAACCAACAGCGGGATCTGGATACCCATGTTGGTTCCCACGTGTTCCTCGATGATCTTCATCGGATGAACCACCGTGTCAAGGATTCACTCAATCCCGTATGTTATTCCCTTTGTCCATCGGTACGGTACTTGCCCGAGATTCGATCGTCGTTATTCCCAATACCTTGTTCAATCTCGTTATGGCAAGTCTCTTTACTCGATCCGTAATCCATCATCCCGTGACTAACTACTTAGTCACATTGAGCTCATTATGATGATGTCTTACCGAGTGGGCCCAGAGGTACCTCTCCGTCATACGGAGTGACAACATCCCAGTCTCGGTTCGTACCAACTCAACAGACACTTTCGGAGATACCCGATGCGTACCTTTATAGCCACCCAGTTACGTTGTGACGGTTGGCACACCCAAAGTACTCCTACGGTGTCCGGGAGTTGTACAACCTCATGGTCTAAGGAATAAATACTTGACACTAAAAAGCTTATGCATTACGAACTATACGATCTCGTGTTATGCTCAAGTTTGGGTCTTGTCCATCACATCATTCTCCTAATGATGTGATCCCGTTATCACCGACATCCCATGTCCATGGTCAGGAAACCGTGACCATCTGTTGATCAACGAGCTGGTAGCTAGAGGCCTACCAGGGACTCATTGTGGTCTATGTATTCACACATGTATCGCTGTTTCCGTACAATACAATTCTAGCATGAATAACAGACAATTATCATGAACAAGGAGATATAATAATAATGCTTTTATCATTGCCTCTAGGGCATATCTCCAACAAGAGCATCTTAGCAAGTTTCACCCATAAGGCGCGGTTGCCGTGATCCGCTCCGGCAACCACCTTTTGTACAAGTCTTGCCGCTGTTGCATGTAAACCTTTGTACAAAGCCGGGCGCAGACCCCGTGCATCAGTAAAACTTTTGTGCTTCGCACTGTTGGTCATTTTCATGCTTCTCTTTCTACTTGCATGTATCATCTGACATTTTGTGCAGCACACATCCCCGGTAAGCAGTAGCAAGCCGCAAGGCTCCATACTAGGGTTTCCTCCTCTTTTCCTTACTCTCTTAAACAGAAGAAGTGTTCCTCGCGCACAAGTTTGCCGGGGGGGAAGGAGATGGAGACATGGACCAAGTGATGTTCAAGAAAGAAGAGCCTTGCCGGGAAGCGAACAATCCATGAAAGCTAAGTTACCAGAATTTGAGCAGTTCAAATTTTTGAAATTCTTAGTTGTCTTCCTTGAACAAACACTTTGTATGGAAAACCTGTGCGCAGAGGAACCTACCCGTGGCTAGCCGCGCCCTTACTTTGTTTCGAGCACGCTCAACGACCTAAGTGTGCTGCGACAAGTGTCGCGCCCTTACTTCGTTTTCGAGTTCGCTCAGCAATCTAAGTGTGCTGCGACTAGCTGCGGCGAGGTTACTTACCGGCAAGGGCATTGCCAGCAGGCTGCTAAGAGTCCCGCACTCAGCGCTCGCGGCAAGGGTCTCTTTGCCGGCAAGTTCCCTGAAAGCGTAAGGTGGAAAGCATACAAAGTGAAAGGACTAAAGCAAGGGAGATAACATTGCACTGATCATCCAAAATAAAGTATATATTACAGAGATAACTTGCCACTGTTCTAATCAACTACTGCCTATAACTTAATCTACAGCGGCAAAGGAAGCAGAAAGGAGAAAGCCTAGTCCCTGCGGTCTCCATCGACCCTCTGGATCTTGCCCACCTTGGCTACGATGTGGGCGACTTGTGCCTTCAACGCTTCTTGGTCAGCTTCAGGCGGCAAGGTCCGGAGAACATTGACGAGATTGATCCCGGGGTTGCGGAAGACGATCTTCGACAGCACCCGCTCCATGGTGCCCGTGCAGAGCTGATGCGCCTCGTCGACCAGCTGCACGGGGATCTTCTCCCGCAGCCGCGCAAGAGCCGGCGCCACCCCCCTGAAGAACAGACTCAGTCTGGCGCTGTGGGGGAGGTTCTCGTCGGGGGAGTACGCGAGGTGCTCCGCCCTCAGTGCCACCATTTCCTTATCAATGTTGGCGGCGGAAGTGACGAGTTCATCAGTCCACTGCTCCACCACCCGCTGGAAGTTGTTTTGTGAGACGGCAGTGCTTTCCAGCAAGGCCCTCTCAGTGCGGAGATCATCCTTCAGCTTCGTCTCACGATCCCGGGCGGCGTCGAGCGAGTCAGTGAGGGTGGAGACCTTCAGCTCTAAATCAGCAATGGAGTTCCTGGCATCAGTGAGCTCTTTGCCCTTCTCGGAGAGGCGGATTTGCAACTCCGAGTTGGTGTGGGCGTCTTTCTCCCGCGCCACGTTGAGCGCGGTGACCCTTTCTTCACTCGCCTTCAAGTACAGCTCCGTCTGCGCCACCTTGGCCTCCAGATCCTTCTTGGCAGTCTCTGCGGCAGCTGCGGCATCCTTCGCCTCCCGCAGAGCCCCGCCAATGGCCTGCTCCCGAGCGGTGAGGTCGTCCTCGTGGGCGTCGAGGTCGACCTTCCGCTGGTTGAGTTCTCCTTCCCGCCGAGACAACTCCTCGGCGGCCAGTCGCTGCTGCTCCTCGACCTCGGCCTTTTCGAGGACGAATGCTTGCTGCGCCCCGGCAAGCTCTTCGCGCTCCTCCGCCAAGTTCCGGAGGGCCGCCTGGTTGGCGGCACGGAGCTCCGTGGCGCGCTTCTCCAGGTCAGCACCAGCCTTGGCAGCCAGGGCCTCCCGAGACTCCAACTTCGCTTGCCTGGCCCGGTACAAGGCCAGGAGCCGGCAAAGGAGTCGCTCCTCTTCGGGCTCGTCGCTGCTGCCGGGCGCATCAACGACCTTCAACCCGGCGGAGGCAAGGACTTCTCCGTCAAACGTCTCCCCCTCCGTGGGTGCCCTAGACGAGGACGCCCACGGGACTTGAATGAAGACCCCGTTGGCGGCCTCCAGGTAGACGCCCTGCCCAGCCACAGAGGCGGAAGGGTCGGCGGCCGGTGCAGCGTCCGGCGCTCCTGCGGCCTCCGGGCCAGCAGTGTGGTCGCCGGTCCCTTCCCCAGCCGCGGCGTCAGCGGTCGGGGCGGTCTCCACGACGACTGGCTCGTTAGCTCCAGCCGTTCCCTCGGCGGTAGTGGCGTTGCCGCCATCGCCGTGCACCTCCTCCTCAGCGGTGGTCTCCGTCTCCATCAGCTCTGGGGCGGGAGGATCTAACAGAAGAAAAAGAAAAGAAAGATTGTCAAGCAAATATCCAAAAAGACGAATCCAAGAAGAAGAAATTACAAGGGTTACCTTCGCGGACTTCCTCGACGACGGGGTCCCTCGCCGGGGAATTCTCCCTTGGCAGCGGAGTAGTGGCCCCTGCTGGCGGAGGATCGCCTGCGCCCTCCCTTGGCGGGGTGCTCACCCTTGTCGGGCTGCCTTGGCGGAGCGCTGTCCCTCGCCGGGGAGCTCATCCTTGGCGGGGAGGGTGGAGCAAGCGGCTCGTCGGGGGCAACCTCCTGACGCTCCTGCAGCTGCGGCTCCACTTCTGCACAAGACAACAAGACATCAGTAGGTACAACATACTCAAGCGCGCCCATCATGCGGAAAGGAAAACACAAGACTTACGCTGGGGGCTGCGCTGGGGGCTGCTCCCCGGAGCGGCAGGTTGGTCCGGCAAGCCAGTCGTTGGCGCGTCCCCCGTCGCTGCGGCAGGCTCGTCGTCCTCGATAGTGACCACAGGGATCTTGGCCCTCTTCGCCATCCGCTGGGTCAAGGTCCTGGAAAACAAACAAGATCAGAACCAAGCGAGAGGAACCAAGACAGAAGCAACAAAAATCAAGGAAATTACAAGTACTTACTCTTCCTCCTCTTCATCGGAGCTGAGGGCGGAGAAGTCAAACCCCGCCTCGTGCGCTCCAGCGCGAGGAGCTGGAGGAGAAGGCTCCCTCGGGCGCTTGGCGGGCTCCGGGACTGTGGGCTGTGAAGACCCAGCACCGATCGTCGCCGAGGCCCGAGGGGCAGAAGGGGCGCCAGAGCCACTCCGGGAAGATCCCCCTCCGCTTGCCGCTCGGGCTCGGGGCGCCTCCTTGACGACCTCGCTCATCGTGGTGGCACGCGTCGCGCGGCGCTTCGGCTGCTGTCGAGGCGCCTGTGGCCTCGCCGGCTCGGCGGCCTTGCGGAGGCGTTTCTTCTGTTGTTGCGGAGGGCTTGGTGGCGGCGGAGAATTCTCCGAGGATGAGGAGGCGTCTTCAAGATTCAGAGACCCGCCAGAGTCTTCATCGGAATCTTCGGACTCGGCGTCCTCCTCCTCCTCGGCAGGCCCGCTGGACTCGGTACCCTGCCCGGCAGTCTCGCTCGCCCCGGCAACCTCGCTTGCCCCGGCAAACTTCCCGGCAGGCTCCCCGGCGAACTCCTCGGGCGCAATCTTCAGGAGCTTGAGGATTTCCGCCTCCTCGCCCTGGCTCACCGCGTCCGCCGCCTCTGCTTCGTCCACAGTATATCCAAATTCGCCTGCGGCCGCAGCCGCGGCGGCCTCCTCTATCCTGGAGGCAATGTATGCTACATCCCGGTCGGTGGTGTCCCGGATGAGGCCCTTCTTCTCCTCGGTGTTGCGGGGCTTCTCGACCAAGTTGTCGAAGAAGGCTTGCACGGTCTCCGCCGGGGGCTCCAGCCAAGTAGGGACGACACCATGCGAGTCGCACTCGGGCATCACCGCGCGGATGGAGCTAAGGGCGGTGTTGTTGCACAGAGGAACCACTCCCGGGGAAGGTTTGAACCACTCCGGATGATTGGGGTCGTGCTTAAACAGTTCCCGGACCATCCCCTTCAGCTCCAAGACAGTAAAGTTGTAGTTCAACCCGGGGCGCAGCCTCATGCGGTCCGCCGCATTGCCAAATTCCCAAGCGGGCCTCTTCCTCTCCTGCAGAGGGGCAATGCGGCGGCGGAGGAAATCAGCTCCAACTTCTCCCACGGTCAGGTTGGCGGCCCGGAGGCGAAGGATCCTGGTGAGGGCGATCTGCAACTTGTTGTCCTCCGGGGCCAACTCGCTCCAATCCTTGCCGCGCACTATTGGAGTCTGGCACGGCGAGGTGAACTGCTCGGCCTTGTCTTCCAGCACCCAGCACCAATCGGCTCTCCACTCCTCCCACTTGCCGTGAAGCTCCCCTTTCAAGTACGCCTCCTTCTTGTTCAGCCTAAAGATCCAGGAGATGCCGCCCGAGAGCGGGGATCCGTACTCTACTCTAGGCGTGAAGAAATGGCGGAAAAGAGCTACATTTGGGTGGACCCCAACATAGTTTTCGCACAGATGTGCGAAAACAGCAATCGTAAGGACGGCGTTGGGGTGAAATCTAGGAGGTGGAGGCCGTAGGTGTTTATTACATCGCAAAAGAACTCCGAGTACGGAGGGCAGAGACCGCAGTGGAAGAATGCAGCAAAGTAAAAGTAACCTCCCGGGAACATGTCGACGGCGACGGCGGGGAGGACTCGGGTGCGGGGATGAGCCTTCGTCTCCCTCGCCCAGAACAAGTAATACTTATCCCGCAGCTCCCTTGCGCCGAGCCTCGGCGGGAAGACCACCCTCTTTCTTCGCATGGCAGCCAGCTTCGCCGCCTGCTCGGACTTCTCCTTCTTCGCCTTGTCGCTCTTCGCATTGTCGATTTTCGGAGCCACGGCGGGGGCGACAAGGAGGCAGGCGGGGAGATCGACGGCACCGCAGATGTTGAGGACGGCGGAGGAGGGGAAGGGCTTGGCTCTCTGTCGACCTGAGGGGAGGCAGAGAGCGGCGGGGGTTTCTGGAGATTCAAGGCGCAATGAAGGTAATGGAGGGAAACTGCCCCTGCTTCCTCTGCTTTTAAGGGGGAAGTGGGGGACGTTCCGCATTTCCCATTAAAGAACAGGCCACGATCTCTCCCACGACGCCGCAATCGACGCGTGCCGTTAGGGAGGGATGCGGCGGATACGGAGAAGGATACGGCTCGCCGTGGGCCGCGTGTGCCCGTGCACTGTCTTGGGCCTGGCCCAACAGCACTCGGCACCGTGTGTGGCCCAGGCCCGGGGGCTCCTGTCGGTGTACTAAGGTAGGGGTACCCTAGTACCCCAACTTGTGCACGGGCAGTACCAGCTTCCCGTGGCAGGGCTTACCACGCGCTTGCCAAGGTCTGCTCTGGTCCCTATGAAACCATTCAAGAACAAAGTATCCAAGTTAAGAGACAAGACCCCGGCAAGAGGAGCTTGCCGGGAAGGCCGCACCAGGCTCAAGGGCATCTTTTCAGCACAAGACCCTGGCAAGAGGTGCTTGCCAGGAAGGCCAAAGGATAACAATTCAGAAGATACCTCGTGGCGCATTGTGCGTCCCGACAGGGCCCGGAGAGCGGCATGCTCCCGGGCCCGGCAAGATAGCGGCCCCGGCAAGGTGCTTGCCGGGGGAAGCTTCCACTGTGTGCCTGCGCTCCAGCTCATTCGGCCACGCGTCGCCCTGGGGCCCTTCCGGGGGCACGTGGCGGATGGCTGTGCAGCTTGAGGGACACGCTCGCGAGCCACGGTGACGAAGCCATCGCCGTGGCAAACGGAGACGCATGGACGGGCGCTTTTGGGGCGACGGCGACGGCATTCAATGCCCTTGTCCCCCACTGTCAAAGTTAGGTGAAGACCACTGTTCATACACTGTTCACACACTGTTACAACTACCACCAATTTTACGTTTTTACCCTCATCTACGTTGACACCTGTCGGTGACCCCTTTGAGCTATAAAAGGAGGCCCATGCACAACATAGAGGAGGTTGGATCCCAAAAACTCGCTCACTCCCTCGCTCGGTGTAGCTGGTACTGTAGATCTTCAAGCTCCCGAGCCCAAAAACTCAATACAACCAAGGCAGGAGTAGGGTTTTACGCGTCCGCGCGGCCCGAACCTGGGTAAACTGCCCGCGTGTGCTCCTCGATCTGCTCTCCATGCACCCTCCGCTCCCTTACCGCAACGTAGAAGGGGCTCCGGTCCCATAGGTGTTCGCGGGTGGTCAGTTTCCCCGACACCAGCCATCCCACGTTACACAAGGTTCAATGGACATTAAGACAGGGTTATTCTGGTAACACCAGCTATAAAGAGCTATAAATGATCTCTAAGACTACAGGGTGAACACATGACCATTGCCCTTCCGAGAGGATTTATATCTTCTGCGGTTCGACTGGTTTCTTGTATGGTCGAGCGACTTCGCCCTGGTCGAATGGAATTGGGGTATCCGAGTGGGATACCTCGTCGAGTGGATTACACTCCGAGGTTAGTTCAGGCGGTATCTTTTGTTATACATTGAATGTCTTCTATTCTAGGGTAGTGACCTTGGGTAGGGTGTCTAGGTCAGGCCTGTTATCCCACCCTAGGTCCATGGCATGTATCGCTCATGAGGCGGCAGGAGGTGATCGTTATCTTCCATGCCAAGTGTGTCATACTCACGATGAGTGTTTACCGCTTGTCATTCCAGGAGAGAAGGGTTGGTAATAGGGATGCCCGTCCCGAATTGCTAAAATGAATAATCATAATAATAATAATAATAATAATAATAATAATAATAATAATAATAATAATAATAATAATAATAATAATAATCCTTGGAAAGTGATGGTATGTAGGGAAACTGTGGATTCGGCTAGCCATGGCTTGTGTTTGTAATGGTGGAAATGAATAAACAAAACTCTCTCATAAAGAAACAATATCTTATTGAAGGGGAGTATAAATTTATTTTATGTTGGGAACCACCTATGGTGTGCTTAGTGTTGGGGAACGTTGCATGGGAAACAAAAATTTTTCCTACCGTTCACCAAGATCAATCTAGTAGATGCAACTACGAGGGGAGAGTGTGATCTACGTACCCTTGTAGATCGCTAAGCGGAAGCGTTATGAACGTGGATGATGGAGTCGTACTCGCCGCGATTCAGATCGCCGAAGATCCTAGCACCGAAGCAACGGTGCCTCCGCGTTCTTCACACGTACGGCTCGGGGACGTCTCCTCCTTCTTGATCCAGCAAGGGGTGGAGGAGAGGTTGATGGAGAACCGGCAGCACGACGGCGTGGTGGTGATGGTGGAGAAGAACTCCAGCAGGGCTTCGCCTAAGCTCTGCGGGAGAAGAAGATATGACGGGAGAGGGAGGGCAGCACCAAGGCACGAACTTGTGTTGGCTGCCCTCCCTTTGCCTCACTATATATAGGGGGGGTGGAGAGGTGAGGGCGCCCTAGGGTTTCCCCTTAGGGGCCGGCGGCCAGGGCAAGGGGAGGGGGCGGCGGCCAGGGCAGGGGGGGCGGCCAGGCCCTAGGGTTTCCCCCCCTAGGTGCCTTGCCCCCCAAGGCCAAGGGGTGCGGCCAGCCCTAGGGGGTCCCACCCCCTTAGCCGCATGAGGAGAGGGCCCAGGGGGGGCGCACAGCCCCCTGAGGGCTGTGGTGTTCCCCCTTGTGGCCCACTAGGCCCAGAACTTATTCCGGACCCCCCGAAAACCTTCCCGGTACTCCGCCGATTTCCCGATGCTCCCCGGAACACTTCCGGTACTCCGAAACCTTTCATCCTATATATCAATCTTCGTCTCCGGACCATTCCGGAGACCCTCGTCATGTCCGGGATCTCATCCGGGACTCCGAACAACCTTCGGTAACCATACACTTTTCTCACTAACAACCCTAGCGTCACCGAACGTTAAGTGTGTAGACCCTGCGGGTTCGGAAACCATGTAGACATGACCGAGACACTCCCAGGTCAATAACCAATAGCGGGATCTGGATACCCATATTGGTTCCTACATGTTTCTCGATGATCTCATCGGATGAACCACGATGTCAAGGATTCAGGCAATCCCGTATACAGTTCCCTTTGTCTCGTCGGTATGTTACTTGCCCGAGATTCGATCGTCGGCATCTCTATACCTAGTTCAATCTCGTTACCGGCAAGTCTCTTTACTCGTTACCGTAATACATAATCCCGTGACCAACTACTTAGTCACTTTGAGCTCATTGAGATGACGTATTACCGAGTGGGCCCGGAGATACCTCTCCGTCACACGGAGTGACAAATCCCAGTCTCGATCCATGTCAACTCAACAGACACCCTCAGAGATACCTGTAGAGTACCTTTATAGTCACCCAGTTACGTTGTGACGTTTGGCACACACAAAGCACTCCTACGGTGTCAGTGAGTTACATGATCTCATGGTCATAGGAACTTATACTTGACATGCAGAAAACTATAGCGATAACTGACACGATCAAAAGCTATGTTAACGTTTGGGTCTCGTCCATCACATCATTCTCCTAATGATGTGATCCCGTTATCAAATGACAACTCATGTCTATGACCTGGAAACCGCGGTCATCTTTGATCAACGAGCTAGTCCTGTAGAGGCTCACTAGGGACACAAAGTCTGTCTATTCATCCACACGTGTATTTGAGTTTCCAATCAATACAGTTATAGCATGGATAATAAACGATTATCATGAACAAGGAAATATAATAATAACTCTTTTATTATTGCCTCTAGGGCATATTTCCAACACTTAGCATGGGAGATGATGAAACATTCTTGGTCGTTTTCGTTGATAGGAAAATCATGCCTCTCAAAATAATTTTTATGTCTCAATTTTTCAAACATACAGCTCTCGCACATAAATCAAATCAATGCTTCCCTCTCCGAAGGGCCTATCTATTTACTTTTATACATTTTTTTATTTTTCTTGAGCCTCCATCTTATCTTATAAAGGCACCAATCGGGGAGCACTATGGCCATGTTTGTGCTTTGAGTAAGCTAATATTCGAGTATGTGTCATGAATGGATCAATGATTGAGCATGATGGGATAGGCATAACTTGCTTTAATTGATCAATAAATACATGGTTGCTTGTTGATATGCTTGAGTATTGAAGTCTTCATGTGAAAACTAGACTATTGATTTGTTCTATATAAAAGTCCATATGTCCATGCTACAAAATAAAAGAATATGATGAATATGATAGGCAACATTCCACATCAAAAAAATTGTTTTTATCATTTACCTACTCGAGGACGAGCAGTAATTAAGCTTGGGGATGCTGATACGTCTCCAACGTATCTATAATTTTTGATTATTCCATGCTGATATATTATCATTCTTGGATGTTTTACAATCATTTCATAGAAACTTTACATCATTTTTTGGGACAAACCTATTGACATACTGCCTAGTTCGAGTTTTTGTTTTCTGCCCTGTTTTTATTTTATAGAAAATCAATATCAATTGGAGTCCAAATGCAGCAAAACTTTTTGGCGATTTTTGTGGACCAGAAGACATCCAGTGGGACAAAGAAGTACAGAGAGTGGTCCCGAGGAGGGCACAAGACACTTGGGTGCGCCCAGGTGGGTTGTGCCCACCTCGACCGCCTCCCGCACCACCTCTTAGCTCTATAAATACGCCAATATTCAGAGAACTCGAGGAGAGTCGACGAAAATCAATTCCAGCCGCCGCAAGTTCTAGAAACACCAGATCAAATCTAGACACCATCAGAGTGGGGTTCGTCATCCCCATTGGTGCCTCTCTGATGATGCGTGAGTAGTTCATCATAGACCTTCGGGTTCGCAGTCAGTAGCTAGATGGCTTTCTCTCTCTCTTGTGATTCTCAGTACAATGGTCTCTCGGAGATCTATTTGATGTAACTCTTTTTGCGGTGTGTTTGTTGGGATCCGATGAACTTTGAGTTTATGATCAGATCTATCTTTTTATCAATGAAAGTTATTTGAGTTTCTTTGATCTCTTATATGCATGATTACTTATAGCCTCGTATTTCTTCTTCGAATCTTTGGTTTAGTAAGGTCAACTAGATTCATTTTTCTTGCCATGGGAAGAGGTGCTTTGTAGTGTGTTCGATCTTGCATTGCTCAATCCCAGTGACAGAAAGGGACATGACATGCATGTATCGTTGCTACTAAGGATAACAAGATGGGGTCTATTCCTACATGAATAGATCTTGTTTACATCAAGCCATCGTACTTATTGCATTAATCCATTTCTCCATGAACTTAATACACTAAATGCATGCTAGATACACTACAGGAATCTGGAAATTTGCCGTATGTGGAGCTTTTTCCCGTCAGCTTTTTGTCGGGACTGACGGCAAAGACCATTTTTACCGTCAACTGCTGACGGCAAAGAAATACTAACGGCAAAGTGCTCATTTTTCTGTCTGTTATAAAAATAAAGACGGCAAAGACATAATTTGCCATCTGCATTTTCGTTACAGATGGCAAAGTACTCATTTTGCCGTCTGTTATTACAACGCAGACGGCAAAGACACTCTTTGTCGTTTGCGTTTTAATAACAGCCAGCAAAATGAAAGCACACGACGAGGATCGGTCACCTGGATCGATGACATGCCAGGATCACGTCCACACAACCCACAACAGCAAAACACACCACCAAGTGAAAGAAAAAACACACGCCCATGCCCCCACGCACCCCACTCCCTTATCCACCCGCACGACAGAACCCACCCCACCTCTCGTTCTTTGTCCACTCCATCTAGATCTCGCCCACCGGCGCCGCCACCACCTCGCCCGTCAGCGCCGGCCTCGCCCGCCACTACCTCACCTGCCAGCCCCAGTCCCCCC
>LR738715.1:898258969-898293563 GCA_902687465.1 Secale cereale
CAATGATACTCTATAATTACAGGTTTGCTATTTCACATCTAGATGTGAGATATTACCTCACATCTAACTCTCTCATCCTAGTGTTAAAAAAATTTCTCTCACCCTAGTTTTTTTTTAAGTCTTCCATGAATGAATTTGAAGAATGAGGGAGTTAGATGTGAGATAATATCTCACATCTAGATGTGATATAGACAGACCCCTATAATTAATGGGTTCCTCCCGTCCAATGCTCGATGATATATACTTTCCATTTGCTCTCTTCAACACCCCGCATGCCCCCCTCGTTCGACCGGGAGGCAACCCTAGCCACTGCCAGCCCTAGGCATCATCTATCTCCTCCCCGAACCTCGCTCCCAACAAATCTCCTTGACTCGCAAAGCCCCGTCGGTGTTTGGTGGCTGCGGGGCCTTCTCACCCCTGCATGCAATGGTGGTCCGTGCGGGCCGATGTTGTTGGGCAGAGGCGTGGCATTTTGTGGGGGCGTGGTAGCGCTGCGGCGGGGCAACCGGTAGCATGGAGGGTTGCGCCGGTTATGGTGGTTCGTTTGTGGTGTGGATGCGGTGGCATGGGTCGGTTCACGGATCTGGAACCTTGCCCATGGCACGCGGCGTGGGGTGACGGCGGTGTTCTGGAGAGGTCGCGACAAGGTGAGTGGGCCGGGGTGGCGGTCTTCTGTGAGGTCCATTGTGACTCTGGCAGTTGGGCTTGTGCCCGGTGTGGTGGTGCTAATCGGGGTCCCTTAACATCGGGTCCAAGACAACAAATTTGTTTATATGACAATGAGTTAATGTTGAAAGATGTAAATTGAGTAACTCAGGTAGTTACGTTAACATCATCTAACAAACGAAGCTTTGCATTACACCAGGGAAACGTATCAGAAAAAGAAAACCGCCCTACGATCACCCAGGAGCAATACGAAGATGCATATAATGTTTGGATTAACGATCGTTACCACCTCCGGAGTGTAACGAAAGTAGACGAGTTAGTGTAGATCGTATTTGGAGTCCCTTGAACGTGGTACTTGTAGTCCCTCGAACGTTGGTGACGATCCCGCGAACCTCCCATGAACGATCCCTCAAACCGAAGAAAGAAAGCACAACCTCTCTACTTGGTTGCATGCGTACGGTCTTCACGATCCGGCAGCGCATCGCCGTCCATACAACTAAAATAATCAATAAAATATAAAAAGTGACCACCTATTCATGCTAAAATTCCACTATATACATCATACATTTATGGCTCAATCCACAATATAATAAGTTAACTTCACTTATAAATTTTTCTCTAGAGATAATTATATATCTGACGTTCACAAACCAAAATAACATAATAAGGTTTACTTAAGCGAAAATGGAATTTTTGTTTTTATTATGTAGCATGAGATGAGGTGGGTGGTCGAGTGACGTTCAACATAGCTAAATTTCAAGTTAGTCTATAATTCGTGATATTAGTTATAGCACGGATTTATCCGTTTATCCATTGCCAATTTTCGTGGCATGCACAAAGGGATCGTGGAAACCATAACAACAAGTACTTCCTCGGTTCCTAAATATTTGTCTTTCTAGGGATTTCAACAAGTGACTACATACGAAGCAAAATGAGTTAATCTACACTCAAAAATATGTCTACATACATCCGTATGTTGTAACCATTTGAAATGCCTAGAAAGACAAATATTTAGGAACGGAGGGAGTATTTTATAATAAACGATAAATCAATAGTACATGCATTTAAGACTATCAATAATACCCATTTACTACGTTTCAGAAAGAGAATCCAGAAAACGACCAACTTAGAAAAAAAGTTAATATGGTTAACATTAATTCTGATAAAAAATTAATTGGAATATAAAATATTAGATAATTGGTTTCATTTTCTCCATGATAAGTTTCATTTTGTATGGAGGAGGACGGCGGAGTTTATTGTTTGGCAATGCAACTCTCAATTGATTTGGGTGCATACACGCACGTATATATGTACAAGGAGTAGTCCACGGCCTCGGTTATACAAGGAAACTAGAGGCGGGACTAGGTAGGAAATGATCCTACATATACATGCGATATACTGCCTATACAAATATATTCAACACCCCCCGCAGTCGATACGGCATCTTTGACGCGTAGACTGGACTGAAACTCCTCGACATGAGTCGTCGGTAACCCCTAGGTCATACCATCGGCGAATTGCTGAGCAGTGGGAACATGCAAGACCTGTATGTGTCCGAGAGCCACCTGCTCACGCACGAAGTGAATGTCGAGCTCAATGTGCTTCTTGCGACGATGATGAACGGGGTTGGCGGAGAGGTAGACTGCAGAAACGTTGTCGCAGTAGACAACGGTGGCCTTGGCCACACCAAGGTGCAACTCCTGGAGAAGCTACCGCAACCAGGAACACTCGGCCACGGCATTGGCCACAGCGCGATACTCAGCCTCGGCACTCGATCTGGACACCGTGGGTTGTCGTTTAGACGACCACGATGTGCGAGAGGGCCCGAGGTAGACGCAATAGCCAGAGGTGCAGCGGCGAGTGTCGAGGCAGCCAGCCTAGTCGGCGTTTGAATAGGCCACCAGGTCGATGGAAGAGGACGCTGTCAGCGTAAGACCCAGTGCCATGGTGCCGCAGATGTAACGAAGGATCCGCTTCACCAGGGACCAGTGAGAGTCACGTGGTGCGTGCATATGCAAGCACACCTGCTGGACTCTGTACTGCATGCAAGTCGGGCCGAGTGAGCGTCAAGTACTGAAGAGCATCAACGATGGACCTGTAAAAGGCGGCGTCCTGTGCCGGAGTACCCTCAAGAGCGGAGACCTTAGCCTTCGTGTCGATAGGCGTAGGTGCGGGCTTGCAGTTAAGCATGCCGGCACGCTCGAGCAACTCGTGGGCGTACTGCTGCTGATGAAGAAAGAACACATCTGCACACCGTACTACCTCGATCCCGAGGAAGTAGTGCAAAGGACCAAGGTCCTTCATGGCGAACTCGGTGCCGAGGCGAGCTGTGAGCTGGCGAAGGAGCTCGGCCGAGGAAGCGGTCAGGCTGATGTCGTCGACGTAGAACAGCAGATAGGCCGTCCCACTGGTGTGCGGTACACGAACAAGGAAGCGGCCGAGCGAGTAGCTTGGAAACCAAGCTGCTGAAGGACGGCAATACGCTGGTACCACGCACGAGGGGCCTACTTGAGCCCGTAGAGTGAGCGCGAGAGCAGGCACACGTGATCCGGTTTGGATGACATGAACTGGGCGACCAAACTATGTGATGACATATGAGTAAAATGCGGTGAGAGTGGATAGAACATCGGATTTCTGCCGCAACGGGAAGGTCCACACGTAGTGCGAAAAGTCATCCAAAATGACGAGATTGTAAATATAGCCTGTATTACTCGCAACTGGAGAAGTCCACACATCACTATGAAGTAGTTCAAACGGATACGATGCAACCGAGGATGAAGTGCCAAAAGGAAGACGAGTATGTTTGCCTAGACGACATGCATGACAAGTGTGACCGTCGGTCTTATTACAAGTGAAGGAAAAACTCCGATGAATATGACGAAGAGTGGTGTCGTTGGGATGTCCCAAGCAAGCGTGCTAGAGGCCCACACCGACGAAGAAGGCGACCGGAGAGGTGTTGGTGGAGGCGGGTGGGTGGACAGGGTAGAGCTCGTCGGGGCTATCACATCGATGAAGCACCATCCGGGTACGGGCGTCCTTGACAGAAAAACCACACATGTCAAATTCAACGGTAACAGGACTGTCACGAGTAAGAGAATGAACGGAAACAAGATTCTTAATGAGGTGGGGAGACACAAGTATGTTAGATAATGATATCGGTGTGGATGTAGAGAGAAAATAAGCATGGCCTATATGTGTAATGGGAAGTGATGATCCATCACCGATGGTAATGCGATTGGAAGTAGCGACTGGGTAGGAGGTATGGAGAGTACCAGGTTTGGCAGCCATATGAGCGGTGGTGCCGGTGTCCATATACCAATCGCCGCCACCCATGTAGTTGGCCGGCATGGGGGCGGAGTGAAGAGCCGCAAGTAGTGCTGGATCCCATGGAGCCGGCGGGAGATGAGGCGCCGAAGGTGGGGTGGCATACGGCGCCGCAGCATAAGGAGCCGGCGGCAGCGCGGCGTATGGCGCCGCAGCATAGGGCGCTGGAGGGGGCGGGACGTAAGGCGCCTGCTGGAGAGCGGCGATGATCGCCTGGTGCGAGGCCGGGCACGGGCCCAGGAGGCCAGGAGCGGGCGGGCGGGGTACTGGCATGTTGCACGCATGGACCAGCCCCGTCCATGGGTTTTGGGCCGCGGCCCAGGGTGCGGTGGCCTACTGCTGATGGGGCGGACCGCCCTGGCCGTTGCCCTTTCGACCGCGACGCCCACCACGGCGGCGATCAGAGGGGCTGGCTGGGGCGCTGGCGCCTAGAAGAAGCCCGCCGCAGGGGGCGGGTTATGGCCATAGGGAGACGCGGCGCGGTAGGCGCCGGGGAGGGCGGCGGTGGCGGACCGCCGCGGGACGTCCCGGCGTGTAGGGCGATGTGGGTGGCCCTGGCTTTGGCCATCTTCAGGCGATGCTCCTCCAACCACAAATAAGCCACGACCTTTGGAAAAGTCAGCTCCGGGATCAAGGTGAGGTTTGAAGCGGCGTTGCCGAATTCCTCATTGAGCCCGGCGGTGAGAGTGCCGAGGAGGAGTTCGTCGGAGATGATTTCGCCAAGGTCACGAAGCTCATCTGCAAGTTTCTTGAGACACATGCAAAAATCATCGATAGACCAATCAAGTTGATGAGACCCAAAAAACTCTTGCTGAAGAAAAACCCGGCGTTGGAGTTGGTTGTTGGTGAAGAGCCCGTTGAGTTTGGTCCAAACGGTGAGGTAATCATCCCCGTCGGTGATCACGGTGTGGAAGAGATCCTTGGAGATGGTGGAGTAGAACCAACGAATGAGCGTGGCATCGGTGGTCATCCACTCTTCATCACCCACCATCTGGCTAGAGTCGACGGAACCATCGACGTGATCATGAAGATGATAATCGCGGAACACTAGGTTGAGGTAGGTTTTCCAGGCATAGTAGGTGGAGGTGGAGTGATGGAGGCACACGGGGACACGGCGATGGATGTCTAGGTCACGAATGAGGACGGGATCGGGACCGGCAAAGGGATTGTTGTTGTTGGAACCGGAGGTTGAAGAACCAGGTGAGGCCATGGCGGCGGGTAGGATGGGAGAAGGTTGGCTAGGGGAGGAGGAGGGAGGTGGGCAGCGACGGCTAGTGGGGAAGGCGGCGGCTGCGAGTGGGAGGTGTGGCGGCGGCGGCCTAGGCGCGGCGGCGGCGGGAGCGGAAGCTTTAGGAAGAGGATCGTGTAAAGGAAACTGATACCATATTGTTTGGCAATGAAACTCTCGATTGATTTGGGTGTATACACGCACGTATATATGTACAAGGAGTAGTGCACGGCCTCGGCTATACAAGGATACTAGAGGCGGGACTATGTTGGAAATGATCCTACATATACATGCGATATGCTGCCTATACAAATATATTCAACAGTGTTGGTACTAAAACTAATAATATGACTCCTAAAATATTTGTATTCTTCAACATATAATATTTGAGGATACAGCAATAATGATTAAGATGTTCAAAGCGCATGTGCATCCATTGTGGTAGTCCGGGGAATTGCGCTTCCTCCATAATATTTATATTTCAAAATCCTATATTATATTCTATCTAATTTAATACTTTGTTTCAAATTTGATGGAGTTCTCTTGAAGTAGTGACGAAATTTTGGAACTTGAAATATTATTAAGTGAGGACCAACATATTTCTGTTACCAAAAGTCAAAAGAATGATATGCTGTTTCACATTATCCTAAATATCAATTTTTAACATACAGGAATTAATTCGCTGGAGCCGTATATTGGAGCCGGACCATAAAGAGCGTGAACTACATCTTGCATACCAACAGGTAGAAACATGCCTTCGGATTGCACTTAGTTGCAAGGACCCCAATCGGAATCGGAGGCACACGGCAAAGCAAATATCACACATTGTTGATCTGGTAAGAATGTTTGCAATGTTTACAAATTTAATGTTGAGAGGAGAAGTCGCTCCACTTTCTATCTCTCTAGTCGGCCCAACAAACAGAAAAGAGAGCGAGCACAGGCGGTAGAGAAGGGAGGGTGCTCAGGCCGTCCCTGGAATTCTTGAGGCTCTTGTGCGAACTTCATATAGAGGGCCCATACGCTATAAAATAGACAAATAAAAATACTTCCATGCCTATCCTGTACCGCGAGTGTCAATTTCATTAGCAAATATGGTCTTAATACACCAACGATTTTATCTGCAGTTTCTTCTTTTTTCTTTTCTCATAACCAGATAAGTGCCTTTTGGCAACAATGTTACAAAAAACGGTGAGAGAGCACCTGAATTCTTGAATCCTGGTCTCCTAGTGTAAATTAGATGAAATCCCACTCTGCTCCAGCTCTACAATGATCCAAATTCAAGCAATGCTACAACCAGCAATATCAACCGGACTGCAAGTTGTAGAACATGTGAGGAATCTAGCAGAAGCAAAAAAAAAATTAAAAGGAGGATATACCCTCGGCCTCTGCATCTAGGCGGTGCATGCCGCCATATTATTAATTATCCACAAAGACCTTACAAAGAAATACATATGTAAGTCTAAAGCCACTACTGATGAAGGGGTGCCGAATGCCCCTATCGTTACTCCTATCCTCTTGATGAAGGGGTGCCTAATGTCCGAGCGGAATACCAAACAGACATTGCACCAAAATCTAACACTTAAAGCCGGATGCCCCAGCCCAGCCACATACCGAAACTGGGTCACACACCGGTCCGGAGCACTCTTAGAGACTGCCACCGCCGTCTTCCACCGATCCATCTCCAAAGCAAGTACCGAGGCACCGACCTTGCCAGGCCTACCGTCGACGCACTTATTAATATGAAGAAGTCTTTCATTTCTTCGTCTTCGGCATTCGCTTCGGTGTTCACCTTCGCGAAGATTGCCACCACATTGTCGATGCACCAGATAATATTGCTATCTCTATAGCTAATAAAATAAGTGCATTACATAAGTTTGACACGTCAGGTCATTAAAGTACAATCATATGGCTCCAGCCATCATGCCGAATCATGACATGCAGGTCATGTTAATTTACATTATATAGTCATCTGCTACATAATCAAATTAAATATGAGCACTGCTATACCACATCATATGCACACCCTGCAAAACCAAGTTAGACGCCTCTAATCGGTTTATACAAGATTTTACTTTACGTGGCTTCTAAGGTTTCAACCAAACTGCATCTACCAACGTCCATCATCAAACATGATAATACAAGTCGCTAGATTAACATCACGGGATGTATGAAACACGAGATAATAAAATTTTGAGCCTCATACTGAACTTCGTTATACGCATGACCCCCGTGCAGATCATATCTGCATTGCCCTTTCATCTGTGAATTTCATCCTTCTTTTGACTATGGTAGAACCCAAAGAACTGAAGCAATTCCATGATCATTCAGGATCATGGATTGCCAGAGCTTTGTCAAATTCCACCATGCTGTCTCGAAATCAGAAATACGCAAATTCTAGAGATGCAACAGGAACATTGGGTAACACATTTCAACTGCTACCGCACACATAATTTTCAGCAATAGATCTCATCTACGATCTAATTATATTGTGCAACACCCATACATCTCTATGTATTCTAGATCGCAGCCTGCATCTACGCATAGGACGGCTCATGATGCCACTGTAGGGAAACGCAGCAGAAAAAAAAAAGTTCCAACCTACGCACGAGCCCAGGACCACTATGAAGACTGCATACAAGGTTTCGATCATTTTCGTTATCGACTCGTAGCGCAGCGGAAGTAGAGTCGATGACGATCGGTGATGCAGATCCCCGTAGCTAGGATTTACAACCTCCCAACCACGAGGATGTATACCCTCATCCGCCCATGGACAACCCTCCTAGAGGCGGCCGGACGGTGTCGCTGACAGCCCTTCGGCAGGACCTTCGAAACTCGAACGGTCACCCGGATAGCCCTTCGGGAGGACCCTCAAAACTCGGACGGTCACTCGGACAGCCCTTCAGCAGGCACTCTCAAACTAAGACCGAAACTACGATCTCTCTACAGAGTTGCACACATACAATGTCATCTATCCGGCATGGCTTCGCCGTCCGGAACTAGCTCCCACCGGAACCCAGACAGCCTTTCGACTCTATGAAACTGTTTTCGTGGGAGGGAGAGAGAAGCCAGATAACATCAGATGGCATGTGTATGAGAGCAAGAGTAAAGGTTTGGGCTTCCCCCTCACCTCCTATTTATAGGAAAACCAAGGTGTAGGGTGGTTTTACAATAAAACCCAAAATGCACATGAATGAAGTCCTTCCTCAAGGGCATAAAGGTGAAACCAAGGGACTAGTGGGGCTCCAAGGAAGATACCCACACGTGGCTGGCAACACCCTAGTGGGAACCCTCAAAGGGGGTCCTATCCATCCATGTCATCCCCTTAGATCTTTTGACTAAAGCCCCAAAAAAGGCTTTCCATAAAGTAATCCAAAAAGCACTTTCACTATTTATGATGATATTTTTCAACGTCGGTATAAACTAAAAATAATTATGTGGGCTTGGAACATTTCCAGTACCCACTAAAATAATTTTCAACGCGTTCCGCAACAATTCCAGATTAGTGATTTTCATCTTCAAAAACCATCTGAAGCGGTTCCGGCAGCTCCGGAACATTTCCGGTTTTCATCCCATAAAATTCCAGGAAGTTTCTAGAATAATTATGGCACCCTTCAAGAATTATCAGGCATGTGCCAAAAACAATTTGACTTAATGTTATCCCCTGAAACAACTTTTCAGTTTCACCAGAACTCATCCGGTGACCTCTTTCTTCGGAACTTTTCCACTGTCTCCGAAATTTTTTACGGAGACTTTCTCTCAGACTCCCTGTCTAGTATTCAGCAGATAGATGACCCTTAAGCGTGTGAGCCTATAGGTTCGATGAAGTATAGACATGACCCGGAACCCCTTCCGATAAACGATCAACATCGGAGCGGTGGATACCTATATTGACCCCTATACCCACACGAATGAATATTCGAGTGAACCTCCAGTTGCCGTGTGCTATTCCTGTTGCTTCACGATATGTTACAAATACCCGAGGTGAGACATTTTGGCATCCCCGTGGATCAACAACTTTTCCACTATGCCAGTTACCTCGTTACCGGTATTATTCTCTTTTCTCGTTACCATGTTCCGGCATCCCTGTGATCAAATCACAAAGTGTCTGGCCATATGATGATGGATATCGTAACATCGAGAGGGCCCAAAGATATCTCTCCATCGTCGGAGGAGCAAATCCCAGTCTCGAGCTATCAAGTTATTTGACACACTTTTCCATGAACCCATAAGTCGCCGTAATAGCCAACCATTTACGGATGAGGTTTAACAAACTCCAAAGTTCATCAAGCAAGCATGAAGAAACTCGATACTCTCATGGTCTAGGAATCATGCAAACTTTAACTATCTCTGTGTTATTAACCATTAACTTATGACGAATGAATCTCATAGCAAAACAACAATCGGGTCGACTCAACACAATTATTCTACCTAAAATTTTGCCCTCAAAGTTGCTGGCAAAGACATGCCCATGATAAGGAAAACAGAACCATCATGCAACACTTGAGCTAGTCTTAGAGGCCAGACTAGGAATACATTTTACCGTTTATTATTCCACACGTGCATATGAGTCTTCCTCCGAGCCTCGTGTTATTGCAGACTCGAGAACCATAGTAGTTATAGCATGGAACATAAACATAATTATGAACAAGGAGATAATCAATAACATTTATTATTGCCTCTAGGGAATATCTCCTACAACACATCCTCCTATTGTAACTCTTGCACGAGGTACTCCGCCATCTATACAGAAAAAAAACTAGGACATAGGGTGTGACTTCCATTCTGTTACTTCCGTCCAGGTTCGCCACCCTACCGAGGATACTGATGGTTCCATGTGCCGTAAGCTAACAAGAAAGGACTTGCTCTACAAGTTGCATATCCAGCCAAATGACTAGCACATATATAGAGCATATTAGGCCAAATGACAACACATAAGGCATATCTGGTTAAATGATCAACACATAAAATTACTTGTTTGCTCGGAGATTTGCACACCACTTGTCTGCAGTACTTTATGACAATATCTTGAATGGTGTACCATTAAGGTTGAGAAGTTCAAAACTTGATCGTAGATCGCTTCCAAGTGATAAGGGTCGTAGTACTTGTGCTCAAGGAACCAAGCATGAACACTGGACCAAAATGTTGTTCCTTTTTTCTCCGTGCCATGAAAAGGCCCTAGTGGCCAACCTACGTATCACACAACAATTTAACTCCTTCAAATTAAAACTTCCTCCCATACCCTTCTTCTTTGGGTTAGCACCGAACGTCCAATCGTCCGGCTCGAACTCCGGCTTCGCGGTGTACGGATCCCGTGGCTAGGCATAATTGCCCAGCGGATGCCAATATTTCCTCGGCTCTGGCTCGTGTAATCTACTAGTCTGTTCTTTTAAGTCGCCTTGGTTACGGATGATGTCCAACATCTCCCCACCGTCAGTCGGCGTCGCGCCCGGTTGACGCAAACTGGCATACAAAGAGCGGGCACCTAGTTGATCCATGCTCGATGTCCGTGATCAGGAGGAAAGTTACAGCGACGCTGAATTTGGGAATTGGATGGACACGTGTGGGGCAGAGGTGGCTCGGCATTGTTGCTGATGGCCGTGCTCGGCGGCGTAGAAGTAGTGGTTGCAGATGTTCTGGCTAGGCCATCAAGTGCAGCGGCGGCAGCGCCTCCTATCCCCGCCTGGCCCCTCGACTGTCGATCTTCATTGCCTAAAGAGGTGGCACGTGACTGACTGGCATAGATATTACCTCGCTGCTCCACCATTTTGTGGCATTGGTCAGTGCAAGTCGCCGTGTTGATCTTGTGGGTGGACACCACTTGTGGATCCTTCGCCTCTGGGTTCGGCAAGACTTTGGACTTGTCAAACGGGTTCATGCATTTGTTGGTGGCGGAAAGGGCGTGAACTGGGGTGTATGGCGACCGTGATTGGAGTGAAGAGGGTGGGGAGGCACGGGTTTTGGAGTAGAAACAATGTGGGATGATCCAAATCTGCAGGCTCCTCCTCTGTTATGGGTGTCTCCGGGGTGACAGTAGCCTGGTAGCAGAGGTCCGGACGCCCGCAAACCTCCCCTCTCTTCGCTGACGGTTTCCGAGAATTCGGATGTGCGCGGCCGCTGTTTGCGGCATGGCGTTGGACGTCAAAATTCCGCATGTTTAGGGGCAGTTTGGGGTAAAGCACTGGAGCTTTCCTTAGACTCATGTCTCGTGGATGACTTTTGCTCCTCAAGTTATTGTTCATCAACTCGTTGGCCTTCTCATGTTTTAGATTAGTATAGGCGAGTCTTGTGTCATGCTCACGCTCCTGTTGTGGCAAATGTCCTAGGTCTGCTCTTCCAATAGAAGACCTAGCTTCTTTTGGCCTTGTATTGTCGTGATGGTGGTGGTTGCTAATCAGCGGAGCGTTCCTTGGCGAACGATCAAATAACTTCTTTTAGCTGTGTTCTTTGTTTGTTCATTGATGTATTCTCCTCTTGTTGGAGTCTCTGCATTCTGGTCCTAATTTACTCCCCATTCCGCACCAAGGACCATGAGACCAGTGGCGAAATAGGAGGTGAATCCAACACAACCTGCCCCATACTCCCTCCCAAATGCTCCGTCGGAGAAGAAACTGGCTCCCTGCAAGACAGAATAGGGGTTGGAGCATAGGCCGCCTGCCTCAGGCTCCCACCTAAACTAAACATGCTTTTAGGCTCGCTCGTGGCCCGTTAAGGATCAGACCGTACGGTCCAGGCCCGCTACGGAAATTGTTCGGTCCGGGCCGCAAAAGTCAGACCGAAATAACTTCAGTCCGGTCCCGTCTTTAACCGGGCCGACCGAGCGTGTTGAGTCTAACCTTGGTCTTCGATGCATACATGCATCCAGCGGCAGCAAATTACTTACATACTAGGTAAATCGGCAGGTCGGCAGCACTTGCGTTGCTTATTAGTTAAGGTAAGATAGCTAGCTGTAGAAAGCTCTACGTAACTGGTAGCAGTTTCTAGTGTGGTACACGTATAAGATGAGGTGGCCAGCTAGTAGAAATATCTTAGCCCTGTAGTCGGTTTGAATCACCTATAAAAGGACCCGAGTCCCTCGGTTGTAATCATTCCATTCCAAGCATTTGAGCTTCAGTACAACTAGTATATATCCCGTGTCTAGCTAGCGCTGCACTAGTGAGTGTGTGTTCTGCTAGTGAGCTGAGTACAAGTACTATCAGTAGCAGATAGCCACGAGCCCACGACACTCTGGTCAAAGTAGTTCTGGGCTAACAGAGCGGACCGATGGCCCAAGGCCCATCAGTAGTCGCTAGGGGCCGATACGACGCTAGGGCAAAGGTCCCCGCTTCCCCAATTCCCCGATCCCCTTTCCTCCTGGCTGCAGAAGGGAGGGAGCGCCGCCGGCCGCCGTTGCCATCGTCGACCACCACCTCCTCGTCTGCACTTGTACGCGATGAAAGGAGGAGTGGAGCAGCCAAGGAGGGAGCGTCACGGCTGCACCTGCTCGCCGTCGTCGACCGTCGCCGTCTCCACCTGCACGTCTTTGACCACCTCCTCGCCTGTTAGCCGCCGTCGAGCATTAAGCTGGATGACACGGGGGACGGTGCTGCTGCACGTGCACCTGAAGTCCTGCATGTCCTCGCCGACAGTTTGTACTTGTTCCTTCTCTAACTTTCTTTAGTTGCTAATTGTTCAGTCCCTCTGAACTTTCTTCAGTTGGTATTTGTTCACTTCCTCTGAACTTTCTTCAGTTGGACAACTTCATGTGCTGTTTTTCTTGCAAACTTGCTAATTTTTGGTCCATTTGAACCTCTTTTGCAACCTAATAATCTATATGTTCCAATTTGCTGTCAAAAGAGTTCTAAAAAGGCTCCCATCGCACTCCACGCAGAAACTGTGGTCGGTCCAGTCGGTCTTGGTCTGCACCGAGCTGAGGTGCAGCCGGTCCGGTCCTGGGAAACAGGACCGCACGTAAACCTGGTCCGGTCTGGCAGTGGCGTGGCTAGGGGGTGGCCAGGGTGGTCCATAGACCATCCTGGAATTTCCCTATTGCTTGTATATAGTGTATATAAAATATATATTTCTTTGAAAATAAATAAATTTATGTAAATATTTCTATTGATGGACCACCCTCGCTTATTAGGCTGGCTACGCCACTGCGGTCTGGTCCAGGCCAGTTTCGGCCGGTCCAAAGGGAGGCTCGGTCAGGGACCGGACCGGCCTGGACGGTGTCCCACCCATGATCCCTGCCGATGAAATAACAGGCTCAGACACCTCGAAGGTCCTGCACACCCATACC
This sequence comes from Secale cereale, assembly GCA_902687465.1. Classification (NCBI taxonomy): domain Eukaryota; kingdom Viridiplantae; phylum Streptophyta; class Magnoliopsida; order Poales; family Poaceae; genus Secale; species Secale cereale. Next base: position 898,272,463 of record LR738715.1, read on the forward strand.
GGAAACATCACCGGGGATAGCGGCAGAAACTCGTGCTCCGATGCATCTTCATACTCTACTTGGTGCGCACAGAGGTGGCTAGGTGCCGAAGCTGCCCCGAAGGAGCTGAACCGAAGCCCTCCATGGGCGTCCAAGTAGGCTCAGTCCCCTTGTCCTCAAGGGCATCCGCTATCTGATTCGGCTGCCAGGTGGATTTAGGAACGACCCCACGACTGTCGTGGTCCATGATATCGTGTTGCTTTCATTCACCTCCGTAAGTCATGTCCTCCTCGTCCGTACCCTTCTGACCATCATCACAAAAAGGATGCCCCTCAATATCTACTCTAACATCATAAGTTACGTCACAATAAGTCCAGGGAACCCTGACCTGACGCGTATCCTCGCAACGCCATTGCTGCGAGTGAAATGCATGTCCACCTCCTCAGTCTTATCACTCAACGACCCAATGCTCCAGGTCTCCAAAAAGTCATGTAGGGGCTTAGACAGAGCCCTAACCTCACCAAAATCTGACATAGCGGCATCCCCTCAGGCTCCTTTTTCTTCCACTCATTGAACTCAAGAAGCACGGACTAACTAGAACTCTGCATATACCTAACGGCAATAGGCGCCCCAGATCCTCCTTCCATGGGAACTCCACCTTGTAAACTTGTTCATCTATACGCACGAGAGACCACTAGAAACTCACAAAAACCAACCTCCTCAGTTGTTGCACTATCTGCTCCTCCATCATGGAACTGCCAGAGTTCTTGTATGCAGTCTCAATGAACATCAGCTAACTGTCGCATACACCGTAGACCGTTACGACCGGTTTAGGTGCTAAGAGAAGCGGACAGACTCCTGAAGCATGTTCCGGCATCAAGCATAAGTCACATAACTGTTGTGCACCACACTGCAAGGTTTCCCGCTTGGCCGCAATACAGTGTTTCCCTCTGATGCGGTCCCACGGACAAAGTAGCATTTGGCAGGGCCGGAATAGGAGCCACCATCACCGTATGTGTCGCCGCGACCATAGGCGGCTGCGCCAATCGTAGGAGGAGGTGGGTCGTGTCGCTGCGGTGGGTTACAGCGAGGGGGGTTTCGGCCAGTGAACGTACCACCACGGCCACCACCCCCATACCCTCTGAAATTTAAGAATAACCTCATCCAACGTTTACTAGTGGAGGTCATGAGTGCTGACACTTAGGATGGCCACTCTGTCTCAAATGTATCGCCCTGCCAAGAAGGTTATAAACATAAGGCAAAACATGGCAAGAAATTTATGTAATCCTAGATTAAAATTCTTTGTATTGGTGGCCCTTCCTGAAAATGTCTTTAGCGCATTGGGACCAACTTATCTCGGGCATCAGCCTAGCAACACGCTCATCGGCCTCGCTCTTGGTTGCCTTCTGTGCTGCACTCAGCGGATCATTCCAGCTGCCAAGTACATCAATAAGTTCAAGGAAGCATTATTTAGCCTTCTCATATCCACTTGCACTACATGTCCAGACCCTGATGAATTGTGAAAGATAGTGATTGATCTTCAGCCTGCATTTTGCTTGTGTACGACATCTTTTTCCATGGCTCATTCAGCAGCGACTAACTCGTGTAAACCTTCATGGCGGAACTAGGATACTTCAAACACGTAATATATATGCATATCATCTTGAGTATCATTAGTATGTGAATAGTGAAGGTCCTAAGAATAGTGTCGTGATTATGAACTTCCTGATGGTGGGGCACACGTGATACATGAAAATATGATTGTGAGTGTATCTGTAAAATAATCATATTTTAAATAGCTGGGATATATATGTACATAATTGGAGCAGACCAATATAGAAATTCTAATGAAAATTAAATTTCTTGAATACTGCATACAATAGATCATATATGTAGCTAGCACAATTTGTTGATACATAAATCTTTAGTTTCAAAAATATGAAAGCTTAATTCTTACATACTATCGTCGTAGTCCAGCTAATGTTTTAAGCTATTTCATCATGCAGGCCTTGGATCCAGATATTTTGGAAAAGCAAAATAAGATGGTGATTTGAATCTTCCCTGTGCCAAACAATTCTTGAAATTCCCATGTTTGGGCCCCATTAACATTTATGCTATGCAGGCAACTATGGTCGTGAAGCACATTAGTTCAGTACAAGACATGGATTTACATCCAAGTAGGCCCTGGTGAGTATGAATATTTTGTTGATTTTGTTACAAGATTTCACTCGCAATGGACATAAGTTTTGACACCAACATGTTCAGCAAGAATGTGAAATGATGTTACTTTATTAAGCCATGAGGGGACGACCCCGGTTCCTTTTACAATTAAACATTTGTATTGTTTTGTTTTCGAAAAGGAGGTTATCGCCCGGCCTCTGCATCAAAAAGATGCATGAGGCCATCTTATTAAAAAGGAAATAGTCCGACAAAGTGGTGAGGTCTCAAATTTCAAAAAGGCTCACAAAAACCCAACTGCAAGAAAGCTAGGAAACTAAACACCTATCCTATTACATGACTGCTATCCAAACCGGTTGAAGATAGCCCGCGCTACCGTCTCCCAACGGATAGACCCAGTAACCATACGCTGCCTGGCCTCTGTCGGAGTGAGTAGCGACCACATACGGAGCAGTGTAGTGGCCCGAAAAATAACCCGCAAGAAATGAGTATGTGTTCTGTTAAAAACCAAATCGATCCTGCAATTCAATATAGCCCATAATAAAGCACACACTCCTACACGAATCAGTTTCGCGGTTTCTGATTGCACTCCATCCAGCCAGGTCCCAAATAACGTGTGGATGGTATTCGGAGGAGTAATGTTGAAAGCTATGTGCACAGACCGCCATAATTTTTTACCATTGGGCAATCGCGAAAGAGGTGTTTGACAGACTCATCATGATCGCAGAAACTACATCTTCGCGATCCTGTCCAGTTACGCTTAGCCAAATTGTCCGTAGTTAGAATGACTTTCTTGTGAACAAACCACATAAACATTTTAATTTTTAAGGACACTTTGACTTTCCAGATATGCAAAGACCGAGGGATAATGCCAGAATTAATAATATCCATATACATGGATTTTACCGAAAATACTCCATTCTGAGTATGTTTCCAGCACAACTGGTCTGGCTATTGAGAGAGGTGAACATCCATCAATCTTCTCACAAGATGGACCCAAGCTTCCCAACGATGTCCCGCTAAGGTCCTCCTGAATTGATATTGAGGGGAGTGGATTGTAGTACTATTGTAACGTAAGCATCTCTACGCTGAACAGTATTATAGAGACAAAGATATTGGATAGCTAGAGGTGTCTCCCCTAACCATGTATCCTCCCAGAATCTCGTGGAAGTGCTATTACCAATAATGAATTTTGCCCTATGGAAAAATGGTGATCTAACTCTCATCAGTCCTTTCCAAAACAGTGAGTCGGTCGGTCTGACCATCACTTGAGACATGGTTTTAGAATGAATGTACTTATTACGCAGAATCTGGGCCCAAGTGGCCTCGGTCTCTACAGATAGCTTGTACAGCCATTTTTGAGAAAACATATGTTCTTCACCTTTAAATTTTCAATTCCAAGCCTACCTTGATCTTTTGGCCTACAGATAATATCCCATTTAGCAAGTATGTATTTCTTCTTTAACTCATCACTCTGCCAGAAAAAACAAGACCGATAAAAGTCCAATCTTTTCCGAACCCCAACTGGGACTTCAAAGAAGGATAAAAGAAGTATTGGCATACTCGTGAGCACCGAATTAATGAGAATTAGTCGGCCTCCATATGACATTAATTTGCCCTTCTAGCAACTAAGCTTCTTTTCAAATCGATCCTCAATACACTTCCATTCGTTGTTGGAAAGCTTGCGATGATGAATTGGTATGCCCAGATATGTAAACGGCATCGAGCCCAATTCACATCTGAACAGCTGTTAATAAGCTTCTTATTCGTCTTTAGCTCTCCCAAAGCAGAAGAATTGACTCTTATGAAAGTTAATCTTTAGTCCCGACAACTGCTCAAAAAGGCATAGCAAGAGCTTCATGTTTCTTGCTTTCGCCAGATCATGCTCCATAAAGATGACAGTGTCATCAGCATATTGTAGGATGGAAAATCCTCCATCCACCAAGTGCGGAATGAGTCCACCTACCTGGCCATTATCTTTAGCTCTCCCTGTTAGTATCATCAGCATGTCCACTACTATGTTGAACAAAATAGGTGACATCGGGTCTCCCTGTCTCAGACCCTTATATGTCTGGAAATAATGACCTATATCATCATTTACTTTGATTTCGACACTGACTTTTTGCGTAAAGGAGTCTACCTGCTCTCTCTAGGACGGATCAAATTCTTTTCATCTACAAGGCTTGCTGAAGAAATGGACATTTAACTTTATCATACGCCTTCTCAAAGTCCACCTTAAAAACTACTCCATCTGGTTTTTTCTTGTGGATCTCATGGAGCGTTTCATGAAGGACCACGACCCCTTCTAGGATGTTTATGTCCGGCATGAAGGCTGTTTGAGATGGTTGTACCATACTATGCACAATCTGCGTTAGCTTATTCATCCTCACCTTGGTAAAGATTTTAAAACTGACATTGAGAAGACATATCGGTCGGAACTGCTCAATCCGCACCACATCTGTTTTCTTAGGGAGGAGAGTAATCGTTCCGAAATTCAAGCAAAATAACTGCAAATGCCCAGAGAACAAATCATTGAACATAGGAAGCAAATCAACCTTAATAATATGCCAACATCTTTTATAAAATTCAGCCGGAAATCCATCCGGTCCAGGATCTTTATTATTCTTCATCTGTGAAATTGTGTCAAACACCTCTTTCTCTAAAAACTGGGTGGTTAAGATTCCGTTCTTATCCGTCGCAAGTTGAGGTATATCGTCAACCATCGACTCATCTAAGGATACAAAACTATCTTGAAGAGCCCCAAACAACTGTTTGTAGTACTTGGTGATGTACAATTTGAGGTTATCCTGACCCACAATCGTCCCCTCATCTTGCTCTAACTGAAATATTTTCTTTTTCCTATGCTTGCCATTCGCAATCATGTGAAAGAATTGAGTATTTTTGTCCCCTTGGATGACCTTTCGAACTTTAGCTCTGAGAGCGCACTTCAACTCTTCCTCTCGAAGGAGTTCTTTCAGCCTCAGTTCAGCCTCCGCTTTAGCTTCCAGTTCTCCGTGATCTAAAATGGATGACTAGGCTTTTAAATCTAAGGTACTGATAAGGTTAAGGAGCCTTTCCTTTTCCACCATATAGACGCCACTCAGATGTTTAGCCCAACCGCGTGGGAACAGACGTATGTGCCTAATCTTATTCTGCCATCTATCTATACTCGATCTTCCTCCTGAATCTTTTGGCCACTCCTATGCTATTAGATCCAGGAAACCCTCTCTCTCAAACCATGCTAATTCAAAAGAGAGATATTATTATTTCCCACGTGAGTTGCCTCCCTAGAGTCAACAAGTAATGGAGCATGGTCAGATATCCCTCTCGATAACGCCTGGACCATCACCAAGGGAAACTTCTGCTCCCATTCCACGCTGGTAAGAACACGATCCAACTTCTCATATGTTGGAATTAGCAAGGTATTTGACCAGGTAAAATTTCTATTAGAAAGCTCGATCTCTCTGAGATCAAGGCTTTCAATTATTGTGTTAAACATAAACGACCATCTGCCATCAAAGTTGTCATTATTCTTTTCTTCCCGCCGTCGTATAATGTTGAAATCACCCCCCACCGGGATGGGGAGCTGTTCATTTCCACAAATACGAACTAAGTTAGCCAAATACTCAGGTTTGAGCACACTGCTGAGCGGCGCCTTACACTGCCACAAGTGCCCATTGGAAACCGTCAACCTTCGATCGGACTCGAAATGTAACCGCAAAGTCCCGCATGACAACATTCCGGACCTCCAACATGTCACACTTCACCCCAAGTAGAATCCCACCGGATCTTCCTCTTGGGGGTAGGCAATGGCAATCAAAATCGACTCCTCCTGATAAGGTATAAGACTATCATCTTCCTCTATCTCCGTTGGTGTGGGTACAAGACTCTCGTCTTCCTCTATCTCCGTTGGTGTACAAGATCCGCACAAAGACTATCCAGAGCCCTAACACCCAAAGCATCTATTTCTGAATCATTTAACGGTTTGACAGCCGCTAGGTTTCGAATCATCTCTAAAGCGCGCTCCGCTTCTAAGTCAAGAATATCATTAATAGATTGAGCAACTTCTTTTGCATTATTACCTAGCGAGACTCCCAACTGATTTGCATTAGTTATTATCTCATCATCGGAAAAATGCAACATAGAATTGGAAGTAACGACGGACATACCGGTAGTGACCTCAATGTCACGAAGCTTGGCCGCCCGTATAGCGCGCCCTAGCTACAGGTCCTCTATGTCCGGCTGATCCTGGAGACGGCAGCTCATTCGTCGGCCGTCGAACATGGGATCCGGCTGCCGATGATGTCTCCGTCCTCAGCATGCTCGTCGTCAATCTCCGCGAGCAACCAGAACCTACCGCCGACCCATTCCGAGGTTGATTCCAGGGGCGCGGGAGTACCCCTGGTCGCGCAGGTCGCCGTGGGTGTCGCCCGCGTCGCCTTGTCCCTCTCATTGGATGCACCTTAGATATGTTAGTTCCTCGATCGTAAAATTGGGGGAGAATTTCACTTCCGCGGCCTCTACACCAACTAGGAATGCATATGGCCTATTAAGTATGAGTACTAGGATTTTTAATCTCGGTAACGCATCGAGCCTAGTAAATGTTGCGATGCAGTAATAATACTTCGCAGCTGCATGACGTTTAGTGTCTCCGCCGCAATGTGCAGGGAATTATCTAGTATTACTATTACAGAACACCGCTGGACACACCCAGAGACACTGGACGCCCTAGAGTCAGAATTAATACGGCCATACCTCTCTCACCCAACGCAATGCCTGGCCTCCATCATCATGTTTAGCTGCGTGTGCCGAACATCATCATGTTTTGTTGCTTCCAGATGCAGCAGGTCACTAGAATCACAGCTGAGTATTAAATCTTTCACGCCGGGCCTGGGAAGGAGTGACAGCCATATTGCGACCATTCCATGAAGTCATCCCACATCCACAATGTTAGAAGATGGGCCATCGTCTCCTCGGACTGATTGTAGAGCATGAAATGTGGTGCACGTTGAAGACATCAATGCGAAAAGCAAGCTATTGAGGGCCCAACCCTGTCTCCGGAGGCATGCACACAACGGCAGCAGCAGCATTTAAAGCATGGTTAGAGCAAGTACAATAGTGGGCTTTATAGCAGCCTAGTGCATGCAGCTCCCGAGCTCCATGGCTCTTGGTATTTCATTTTTTTTAAACACACTTCGGGTGCTCAAAAAAATCTTAAAACAAATACATGAATACATACACATATTCCTATGGTCTGGTAAAAATCTGATAAAGAAATACTTTGTATTTTGGGAAATACAAAAAAGAGAAATTTCTAACATAAATGGCACAATTGTTGTCTTATACACTGTCAGAAATTTGTTTTTTTTCTGTAGCCCAAAACAAAATGATATTTCTACCGAAACTTGCAACGGGTAGTCGGAATGTGTATGTGTATCCCCAGAAAAAAATCATATTTTTTTGAAACTTCAAAAACACGAATTTCAAATATTTAAATATAGAGAGCACTGGTGCTCGGGAGCTGCAAATCTGCACTCGCTTATAGCCCGCTTACATGATAGTTTTGCCTAGGTGGAGGAGAGAGACATGAACAAGGGAGGGAAGTGAGTTCTGATGCAAGAGCCTAGCTATATGCGCATTCCAAGTTAGATATAATAAATATGAGAAAAAAGATAGAGAGAAGGTGGAGAAAAGTGATACTCTTATAGCTAACCTTATTGTACGAGTAGCTACAAGTGATGATTATACATGACATGGCAACATTATATAGCCAGCAATTGGCTATTTTATTAACCATGCTCAGTTTTGCCAACAACTGGCGATATAAAGTTAACATGTCACTTCTAGCCACCCTAATAGCACACTCGTACAATAGTAAGAAATACTACTATGTTATATAACTAGCAAAAGAGCCCGTGCGTGCAACAGGAGAAAAATAACACACGCTCTTAGCCCAACAACCATCACTCAAGACCACAATAAGTCTATCTCCTTTATTTTAGCGAGACATCACATTTGTTTTTCCGCTTATCCTCTTTCTCAACCTCGCCGGCGGTGGCCTCAATGTTCACACAAATCAAAATGTGTTTGAATGTGGTTAATCCCAAGACCCCTCTCTCTCTCTCTCTCTCTCTCTCTCTCTCTCTCTCTCTCTCTCTCTCTCTCTCCCTGGCGCGCGCTATATGAGAAATCTTTTGTTTTTTCCTGCGGGGTTTTTCAGAGCGGTATGCATGTGAAGTTAGTTTTTTTTTCCTATATGATTTTAGCGGGTGTTTATTTGCAATACGGTCCATATGGATCGCTGCCGGTACAAAACAAAAAACGGTGTCCTTCTAAAATAGAATTTAAAAAATATTAAACAGGTAAAAATAACATCATATTCAGATTGTAAACATTTTTCTAATCAAAATTGATGTATAACATGTTAAAATCCGAGTTACAGTTTAAAAGATACGGATAGAAAAGCATTTGTTTGACTTAAATATCTTCCAAAATAATATTTTAAAATATTTAGCATGTAAAAATAACACCATATTCATATTCGAAATATTTTTCTAGTCAAATTTCATATATAATATGTTAAAATCGGAATTAAGGTTTAAAAGATATGGATAATTTCGAAAAAAATATTTGTTTGACTTAAATTGATCCGTAGATGAATTTTCTAAAAGATCAGGGGGTGGGGGGTTTAAAACAATGTAGAATAATGGTTCGGGATGATATAAGTTGGGATGGCGGGTTGATTTTTAGAAAACATAGGGTCTTTTTTGCAAATATGAAAAATAACGGTTCAGATGACTTAAGTAGGGACGGTGGGTTGATTTAAAAAAAAAACACAGGGACTTTTTTTGCAGAAATGTTCGACGGAGGGGCAGAAGCACTCCGTGCTTTATTATTAGGTAGATATAGAGATTAATACATGTCCTACCTCTTTCTTTCACAAAGTGTGTTGGAGCTCGTGCTACAGTTGGTTGTAAGCTTGTAGCCCGTTTCTCTTCTCTCTTTTCCACATAGACATAAATCTAATGTGGCATCTCTCATAGCCCGCCTACGTCACTCTATTGTACTTGCTCTTAGAGAATGGTTAATAGTATAGCCAACAAACGGCTATATTGAGTTGCCATGTCATATATAGTCAACATAATAGCCAACATGTATAGTACTTCATCTCTCTCAGTTTACAAGCATGCGCGTATCACTAGGTCGTCAATTAGACCAAACTAATAGAAGTCGTATATTACAAAAAAAAATACCATTATAAACTTTAGATGTTCTATTTTAAAACGAGATAATTTTTGTGTTATATATTTTATATTACGATGATAAAATTGACAACCTAGGTACACGCGCAGGAATTGTAAACTGATACGGAGGGAGTAGCTAGTTGCTAGCTAGTACTCCCTTCGTTCAAAAATAGATGAGTCAACTTTGTATTATATTTAATATAAAGTTAGTACAAAGTTGAGTCATCTATTTTGGAACGCAGGAAGTACTACTTTATTAATGCATCGTCCACCATACACTCCCACATATTTCTTGAAGTCCGTACTGCAGCCGGCTGTTAATCCACTTCCCGCTTCCATTCTCTCACATCTTCTCTCTCATCCTACCTCGGTATATTAAACATGCTACTTAGGCAGAAGTTGCCGGGGGTATATTTCCCACAACTTTTTCTCCCAGTTCGAAAAGTGAATGCGGTATGTGAGTTATCAATTCTGTGGTGGGTAGATTACCACGCTATTTACGCATAAGTTTTTAAGGTTCTATTTGTACGGCGGCGACGATCGGGACTTTTTGTATGCATTGTAATATAATTTTGATTTCGAGTTTGCGAAATGTGTCCGGACACGTTGGACAAAGCTACGAACCGACGGACGCAAACAGAGGCCCGTGTCTATTTGGCCAACCCAAACAGACAAAAGGCAGACAAAATTTACGTCCGTTTGGATCGCAGTGTTCAACTTGGCTTAAGGCGTGTAAGGACTAAGAAAAATCATTTTTTATGGCCTGATTTTTCTTCGTAAAATGATGCTAAAGAATCAAGAACTGATTATGTAGTTTGGTAGTAAAAAGGGATGGCTCACTGCCATCTCCAACAGCTGTTAGAGAAGACCATGGAGAAATAGCATTGCCATTACAAGGCCAAAATGTTAGATTATTTATAGAACAGGAACTACTACTTTGCATGAAAGTTGGGTTATCTGAGTTGGTCGTTGGCTATCGTTAAACTTGTCGGGGATGACTCGCTTTCGATGGTTCGTTCTACAGCAGAGTAGAGTAGTGCTTCACACACGACGTTGCACAGACGATTTTCAGACGATGCTGCAGATCACGCCATGCAATGCACCACTGCAGTACTGCTCCACCGTTTGATTAAGCGTCGGCTGCATGTCGTGAGGATACATTCGTGTGCACAGCAGTTCCGAGCAGAGTATGGCCGTATAGGTGCGGGTTTCTGCGACGACATCTGGACCCTAGCCTTATCTTGCACTGGGGCTTTTGTCCCAAAACGTTGTCAGCCAGACAGACTGCCGATGAAACGCTGAAAACATCAGATAACCTCGCCGAGCTACTTTGCAAGGAGTTATGTGCTACATGAGGAGACTCAGTGATGATGCTGATCAATTCGGGCCCCATGGTAGGTGCCAAATTTTGGCGAATAATGTTTTGTGAATCGTACAATCTAAGGTTAATTTTTTTCTTGAATACATACGAGCATGCATATCATCACATTAAACAATGAGCGGCAAATAAACCGAATACAAGGCATTTCGTCCATCACAATCCTAATCATGAGAATTAGCCGTCTCACCCAGCACGCACGCCCGCCCCTACAAACTATGATAAACGCTACCCTAGTCCAAACTCATGCCAATGACGATGAGGCTAGCCACAGAGCAACCTAGCCGCATCACAACCAATGCCGAGATCTCTACAACAATACCAAAACGCAAGGCCAACACATGCCAACGTACCACCACCCATTGCACCAAGAGGAATTCAGCAAGTGATCGGCAGAGCCTGGGTAGACCTAGGAATGGTGCCGACGAGAGAGCGCCAGTGAGGGTGTACATTGCACCGACGAGAGAGCCAGTGAGGGTGTACATTGCGCCGACGAGGCCGACACCCAGAGCAACAGCCGACCTAGACTCAAGCCGCACCATCGGAACTCCTCGAGCAACTAGGCGACACCTTTGACAATGGAAGGATGCCATGATGCCACCGCTGGCTCGTCCAGGTGCTGGACCAAGGGTTTGCCCCGAGCTCGACAAAGGACTCAGATAAGCGCCAAATCAATGTCTCCAGGAAGGGAAAGGCGCCCGCGGGCGTCACCGTTATCGGCCTCAATCGAAGTACTCCCTCCATTCATTTATACAAGGCCACAAACTCATATTACAGGTATCAAGGTTAAATTTAATGACTTCTTTGGAAGCCAACTTTTCTTTTCGTCAAATGAAATCATTAATATGCCCGCATGCATGGAAGGAAAAAACGGGATGAAAGTAGTACAGTGTCATTATGATTACATGCATGCAAGTATTAAATAAGTTGTTAGTACGAGAAAACATCATTAATTTTTGCCTCCATCACTATTAGTGACCTTGTATAGATGCAAAATGTATTTTTTTTATAGTGGCCTTGTATAAGGGAATGGAGTGAGTAGGAATTTCTCTGGGCCCAGATCGTAGAACCCATCACACATAGGAGTTGCTCGAGCAGGCCAACCACTGCAACAGCAGGAAGGGTAGCATTTCGCATCACAGTAGCCTCCACCAAAGCCGGCCAGATCCGTCCGGATCGGATCAAGCCCAACACCCCCACCTCGCCGGAGGACGACAACAATGCACCACGTAGTCCCCGAATCGCACGCCAGACCTAGTGGTGCTCAGGCCCTGTCCGCCTCGCCAACGGGACCAAGGACACGACCGCTCAGGAAGCGGCAAGGCGCCATCAGCGCGCTCCATCAGAGTAAGGCCAACCAGGCACTGCACGTCCATGGCCCCGATGCGCCCATGCTCGGACTTGAAGCCGGAACCAGCGGCCTTGATCTGGCCCTCTCCATGCCGCCGCGCGGCCACCACCCAGCGCCGTACAGGGCCGGCCGTGCAGTCGAGAGGGGCACCGCCCCATTAAGCGCATGAGGAGCCCGACGCCAGAACGTCATCTACCGCAAACTCCGCTATAGGCCACCGAGTCAGGCTGCAAGTGGGATTGCAGATGGGAGTCCCACCTTGAGCCCACTTGGTCCCAATACATTTAGTGGGAATAAACGGACATCCCGCCACAAGATACAAAAATTATATGGGCACAAATTTAGTGGGATCCCACTTAGCAAATACACGTACACACTAGTTTAGCATCCATATGTTACTCACACTCTCACACCCTGGCTAGCCCTCGTACTCCTCGGTGTAGCTACAGCCAAAGATGTCTCCTCCCGCATGCTCCCATCTACTCATCCGCGAAGGCGCACTGCGACGACAGATTGTACCCGGCGCTCTGACTTTTCATGCTCGCCGACATTCGAGACCTCCACAAGTACCGTTCAAGAACGTCATCTGCGTAGCCGTCATGCACCCAGTTCATGGTGACCACCATGTCCGCCGCAACTCCGCCTACCTCCACGGGAGATCCCTCAGCGTGCCTGATCATGTTGCCGTCTCTCCGACTGCATGGGTGTCCTCGTGTCCACCATGGAGGCATGGACGACCTCGTGGCCAATACCGTAGACGGCCAGTACCATGGACCTGCAGTCGCCCTCCACGGCGAGCCGGCCGATCATGGAGCATGAGTGCACGATATGACGGTCAGGTCCGGTCGCTGACCTGCTGGACCGAGCAGATCATTCGATGGTGGTGCAGGAGCGGTTGCCCGTGCGTGCACGAGACACAAGGAGATGCCATGCAGTGCAGGTGCAGCCGTGCTCCGGTGCATGCAGCCATGGAGCTCGCCATTACCGGGCCCGTGCTCTTCCTCCACACCTCGTCGATGCCTCTGGCGAGCAGGCGAGCTTCGTCTCCCGTGTCCTTCATCTTAGAGGAGCCGAGGAGGTGGTGAACCGCGGCGTTTGGAGCCGCCCGACGGCGGCGAGGAGCTGGACCGTGCCTGGGCCATGCCGGTACAAGCCGTGACCCTGCAACTTGCGAACCGCCGATACAAGCATCGCAAGAGCACTGGAGTCGGAAGTATAAACTGCATGCATGCATACTTTGCGCTGGAGTTGGAAGCATAAATTGCCTGCATGCATGCTTTGTTTCAGTTTTCGGTTAGTTGAATACTTCGCATTGCACGAGAACTTACCAGGGTTGGTGGGCTCCCGACGGATTAAGTGGGATAACCCGATTTTTTTTTTTGCTATCCAATGGGATCCCATTAAAACGATTTAAGTGGGATGGGGTATGTAGTCCCACTTAAATCCACTCCCATCTGCAGCCTGACCACCGAGACATCCGAAGGAAAAAAACGAACGGCCGCCACACTCCCTGGGCATGAGCGGCTTCACCGGTGCCTCCTCCGGTGACGGCTCGAAGGCGGAGGAGGGCGGGAGTAGCCTCGGCGGCGCGGGTAGGGTTTCCCCCATGTCGCTAGAGGAGGGCGACACAGGGGAGGGTGGATCCATTGCCGCCAGTCCTCGCAATGTAAGGTTTATAATCGAAGAAACTAGAGCGGGGGTGAATCTCATCGTCGATAGAGATGATACCATTGTTTTACCCTTCTTCAGGAGCTTGGATGAGTAAGAAACCTATGTCCCAATACCACAGACGAAGTTTGACATTGAGGAGCATAAGAAGATGTGTACACGTACGGCGACTGGCATGGCGAGGGGCCAGCGTGGCTTTGACACAAGGAACATCAACCCAAATTCAGAAGGAAAAAAAAGAATCCATCGCCGCTCCATACCCTGGCACCTGGCCGAGAAAAAGGCCACTAGTTTTGCCCACGCGGTATTCAAAAAAATGATCTGGAATTTTTGGTAAACTGTGCACGGATATTGACACAACGTGAAACTGTCACCCAGTTGCCTAGATATAGCAATTATGTATTCTTATTTGAATACGCCCATCTAAATGTCCAATTTTGTGGAAACTTGTGTACTGTAAGTTTAAAACTGTGTCGAAATATCTGGAATTATTGATCATCTTGTGTAATTTAATATGTTCAGCAGAACTATTTTCTGATGGAGCTGCTTTTGTGATGCAGGATTCTCTTAAGCCTTTGGTCGGGGCACATTGAAATTATAAACTATGTGAGAAAGGCAAGATACTGTTTATGTTAATCCAGTTTTTGTTTAGTGATGTGTGGAAATTCAGAGTACAACGTGAAGATTCATGTTTGGGTCACCTGATCATTGAACTTTGGAATCGACCACTTAGTAATGTACTCCTTCCGTCCCATAATGTAAGACGTTTCATTATGGGACGGAGGGAGTACATTTCAAGTTTAGTTTGCTGAAAGTAAAACAGGCAAACGTACATGACTTGTGTCTAGTATACAGTGTATTAGATAATGGTGTGCAGTATATAAGTTATCAAATTTTGTTCGCAGGTATCGCTGGGAACATTTCCATTGGGCGACAAGCCAGGCATGCTTTCTGTGTGAACCGCGCTTACCTTTCCATTCATGTTAACTTTGCAGCATTATAATCGATCATAATGCAAACCTTTTTGTTGCATCTTCAGTTCTTTCAGCTAAATTTGTGGAAGGGGACGGTTGGAATATTGTGGCCGGTGATGATAGTGGCTTTCTGCATGTGTGCAACTTCGAAGGGTATGAAGTGGAGCCCGGGAAGGTAAAAGAGCCCACGGAGGTTAAAACTATCAAGGCCACTAGGGGCAATGGTATCAGATATCTGGCGGTGCAACAATCCAAGCGTTATTTACTGATATCTACTGGATCCAGCATTATGATCTGGAACGCAGAGGATTGGACATGCATTATGATGCATCACGGGCCAAACTACTTCAAAACAGTGAAGCATGCCTCTTTTAACACCAACGACGACAGCGGATTTGGTATTGGTTGTTGTGATGGAACAGTCAAGGTATGTGTTTACATTTTGTTCGGGTGGTAACTGTATGTGAATAAACGTCTCCAACCATTATTGTCTTTTTTTTTTCCTATGTACCTAACAAGTAGCACGTATATACACAGCTGTGGAGTCATACTTCTCTCACATCTACTCGGAGGCCTTACCTTGAACTGTGTGGGCATTCAGAACAAGTATGCTCGATTGATTACTTCACCTGCGATTCTGAAACGTTTATAGTTACAGGATCTATGGATAAGACTGCCAAGGTATGTGAAATAAACATTCACCGTAATATACTTAGAGCATCATGTAGTAAAATGTTGGCTTAATCACTCAGGTCTGGAAGTATGACCGTAAGCGCAGCCTCGATTACGGGCTTGCATCCATTAAATACGCGGATGCCACGCTTGAACATGAAGATGGTGTAACCGCGACCTGCTATATCCCAGAGTTCAAAATAATATTAACCGGAACAGATGACGGGGTTGTCTCAGTTTGGTGCTCCGAAACCTACAGGTAGGTACTACTAGTACTACTACTACTAGATGCCACCTACTCTCCCTCCGTTTCAAAATAGATGATTCACTGAAGTGAGTCATCTATTTTGGAACGGAGGGAGTAACTTCTATCATTACAGTAGGTCATTCCATAGTACTCCATTCGTTGCACATTACTTGCCTTAAATTTGTCACGGAGGTAATTAGCTATTTTGTTTTAGTCCAGTAGCTTTGTGGGTTAAGTAATACATTGGCAGGTAAATACACTCGTGGAGAAAAAACTGGAATAAAATTTATCTATAGACATCTCCTAGGAACTTCGCTAGGCTGGTTGGCATACAAATGAGCAGCCATATTGGCTTCAACTTCACTAGCCTGGTTAGCATACAAATAAGCAGCCATATTGGCTTCCCTCCAAACGAAAGAAAAATACAAACTAGTGAAATCCTTGAATAGCTCCTTCACCTCCTGCAAAGGTCTAATGATGTCAGCTCTAACAAATTCTTGAGATTTCCAAAGGTTAACAACTTCCAAAGCATCACTTTCAACAGTCATCCTGTGACAGCCTTCTTAGCCAGCTTGACTGCATCGCGGATTGCTGAATATGTATAATCATACCAAAGTCCTTGTGCCCTGACGAGATTACTCCGTGTGTCGCGAACCACAAAACCGGGAGCAATTTTAGCATGCTCCCTCTTACCCCCTTTTTTCACATGGGAGGTAAGAAGGTAAGAATTAATGAAACCCACTACTTCCCTTTTTATGTATTTCCCTTCGATCCCCTGGTTGATCCTTTCACGACCTTATGTCGTATATATGTAACCAATGTTTTTTTTTTAACATCAGTACAGTCACAAGCGCTCATATACACACGCTTACACTCACCCTTATGAACGCACACACGCACACCCTACCCCTATGAGCACCTCCAAGAGACTGAGCCGGCATATCATCTTGAGATTTACGAAGTCACCGTAGGCACCTCGTCGTCGACGGAAACGTCTCCTCCCACTGAATGCGCATCGCCGGAAATCCTGAAATAAATCCAGGAATAAATGCGAGCACCAGGATTTGAACCCTGGTAGGCTGGGGATACCACAGTCCCTCTAACCATCCAACCACAGGTTGGTTCGCATAACCAATGTTGTTTTGATGGTTGCGGGGCTCACTTTAATGATTGAGAAACATTCAAACATATTTCTGCCAGCAAATCATGCAGAAATGAGCAGGAATGGCCAGCCCTCAAAATGTCAAGTATGGACACACTTCGAACATGAAAATGATGAAAAAAATTAATTCATGTGTTTAAGCACATCAGAAGTATGGACACACTTCGAACATGAAATCCAAACATGTACCACACATGTAGAATGGAACATCTGAAGACATCGAAAGCCCCACGGAACACCAGTTCTAAAGCGCAGCACATAAGAGTTTCAAAAACAGAGCTAATTATGCAGTAACCTTGGATATTCATGGTCATATAAATTGTGCAGTAAAGCTTGGAATGAACATTTTATTCTTCTTTCAGCTTCATTGTACACAATTTTCTAAAGCAATAATAACATTTTCATGCCCTTTTGAAGCGATAAAATGCAGGTGGCGGTGTTCCAGAAATTATGGTAGCAAGAAGATATATCTAATGTGCCTAGAACAGATCAAGATATGTCAAAACAAATAGCACATGAATGCCATTGTTCACCCTATTCTAAACTTTAGGATAACTAATGCATAACTGACGTTTTCACAGTTTTTTACGAACGGGAAAATTAAACTCTAGAAACAATGGATTTTCCAATCAAGTGAATCCAATCCCTGCTCTTTCTTTTGGACAGCCTTGAAAAGCCAAAGTTTGTCAAAAACATGCAACAGTAAGAAAATGGTCACTCATCCAAATCCAGAAAAGAAAACATCATCTAGACTGACAAAAATAAGGATTAGCTTATTGTGGTAGGATCCTGGGTGCCTTGGGATAGGTGATTGTAAAAAGGTATACATTTGTTTGTTTTGACTACGAGGGAGCGGCGGCGCGAGGCGGAGGCGCTGGGAGAAGAAGGCGAGGGAGAAGGGGCGGCGCGACTGGTAGCCTTAAACGTCCGCAAGTATATTTTTAGCAGGTTTTTTCCGTTGCATGCAAGTAATTTAGCGCATGCATGGGCCCATGATTTTCCTTGTATGGACCTTCCCGTGATTGATGGATTAATTCTGACGTGAAGTTAGTCGTGGATGACATCGTGATTGTCGGATCGAACCATTTTTTTTCCCTCGTTCCTTCTATTTTCTGCATGTTCGTCTGAATAAGAGGAAACTGCGTCATGGGATGGCGTCTGAATAAGAGGAAACTGCGTCATAAGACGAAACTGATTTCTCTAGTTAGTGGCAAATAAAAGGAACGGAGACAGGAGTTGTCGTGGAAAGCGCCTAAGTTATCGGATCGAATCATGTTTATCTCGTTCTCTCTATTTTCTGTCGACTGATTAAAAGGAAAACAAAAGGATAGGGCGTGACTGCCTCTTACCCCTCTGTGACTCTCAGATAATCACGGGTGTGATGGCGTGCACTTTCTATTTTCTGTTCTCTCCTACATCACGCGCGACATGAGTTTTCTTCTTTGTTCGACTGAATAAACGGAAACAAATCAAGGAGGGGCGCGCCCACAAGCGGGAGAAGGACGGCGGGGCGTGGTCGTGGTCACTCAGCGCGCGGATCTCGCCGGCCAGAGCGTGGTGACCGCAATGACGAGGAACGGCCTGCAGCGCGCTTCGGTCCGCTCGGTCGGCTCGGTCAAAGACCGGACCGGACCGACAAAATTTCGGGCCCAAATTGTGTAACCGGACCGGCTAATTACTTCAGCGGGCCAGGACCGAACGGTCCGGTCCCGAACGGGCCACGAGCGGGCCGAAAAGCCCGCTCGCTCCGTCCAGCCTGAGCCGCGGGTGACAAGTAAACGGAGAGAGGGGAGCTCGAGGAAGAGTAGGACTCCTCGTATTGTTTTAACAGCCTCCACGTAACCCCATAGACAACCCTATGTAATTTCTCATTATATAGGTAGTAAAAAAAGTCAAAAAAACCAGAAAAAGTGAAACCTTCCCCCTTTAGTATTGTTATTACATATATATAGAGAGAGAGAAGTAGAGAAGGAAAGAAACTGAAAACACTGTGTCGCATGTGTATCTTTTCCCCCTAGGGATAGCGACACATGGTCGACTTTCCCTCTTTGCGCAGTTCGAGGGAGGGTCAACTCTCTCTCTCTCTCATGTGTTTTTCATAACACAGTACAATCTAATTCGCTCATCTCTACGAATGAATGCATGCACACTCTATTCTTATGAGCATCTCCGAGAGAATGAGCTGGCATAGCATCTTGAGATTTTAGGAAGTCAACACAGGCACTTCGCAGTTGACGAGAACGTCTCCTCGTCACCGGAAGCTTGAAATGCATCCCATAATAATATGAGCACCAATGTCATGTCTAGGACATGAACGCTGATTGGCTGGGATACCACTGTCCTCCTAACTATCAAACCAAAGGTTGGTTCGTCTCCATATGAACCATGGTTGAGCAGAGTGTTCCTGTTTGTCAACTCTAATCGTGATAAATATTAAAATGTCCTTATTTTCGGCCCGAAAAGTAAGACTCCCTTGTAGTTTACGTTATTTCCATTTGGATGCTTCTCTACAGGGTGTAAACTTCATTTCAACACTTTCTTTAATATAATAATATTACATATTTCTTGACATTCTGTTAGGTTGATGAGATACCTATGCTTTGGTCTCGGACGAATTTTCAAACTAGCTTGTTTAAAGGGAAGAAGGTAAGAACAATTCTGTATGTGTGAAATAGCAATTTGCGATTATAAATTAAGTTGGACATAAGATTAATGATGCAAAAAGTGAATATTATACATACATAAGTTAGAACTTGACCAATATGCGACGCCCCCTCTATTCTTTGGTCATTGTGGTATCTAGTTTAGACCATTTTCATAGGTCTGCTATTGAGTTATGGCACACCCCTGCCTCTATGTTTGAGCATTTATATGAAATTAAATATGAGGTCAAAGGTAAACATAAAAATGATTTCAATGTTAGCGTGGTGAAACATGAAGTAGTAATTCTAGTTAACATTTAGGGACACTGTCTATACGGAAACAGTAATGAAAGAGTACATGCTACTGTTATGAGGAAATGGAAGAAGATGCCACAATAGTCTATTTACCATTTTTAAAACAAAAGGAGTAGATACACGCAGTTATGCCATGCTCGCAAACCTCGCACCTTATACCGTGTCTCCAAGTGAATTTCCCTTTGGGGGAAATGCATGGGACTGTCTTCCTAGCTTCCATTATTACTTTTTTGATCGTATCCGGCATTTTAACTTAAATGAACATGTATTTTCTACTATATGTAGTTGGCATGTTACTTAATCTTCTTCCCATATTATGTATTCAAAAAGTGATTGTCTTTCAAATGTTTGTTGGTGAACTTCAACTACATGGCTAGAAGTGTGTAACTTGTCCAGCCTACTGTAGTGATATCTTTGCGTACAACATACTAAATTTAGCATTTCACACATGCACACATTATTTATGTAGGGTTTTCATCGGACATGAGCATGGACTGGTACTTGTAGAAGTTGATCCGAGGCAGATAGAGATGGATGGAATGGTACCAGATCCACAATTTGAAAAACGATACTACTACTAAAAAAGAAGGAATGACCAATCACCAACATCAGTGCCCAAGGCATTTCAGTAATTCCTGAAATTTAACACTTGGCGCACCAGGACATTATGTATCACATGTGCATCTGTCTTAATTGTAAGTAACACAAAACATCACATATATGTTACTAGTCTCCAACCCATGGCCACTGGCTTAATTTGTTATCATTGAATAGTGTTGAGCTAATACTTATCTTGTAATTGACACTTGCCGGATCTCAATATATTATGTCTCACATGTGCAACAGTATTGTTTGTAACTGCTCGGCGACCACTGCAGAATGACTTTTTTCTGTTATGGAATAATGTTGAGCTAAAACTTATATTATAATTGATGTTAAAAAACTAGGTGGGTAGATAAAAATATGAAGAGAAGTGCATATTTCAACGGACATGGACTATCTTCTTTAGAGCTCAAATGCTCCCCGATGAGCAGTCAAATTAAAACAAATAGTAAAGAATGTAAAATATTGTGAAAAAAATTAGGCAAACTTTGACAAGGGTTTTGTGTGCTTGCAATACATTATCTTGAAATGACATTCGTGCACATTGTGGCAAATAATAATCGATGTTCCCTAAATTTAAATTTTGAAAACGTTTTGGTGTGTTTTGTTTTTCCATGACTTCCATGGACGTATGTTCACTATGAATATTTTCAAGCGCTAAAACAAAATTTCAGATATTTGGGGGGGG
>LR738715.1:898302771-898408490 GCA_902687465.1 Secale cereale
CCAAAAAGAAATTACCCCCAAATCCTAAATTCAACCGCCCTTCGGCCAACCAGCCAATAATATTCCCGAAACCCAACTCCCCCCGGCCCCCTCCACTCCATTCGCTCCACCAAAGCCGCCCTCCCCGCCGCGCCGATACATCGGTGCCGCAGTTCGTCGAGGGCACGCACGGCGTTCCTCTCACTCCCATGGTACACTCTCATAGACTGTAGTCCGCTAGCAGCGCCGCCACCTCTGGCGACGTTCTTGTGGATACGCACGGCGGTCATCTTCTCTCACGGTACGTGCATTATAGGCTGAGGCCCCGTGCATGTCGGAGTAGCGCTGAATGTTAGCTGATAGACGTTATTAATCTCACTGTCTGCCGAAGTAGTTTAGAGTCAATATGCTCTGTTGAAGAAGCTTCCTATCCCTGTTCTGCACTCAATCTGCTTAGCTGAGATGGCATGCCACACCCGATTAGTTGCTAAAATATCCTACCATATATTTATTGTGACATACATTGCCATGGTCTAGTAGCCAATCTATTAGGTGAAATAGCTCTACACCGTTTTATACTCTATCTTTAATGCTGAGTTGGCCTTCGATGGCTGTTTGCTCGGCCTCATTGACTGCCGAAACAGCCTGCCATAATTTAGCACTCAATTCTGTTTGCTGAATTAGCTATACATATATTTCGTTACTTAGATATACTTGTCCAAATATCTTGCCATAGCTTTAGACATCGACCTAGGTATTTTTTTTCAGACTTCATAAAAAAACATATATATTTTTCCTGTAATATCTAGTAGAAGAACTAATTTGTATGTCTAACAAATGGACAAGACTTGGATAACATCTGTTCGAAGATTCTCCGCTGCATATGTCGAGGGGGTAGAAAACTTCATGAACTTTATCAGAGCTGAGTACGGTGGTCCGAAATCAGATGTGCTCTGCCAATGTAGCAGTTGTATGAATTCAGTTAGAAGACCCCAGTCAACTGTGGAAAATCATCTACACTTGTATGGGATGTCGGTCACATATACTATGTGGGTTCATCATGGTGAAGCTGTGAACGTCAATGTTACTGACTATGTGGAAGCAGCAGATCACCATCTTGATCTGCCTGATGCTCAGGTGGAAGAGGATGAGGAGGTGGTGGTGGCGGAGCCAGTGAGTTTGACCAACATTGAAACAATGCTACGAAATGCTCATGCATTTCGTGAGCTTTCACGTGCACAAGAAAAACAGTGAACCCGCATGTTGGAACAATGCTATGGGGCTGCCACCCCAGGAAATAAGCTGTCAATATTCCCAGCTATGGTCACCTTGTTTCAGGTAAAGATATCTGAGCGGATGACCAACAAATCATTCGATAAGATGTTGGCTGCTTTCTGCAAATCTTTCCCAGGTGCGTCTGAGCTGCCACACACCTGCAGTAAAATGAAGAATTTCCTTCGTGTGGTTGGAATTGGATATGATATGATTCATGTTTGTAAGAATAATTGTGTCATGTTCCAGAAGGATTATGCCAACTTAAGTGAATGCCCAAAATGCAAATCAACAAGATGGAAAGATGGCGATGCTATGAAGAGGATTCCACATAGTGTTCTAAGACATTTTCCAATTATACCAACATTGCAGAGGTTGTTTCATGATGCTGAAACAAGAGAGGATGTACTGTGCCATTCTAGGAACCATGAGCCATCCATCTCATGGTAGTGAGTGGAAAAGCTTCAATCAAAAACATGGAGAGTTTGCTGCTGACCCGAGAAACATGAGACTTGGCTTATCTATAGATGGATTTCACCCATTTGGCCACCAGAGCACCACATATAACATGTGGCCAGTGCTTGTTATCCCTTACAACATGCCACCAAATGTCTGCACCAAAGAATCAAACTACATGATGGCCTTGCTCATCCCAGGTCCAAAAAGTCCTGGAAAGGATTTTGATTTATTCAGGGAGCCTCTTCTGGAGGAACTTCAACAACTATGGAGGGGTGTTCTCACTCGAGATCTATATAGCAGCCCACCAGCTGATTTCTTTCTGCATTCTCTTATAATTTGGTGCACCCCTGATTATCCGGGGGACTATGTCAGGGCGAACGACACATGGTTACAATGCATGTGTTCGCTGTGACAGGAATCTGCTGTCATGCACAATACTTAGCAAGATCTTTTACATTGGACACAACCGTCTCCTTGCGAAGGACCAGCCGTGTCCTACAAAATACCGAAGATATGTGTTCAATCAAACCATGAAAACCGTGATGCGCCAAAGAAGCTCACCGCTGATGAATTGCAAGTGGAATTAGAGAAGGTCACGCAGATTACACCAGGAAACCATCCTGATAATGGTAGCGGGAAAAAGGAAGCGTGGCAGTGCAGAAGAGAGATTATTGTTTACCCGCGGGTCCACTTTTAGTACTTGGAGTATTGGAAAGATTTGGATCAGCGGCATAATCTTGATGTGATGCACCTCGAGAAAAATATATGTGACAGCATTATCGACACACTTCTTAATATTCAAGGCAAGATGAAAGATACCTTAACATCTAGGATTGATTTGACACACCTGGGTATTAGAAGAGATTTGCAGGTGGAAGATGAAGGTAAACCACGGGATATGGCACCAACTGTGTGCGCCTTGGACAAGGTTAAAAGAAAATAATTCTGCGAGGTCCTGTCACGTGTGAGATTCCCACATGGGTTTGCTTCCAACCCTGAAAGGAGAGTCATTGCATATGGAAACAAAGTAATAAGGTTGAAAACTCATGACTGCCACGTCCTACTTCAAAGGGTTTTACCTGTTACCCTTAGAGAAATGGGCCGCCTTGACTAATACAGAGCAGTTGCAGAGTTGGGACAATTCTTCAGGGAACTCTGCAGTAGAAATATCAGGATATATGCTTTCGAGCGTCTTAGAGACAAGATACAAAATATCCTATACGACCTTGAGAAGATATTGTTGGGGAACGTAGTATTTTAAAATTTTCCTACGATCACGCAAGATCTATCTACCAGATGTATAGCAACGAGAGGGAAGAGCATGTCTACATACCCTCGTAGACCGGGAGCGGAAGCGTCAAGCGACGCGGTTGATGTTGTCGAACTTCTTCGCGATCCAACCGATCAAGCACCGAACGTACGGCACCTCCGCGTTCAGCACACGTTCAGCTTGATGACGTCCCACGAGCTCTTGATCCAGTTGAGCTTCACGGGAGAGTTTCGTCAGCACGACGGCGTGGTGATGGATATGATGTATTCACCGGCGCAGGGCTTCGCCTAAGCTCCGCGACGGTATGACCGAGGTGTGTTTCTGTGGAGGGGGGCACGGCACACGGCTAAAACAATTCAACTTGTGTGTCTTTGGGTGCCCCCCTGCCCCCGTATATAAAGGAGCAAGGGAGGGAGGCCGGCCAACTTCTCCTGGTGCAGCTAGGGAAGGAGTCCTACTAGGAATAGGATTGCAATCCTATTCCTAGTAGGATTCACCAAAAGAAAGAAGAGGGAAAGGAATAGGAGAGGTGGTGCCCCCCCCCCAATCCTAGTCCAACGAGGAACCCTAGGTGGGGGCGCCGGCCAGCCCTATGGGCTGGCTCTCTCTTTCCCTTTAGGCCCACTATGGACCATCCCCTCTCGTAGGGGGTTCCGGTAACCCCCTCCGGCAATCCCGATAAATCCGAAACTTTCCCGGAACACTTCCGGTGTCCGAATATAGTCGTCCAATATATCAATCTTTATGTCTCGGACATTCCGAGACTCCTCGTCATGTCCGTGATCTCATCCGGGACTCCGAACTACCTTCGATACATCAATACTCATAAACTCATAATACCGATCGTCATCAAACGTTAAGCGTGCGGACCCTACGGGTTCGAGAACTATGTAGACATGACCGAGACTCATCTCCGGTCAATAACCAATAGCGGAACCTGGATGTTCATATTGGCTCCTACATATTCTACGAAGATCTATTATCGGTCAGAACCGCATAACAACATACGTTGTTCCTTTTGTCAACGGTATGTTACTTGCCCGAGATTCGATCGTCGGTATCTCTATACCTAGTTCAATCTCGTTACTGGCAAGTCTCTTTACTCGTTCCGTAATACATCATCTCGTGACTAACTCATTAGTCTTTTGCTTGCAAGGCTTATTATGATGTGCATTACCGAGAGGGCCCAGAGATACCTCTCCGACACTCGGAGTGACAAATCCTAGTCTTGATCTATGCCAACACCACGAATACTTTCGGAGACACCTGTAGAGCATCTTTATGATCACCCAGTTACGTTGTGACGTTTGATAGCACACAAGGTGTTCTTACGGTATTCGGGAGTTGCATAATCTCATAGTCATATGAACATGTATAAGTCATGAAGAAAGCAATAGCAGTAAAACTAAACGATCATAGTGCTATGCTAACGGATGGGTCTTGTCCATCACATCATTCTCCTAATGATGTGAACCCGTTGATCAAATGACAACTCATGTCTATGGTTAGGAAACATAACCATCTTTGATCAATGAGCTAGTCTAGTAGAGGCATACTAGGGACACTCTGTTTTGTCTATGTATTCACACATGTACTAAGTTTCCGGTTAATACAATTCTAGCATGAATAATAAACATTTATCATGATATAAGGAAATATAAATAACAACTTTTATTATTGCCTCTAGGGCATATTTCCTTCAGTCTCCCACTTGCACTAGAGTCAATAATATCGCCATGTGATTTAATACCGATAGTTCACATCGTTATGTGAATAACACCCATAGTTCACATCGCCATGTGACCAACACCCAAAGGGTTTACTAGATTCAATAATCTAGTTCACATCGTTATGTGATTAATACCCAAGAGTAATAAGGTGTGATCATGTTTTGCTTGTGAGAGAAGTTTAGTCAACGGGTCTGTCACATTCAGATCCGTATGTATTTTGCAAATTTCTATGTCTACAATGCTCTGCATGGAGCTACTCTAGCTAATTGCTCCCACTGTCAATATGCATCCAGATTGATACTTAGAGTCATCTGGATTTAGTGTCAAAGCTTGCATCGGCGTAACCCTTTACGACGAACTCTTTATCACCTCCATAATCGAGAAACATTTCCTTAGTCATCTAGTTACTAAGGATAATTTTGACCGCTGTACAGTGATCTACTCCTGGATCACTATTGTACCCCCTTGACAAACTCATGGCAAGGTACACAACATGTTTGGTACACAGCATGGCATACTTTATAGAACCTATGGCTTAGGCATAGGGAATGACTTTCATTCTCTCTATATTTTTCTGCCGTGGTCTGGCTTTGAGTCTTACTCAACTTCATACCTTACAAGTCAGGCAAGGACTCCTTCTTTGACTGATCCATTTTGAACTACTTCAAAATCTTATCAAGGTATGTACTCATCGAAAGTCTTATCAAGCGTCTTGATCTATCTCTATAGATCTTGATGCCCAATATGTAAGTAGCTTCACCAAGGTCTTTCTTTGAAAAACTCCTTTCAAACACTCCTTTATGCTTTCCAGAAAATTCTACATCATTTCCGATCGACAATATGTCATTCACATATACTTATCAGAAAGGTTGTAGTGCTCCCACTCACTTCTTGTAAATACAGGCTTCACCGCAAGTCTGTATAAATCTATATGCTTTGATCAACTTATCAAAGCGTATATTCCAACTCCGAGATGCTTGCACCAGTCCATAGATGGATCACTGGAGCTTGCACATTTTGTTAGCACCTTTAGGATTGACAAAACCTTCTGGTTGCATCATATACAAGTCTTCTTTAATAAATCTATTAAAGAATGCAGTTTTGTTATCCATTTGCCGGATTTCATAAAATGCGGCAATTGCTAACATGATCGGACAGACTTAAGCATCGCTACGGGTGAGAAAGTCTCATCGTAGTCAACTCCTTGAACTTGTCGAAAACCTTTCGCAACAAGTCGAGCTTTGTAAACAGTAACATTACCGTCTGCGTCGGTCTTCCTCTTGAAGATCCATTTATTTTTCGATGGCTTGCCGATCATCGGGCAAGTCAACCAAAGTCCACACTTTGTTCTCATACATGGATCCCATCTCAGATTTCATGGCCTCAAGCCATTTTGCGGAATCTGGGCTCATCATCGCTTCCTCATAGTTCGTAGGTTCATCATGGTCTAGTAACATGATTTCCAGAACTGGGTTGCCGTACCACTCTGGTGCGGAACGTACTCTGGTTGATCTACGACGTTCACCAGAAACTTGATCCGAAGTTTCATGATCATCATCATTAACTTCCTCACTGATCGATGTAGGAATCACAGGAACAATTTTCTGTGATGTACTACTTTCCAATTCGGGAGAAGGTACAATTACCTCATCAAGTTCTACTTTCCTCCCACTCACTTTTTTCGAGAGAAACTCTTTCTCTAGAAAGGATCCATTCTTAGAAACGAATATCTTGCCTTCGGATCTGTGATAGAAGGTGTACCCAACAGTCTCTTTTGGGTATCCTATGAAGACACATTTCTCCGACTTGGGTTCGAGCTTATCAGGTTGAAGTTTTTTCACATAAGCATCGCAGCCCCAAACTTTAAGAAACGACAACTTTGGTTTCTTGCCAAACCATAGTTCATAAGGTGTCGTATCAACGGATTTAGATGGTGCCCTATTTAACGTGAATGTAGCTGTCTCTAATGCATAACCCCAAAAGCGATAGTAGTAGATCGGTAAGAGACATCATCGATTGCACCATATCTAATAAAGTACGGTTATGATGTTCGGACACACCATTACACTATGGTGTTCCAGATGGCGTGAGTAGTGAAACTATTTCACATTGTTTTTACTGAAGGCCAAACTCGCTAACTCAAATATTTTACCTCTACGATCATATTGTAGAGACTCTTATTTTCTTGTTACGATGATTCTCCACTTCACTCTGAAATTCTTTGAACTTTTCAAATGTTTCAGACTTGTGCTTCATTAAGTAGATATACCCATATCTGCTCAAATCATCAATGAAGGTCAGAAAATAACGATACCCGCCGCGAGCTTCAACACTCATTGGTCCACATACATCTGTATGTATGATCTGCAACAAATCTGTTGCTCGCTCCACAGTTCCGGAGAACGGAGTTTTAGTCATCTTGCCCATGAGGCATGGTTCGCAAGCACCAAGTGATTCATAATCAAGTGATTCCAAAAGTCCATCATTATGGAGTTTCTTCATGCGTTTTACACCAATATGAACTAAACGGCAGTGCCACAAATAAGTTGCACTATCATTATTAACCTTGCATCTTTTGGCTTCAATATTATGAATATGTGTATCACCACGATCGAGATCCAACAAACCATTTTCATTGGGTGTATGACCATAGAAGGTTTTATTCATGTAAACAGAACAACAATTATTCTCTAACTTACATGAATAACCGTATTGCAATAAACATGATCAAATCATATTCATGCTCAACACAAACACCAAATAACACTTATTTAGGTTCAACACTAATCCCGAAAGTATAGGGAGTGTGCGATGATGATCATATCAATCTTGGAACTGCTTCCAATACACATCGTCACTTCATCCTTTAACTAGTTTCTGTTCATTATGCAACTCCCATTTCGAGTTACTACTCTTTAGCAACTGAACCAGTATCAAATACCGAGGGGTTGCTGTGAACACTAGTAAAGTACACATCAATAATCTGTATATCAAAATATACCTTTGTTCACTTTGCCATCCTTCTTATCCGCCAAGTATCTAGGGCAGTTCCACTTCCAGTGACTATTTCCTTTGCAGTAGAAGCACTTAGTTTCAGGCTTGAGTTTCAGCTTTGGGTTTCTTCACGAGAGTGACAACTTGCTTGTCATTCTTCTTGAAGTTCCACTTCTATCCCTTTGCCCTTTACTTGAAACAAGTGGTCTTATTAACCATCAACACTTGATGTTCTTTCTTGATTTCTACCTTCGCCGATTTCAGCATTGCGAAGAGTTCGGGAATTACTTTCGTCATCCCTTGCATATTATAGTTCATCACGAAGTTCTACTAACTTGGTGATAGTGTCTAGAGAACTTTGTCAATTACTATCTTATCTGGAAGATTAACTCCCACTTGATTCAAGCAATTGTATTACCCAGACAATCTGAGCACATGCTCACTGGTTGAGCTATTCTCCTCCATCTTGTAGGCAAAGTACTGTCCGAGGTCTTATACCTCTCGACACGGGCATGAGTATGAAATACTCATTTCAACTCTTGGAACATCTTATATGCTCCGTGGCATTCAAAACGTTTTTGAAGTCCCGGTTATAAGCCGTAAAGCATGGTGCACTAAACTATCAAGTAGTCATCATATCGAGCTTTTGTCAAAACGTTCATAACGTCTACATCTGCTCCTGTAATAGGTCTGTCACCTAGCGGTGCATCAAGGACATAATTCTTCTGTGCAGCAATGAGGATAATCCTCAGATCACGGAACAAGTCCGCATCATTGCTACTAACATCTTTCAACTTAGTTTTCTCTAGGAACATATAAAAATAAACGGGGAGCAACATCGCGAGCTATTGATCTACAACATAGATATGCTAATACTACCAGGACTAAGTTCATGATAAATTAAAGTTCAATTTAATCATATTACTTAAGAACTCCCACTTAGATAGACATCCCTCTAGTCATCTAAATGATCACGTGATCCAAATCAACTAAACCATGTCCGATCATCACGTGAGATGGAGTAGTTTGAATGGTGAACATCTTATGTTGATCATATCTACTATATGATTCACGCTCGACCTTTCGGTCTCCAGTGTTCCGAGGCCATATCTGCATATGCTAGGCTCGTCAAGTTTAACCCGAGTATTCTGCGTGTGCAAAACTGGCTTACACCCGTTGTATTTGAACATAGAGCTTATCACACCCGATCATCACGTGGTGTCTCGGCACGACGAACTTTCGCAACGGTGCATACTCAGGGAGAACACTTATACCTTGAAATTTAGTAAGGGATCATCTTATAATGCTACCGTCGAACTAAGCAAAATAAGAAGCATAATAAGATAAACATCACATGCAATCAAAATATGTGACATGATTTGGCCATCATCATCTTGTGCTTTTGATCTCCATCTCCAAAGCACCGTCATGATCACCTTCGTCACCGGCGCGACACCTTGATCTCCATCGTAGCATCGTTGTCGTCTCGCCAACTATTGCTTCTACGACTATCGCTACCGCTTAGTGATAAAGTAAAGCAATTACAGGGCGATTGCATTTCATACAATAAAGCGACAACCATATGGCTCCTGCCAGTTGCCGATAACTTTACAAAACATGATCATCTCATACAAAACCGTATAACTGATCATGTCTTGACCATATCACATCACAACATGCCCTGCAAAAACAAGTTAGACGTCCTCTACTTTGTTGTTGCAAGTTTTACGTGGCTACTACGGGCTTAGCAAGAACCGTTCTTACCTACGCATACAAAACCACAACGATGTTTCGTCAAGTATGTGCTGTTTTAACCTTCACAAGGACCGGGCGTAGCCACACTTGATTCAGCTAAAGTGAGAGAGAGACAGACACCCGCCAGTCACCTTTAAGCAACGAGTGCTCGTAACGGTGAAACCAGTCTCGCGTAAGCGTACGCGTAATGTCGGTCCGGGCCGCTTCATCTCACAATACCGCCGAAGCAAAGTATGACATGCTGGTAAGCAGTATGACTAGTATCGTCCACAACTCATTGTGTTCTACTCGTGCATATCATCTACGCATAGACCTGGCTCATGATGCCACTGTTGGGGAACGTAGTATTTTAAAATTTTCCTACGATCACGCAAGATCTATCTACCAGATGCATAGCAACGAGAGGGAAGAGTGTGTCTACGTACCCTCGTAGACTGGAAGCGGAAGCGTCAAGTGACGCGGTTGATGTAGTCGAACTTCTTCGCGATTCAACCGATCAAGTACCGAACGTACGGCACCTCCGTGTTCTGCACACGTTCAGCTTGATGACGTCCCACGAGCTCTTGATCTAGTTGAGCTTCACGGGAGAGTTTCGTCAGCATGACGGCGTGGTGACGGATATGATGTATCTACCGGCGCAGGGCTTCTCCTAAGTACTGCGATGGTATGACCGAGGTGTGTTTCTGTGGAGGGGGGCACCGCGCACGGCTGGAACAATTCAACTTGTGTGTCTTTGGGTGCCCCCTGCCCCCGTATATAAAGGAGCAAGGGAGGAGGGCCGGCCGGCCTCCTATGGTGCGGCTAGGGCAATCCTACTAGGAATAGGATTGCAATCCTATTCCTAGTAGGAGTCCACCAAGAAGGAAGAGAGGGAAAGGAATAAGGAGGGAGAGGTGGCGCCCCCCAATCCTAGTCCAACTAGGATCCCCTGGTGGGGCGCCGGCCAGCCTTTGTGGGCTGCCTCTCTCCTTTCCTCAAGGCCCACTATGGACCATCCCCCCTCGTAGGGGGTTCCGGTAACCCCCTCCGGCAATCCAGTTAAATCCGAAACTTTTCCGGAACACTTCCGGTGTCCGAATATAGTCGTCCAATATATCAATCTTTATGTCTCGGACATTCCGAGACTCCTCGTCATGTCCGTGATCTCATCCGGGACTCCGAACTACCTTCGGTACATCAATACTCATAAACTCATAATACCGATCGTCATCAAACGTTAAGCGTGCGGACCCTACGGGTTCGAGAACTATGTAGACATGACCGAGACTCATCTCCGGTCAATAACCAATAGCGGAACCTGGATGCTCATATTGGCTCCTACATATTCTACGAAGATCTTTATCGGTCAAACCGCATAACAACATACATTGTTCCTTTTGTCATCGGTATGTTACTTGCCCGAGATTCGATCGTCGGTATCTCTATACCTAGTTCAATCTCGTTACCGGCAAGTCTCTTTACTCGTTCCGTAACACATCATCTCGTGACTAACTCATTAGTCTTTTGCTTGCAAGGCTTATTATGATGTGTGTTACCGAGAGGGCCCAGAGATACCTCTCCGACACTTCGGAGTGACAAATCCTAATCTTGATCTATGCCAACACCACGAATACTTTCGGAGACACCTGTAGAGCATCTTTATGATCACCCAGTTACGTTGTGACGTTTGATAGCACACAAGGTGTTCCTACGGTATTCGGGAGTGGCATAATCTCATAGTCATAGGAACATGTATAAGTCATGAAGAAAGCAATAGCAGTAAAACTAAACGATCAAAGTGCTATGCTAACGGATGGGTCTAGTCCATCACATCATTCTCCTAATGATGTGATCCCGTTGATCAAATGACAACTCATGTCTATGGTTAGAAAACATAACCATCTTTGATCAATGAGCTAGTCTAGTAGAGGCATACTAGGGACACTCTGTTTTGTCTATGTATTCACACATGTACTAAGTTTCCGGTTAATACAATTCTAGCATGAATAATAAACATTTATCATGATATAAGGAAATATAAATAACAACTTTATTATTTCCTCTAGGGCATATTTCCTTCAATGGCAAGACCTCGTCGAAATACCAGGGGGTAATACTCGAAGGTAGAACTTGATAGAAGTAGAACTGGGTCATTAACCTAAGACAATATATACTTCAACCTTGCCAAAAATAGATGAGGCACTGGAATGAATTCTCATCAGATATGTCAGATCAGGACAGCATGGTCGAAACTAAAATTATAAGGAATCAATTCAAGAATACCGAAAGAATCCTACAGCTGGATAATCATTTTGCAAGAAGCTTCCGAGATGGTCTACATCATTTTCATGGGCATGAACACAAGTTCAAGGTTGACTCCCACTTCTTTAATGCATATAATTTCATTCACATCTCGCTTGATAAAACTATAGTGTTGGAATTTAATCTGGTAGAACATCGGAAGAGTATGACTTGTGAAAACTTTCTGGTTCTGACGGATTAGGGTAAGGCATAGGTTCGACCCATTGGGCATCTTACTAACATATACCACAATTTCAAAAGTAAATACACAAGCTCGAAAGTAGAGCACGGTTGTCCAAGCAGAGGATACAATTTACCAAAGGCATTATATATCAGGGGAAGAACTCACATTGTGATTTAATATGAAGGACATTGTCGGATAAGAATCCAACAATGGATCCGGCGATCCACAACGGAGCTG
Organism: Secale cereale; assembly: GCA_902687465.1. Taxonomy (NCBI): domain Eukaryota; kingdom Viridiplantae; phylum Streptophyta; class Magnoliopsida; order Poales; family Poaceae; genus Secale; species Secale cereale. The sequence continues at coordinate 898,314,932 of LR738715.1, forward strand.
ATGTGCACATCGATACTCACTCAGAGGAAGAAAGAATGTAGAGGCATCAGATTCAAGAATCACCTGATTAGTCTGATGCTTAAATAGAAAGAAATTATGGTTTCCAGAACGAAGCATCAGAAGCAGACGCTTTGATCTAGGATGGATAAGCGGAAAACACTTAGTTGGTCAATCAATAAAGGTTTGAATTACCGAGAACCAACTCATGTCCGGAATGACGTCTGAGCCGGAAAGATAATTTTAAAAAGGATAACCTGATGACTGTGTGCATACGCACACATTGAATCAATGTGCTCAAAATGGCTAAGACAAGGGATATTAAAGAAGACTACTAGTCATATGGAATTAACCACAATGCAAGCAGGCAAGAATTCCAAGATTAACAGGCTGCGGAGGATTTTTGAAAGATCGAAAAGTATTCAGAAGTATTTTGTGAGACACATTAACAATTGAGAAGAACGGATCCTCGATAAATGTGAGGGAATAACCGTAAGGGTTTTCATGCGAAATAAAACTGCAAGACCGTAAACTCAAAGGATTCTCGGGACAGCGGAGAATATTTCGAGGCATCTTGTAACAACAAGAGCGATGAGGAATGATAATGAGAATGACAAGTGCAAGCAGATATCCATAGGGATATATCGGTGGCAGTGAATTGCAAAGGCGATGAGCACAAGGGTCTTGGGAAAATATCGAGGGATATCCTCAAAATCTTCTGACGAAGCAGGCGACCATCTTGACTGAAGGGGCTCACCGGGAGAAAGTATTTTCGAGAACCTTAGTTAGATTTTAGCAAAATGACTTAACCCGAATAGAAGAGAGATCAGAGTCCCAGAGTATAGACGAGGAATAAAATATCCTAATACCACCCAATGGTGATGTGGGCCCGTAAGCCACAAAACAAGTTAGTAAATTTATTTTTTAAATACTAGACTCAACTTCGGCCAAGGAGTTGGAAAGGGGGATTCCTACAGGCAGTCGGCTCTGATACCAACTTATGACGGCCTCGATTTTTCCGTACACTAATCATGCACGCAAATGTGTACGGCCTAGAATCAGGGACTCCCTGGTAGATATCACAACACAACTCTAGAAGTAAAATAAGTCATACAAGCTTCATATTACAAGCCAGGGGCCTCGAGGGCTCGAATACAAGTGCTCGATCATAGATGAGTCAGCGGAAGCAACAAATATTTGAGTACAGACATAAAGTTAAAAAAGTTGCCATAAGATGGCTAGCGCAAACTGGGATACAGATCGAAAGTGGAGCAGGCCTCCTGCCTGTGATCCTCCTAAACTACTCCTGGTCGTCGTCGGTAGACTACACGTAGTAGTAGGTGCCTCCGGTGTAGTAGGAGTCGTCGTAGGTGGCATCTGGCTCCTGGGCTCCACCATCTGGTTGCATCATCCGAGAAAAAGGAACAAAAGGGGGGCAAAGGGGGAGCAAAGTAACTGTGAGTACTCATCCAAAGTACTCGCAAGCAAGGATCTATACTACATATGCAATGGTAACAATGATATGGGTAATATTTGTGGACTGAACTACAGCAAGCCAGAATAAGAGGGGGATATCTAATCCAAATGAAGACTACGCTTCTGGCAGCCTCCATCTTGCCGCAGTAGAAGAGAATAGATGGTAAGTTCACCAAGTAACATCGAATAGCATAATCCTACTCGGCGATCCTCCTGCATATCACCCTGTGAGAGAGCAACCACCGAGTTATATCTGGAACTCATCTGGGTGTGTTTTATCAAGTATCCGGTTCTAGTTGTCATGAGGTCGGAATACAACTCCGGGTCGTCCTTTTACCGAGGGACACGACTATTGGAATAGAATAACTTCCCTGCAAGGGTGCACCACATAACCCAGCACACTCGATCCAATTTGACCGGACACACTTTCGTAGGTCATGCCCGGCCTCGGAAGATCAGCACGTCGCAGCCCTACCTAAGCACAACAGAGAGGTCAGCACGCCGGTCTAAGTCCTAAGCGCACAGGGGTCTGGGCCCATCGCCCAATACATACATGCACGTTGCGAGGGCGGCTGGTGAGCAGACCTAGCAACCTCCATTACTAAGGAAGTTACGTTACACGGTCCAACCCGGTGCGCGCCGCTCAGTCGCTGACGTCAAGAAGGCTTCGGCTGATACCACGACGTCGAGAGCCCATAACTATTCCCACGCAGCTGGTTAGTGCATATAGGCCAACGGCCAGACTCAGATAAATATCCAAACTCGTTAAGCGTGTTATTATGAAGTAACCGCGGACAACCACCAGGGCCAGGACCACCTGTCTCCTAGGTGTCTCAACCTGCCCTGTCGCTCCGCCACAAAGATCCACAAAGAGGGCCGTCGGGAAAGTATGTCCTTTCAGCCCCCAATCCGTGAATCAACCGCGGGTACTCAACGAGCCGACCCGACTTTAGTCTCCACATGTATCATGTATAATAAGAATGTAGTATATACCCGTGATCACGCCCAAGTGATCACGGCCCGATATAATAGCAGGGCAGACGGACAAGGGTGTAGGGCCACTGATGGAATACTAGCATCCTATACTAAGCATTTAGGATTGCAGGTAAATGTATCAATAGTTGTAGAAACAATGTCAGGTTATGCAGCAGAATAGGATTATCGAAATTAGTAACATGCTACACTACTCTAATGCAAGCAGAAGAGAGAAGAATAGGCGATATCAGGTTGATCAAGGGAGGGGTGGCTTGCCTTGAAACTCTGTTGCACAGGAAGAAGGGCCGTCGGTGGTGTAGTCGTACTCAGTGGCATCAGCGCCGGTCTCGGGGTCTACCGGAGAAGTAGAGGGGGAAGAAACAGTAAATACGGAGCAAACAAAGCATCACAAAATATAACAAGGCAATACATGGCGCCAGGCGTGAGCTAACGCAGGGATAGGTGATACTGGCGAGGATGGAAATATCCGGGAAAGTATTCCCGGTGTTAGGTATTTTTGGACAGGTGAAACGGAGTGGGACGATTGTAGGTTCGCTATGCTAGGGACATGCGGTCGATGAACGGACTGTGTATTCGGATTCGTCTCGTCGTTCTGAGCAACTTTCATGTATAAAATATTTTCATCCGACTTACTGTTAATTTTATATTAATTTTTAAAGTTTTAATCATTCTTTTGAAATTCTGGATTTTATTTAATTCAAAAATAAAAAGAGAAATTTCTATGGGTACACATAAGTGTACCCAGAAGTGGGCAGATGAGGATGACATGTGGGCCCAGTCAACTGCCCGGTCAGCAGTTGACTGGGTCAACATTGACTGGTCAAGGGGACGCCGGGGTCCCACTTGTCATTGCCTAACTAAGTAACTAACAGTTTAACTAGCTTAGTTAGTAGGTTAATTAGGTTTAAGAGTTAATTAACAACATTAATTAATAAATTATGTAATTAATTGATTATAATTATATATAATTATTTATTTATTTTTATCTTCTTCTTTTAAAAAAAAATTGTTCTAGGGGTGGGCCCCGGCTGTCATTGGGCCAGGGCCATACCGGGCGGCTAACGGGCGTAGCCCATCGCGCATTGGGCACCCGGGCGCGGCCACGGGCACCGGGCGTGCAGGCCTGAGGCCATCAGGAGGGCGCCGGCCTCGGCGGCAGCCGGAGTGGCACTGTGAAACGGCGGTGAGGGCGGGCGGTGGAGGCGCCGGACGGAGGCAGCGGGAGGAGCTCCGTCCCGAGCGGCGAGGAGCTGCAGCAAGCGCATACACGCGCTGGAGCACGGCCGACGGCAAGGTAGGGAGGCGGCGTACGCGCGTGGAGCCAGAGGCGTAGCCAGGACATGACAGCAAGGGAGGCTTCGGCGGTGCGGGGCACGACATGTGCGAGTGCTCCGGGGAGGAGTAGCACGCGGGTGCGGCTCAGCGCGGCTGCGGGCGCTTGCGACGGCACGCCGGACGGGGCGAGGCCGCGGTGAGCGCGGGCTGCCGAGCGAGGTGAGCGCGGGGAAGGGGGAGGGTGGAGGAGGACTATGTCCTCACCGGCGGCTGCAGGGGATCGGGGCGGCAAGGTGTGAAGAAGCCGGCGGGGAAGACATCCGGCGGTCGACGGCGACGAGGTGGCGAGGTCGCGCCCGGGAGGAGACGAGGACGACAGGGCAGCGTCGCGGCGATGGGGAGGCGCGAGATCCCGCCGGTCTTGGACGAGGATCGCGGCACAAGGACGGGGTTGGGAGGTGCGGTGCTCGGCGCCGGCTGGCGATGGCCAGTGATGGCCGACGAAGGGGCGGCGCCAGTGCGCTGGCGTCCGGGACCCATCGGGGCGGCGTCGGGCTTGATGCCCCCCGATCCAGATCGGGGGAAGAGGGAGAGCGACGGGATGGGGGTAGTGGGGCGTGGGTAGTTGGGTTAGGGTTCGGGGTGGGGAGGCCATATAGGCCAGGGGTGACTGGGCCGGCCGGCTGGGCCGACAGCTTGCTGGGTCAAGGCCCACCTGGGGGGTCCTTCCTTTCTTTTTTTGTATTTCCTTTTATTCTTTTCCGTTTTCTAATTCCTTTTCATACTATTTTAGCTTTACAAAAATATAATTCTTGCACCTAAATTAGTGTCACAAATTAGTCATCTGCCACATTTCAATTTTGCACTTAAATAATTTATTTATTACTTATATAATTTTAAAATCATTTAAATAATTGTTTTATCCCATGCTTCTATTATCTTATGGAATTTAAGCATTTTAGAAAATGTTGGTTTCACCACCAAAACTAGTTATGGATTATATTGCACATCGAGGACATTTTAGTTTTGATAATTGACAATATAATTGTTTGACTTGATTTTGAATTAGAATTTGAAATAGTTTTGAATCAGCGTGAGATTAACAACAGTAACCATGATGACGTGGCGTCATTAACATGGGATTGCTGTAGCCTAATTATCCGGGCGTCACAATATGTTAACATCCAAATTGAAAATTGGGATGTTACAAACCAACCTCCCTTAAGATGAATCTCGCCCTCGATTCGGGTCGGCTAGCAAAAAGGTGTGGGTGGTCTTGGTGTAGGTCATCCTATCGTTCCCAGGAAGACAAATTCATGGTCTAGTTGGATGAATAGTGCCATGTGTTAAAAAGCCTCGGATTTGTCCTTTTTACACAACACTCATTTCAATATATTTTGCCCTGAAAATTTACACTTGTGCATATGCCTTCATCTACCTATGTATTTTATTCAGAATTTTTTCAAATGTAAAAATACGAATTTTCAAGAAGTTTGAATTTTGCATTTGGAGGCCTCCATGGACCTCGCCCTCCAAAAGCAATTTATGTGCGTTGTTTGTTTTATATAGTGTTTAGGTTGGAGGTTGCAAAAAAAGGAACATTAAAAATTGAGCGAACATTACTAATTTCCGTGCATCGCGCGTCTATCCATCCAGTCGAGCGAACATTCACGCTGAATCACAGTCCATTTTTAAGCTCGATAACCACACTATGAAGGCCAAACTGATGATGTCAATCGATACAGATAATTAAGATTGGAGAAATTACAAATTGAACTTTCACATGATGTACTCTAGAAAAAAGAAAAAAGGAACAACTTTCCCATGAACTTGAACAATAATGAAATTGAATAAATGTCTAATAGCGTGAAGTGTAAACATGAAACTCCCACAAATAAATATATCTATATAGAATATTGTTTATTTATAGTCCTATTGTAATTCGCCATATAGGCTACTTTTCCTATTGTTTATCATGGTGGTTCATAGTATAATGATGTCTATTGCAGAAACCCATAGTAACAACTATTATTAGATGAGTAAAACTACAATAGTTCATATATGAAAATCATCATAAAAAATAAATTAATAATTTGAATTTTCTTAACTTGCATGTAGCAATGATGACTAAAGAAAAATTCTGAATGAATTATTAACACAAAAAAAATCTTATTACATGAACCAAAATTTCGTGTATGTACTATGAATAAAAAATAAATTAGTAGTTTGGCCGTAAATAATAGAATCACATATAGAGTCTTAATCGAAATATAATTATTCTCAATATGGGTCGACCAATGTAAATATAGGTGGAGGCTTTCTGTCAAGCAAAACGAAGAAAGTGAGTAAGTCAAAGAAGACGTGAAGAATTAAAAGTGTCTATTTCTAACTTGAATAATGTTTTAATATGTAAACTCCATGAATAGCTAAATACGGGAATAAATTCTTCGGGAGAATTGGCGGCTGCAAAGAATATTTAATCTGAAACAAATTCAGAGTAAAATGAAAAGAAAACTATTGATTTGCATCTCAAACGAAATCCATAAATAAGTAAATTTTGTAGGTAATTTTGCTTAGACATTAGAAGTTAATAAATTAAAAAGTTACTAATTCATCACCGTTTCAACCAGACGTGGGCATGTGTTAGCTGTCTCACCCATAGTTCACAAGCGGAGATTCTGTAATGACCACGATTCCAATGAATCAAAGTCTTTGTGCTTAAGTGTCATCCCTGGATTGGTATGCTGACACACACAGTACTTGAGTATTTATAACAGAGTTTCAATCACACACTTATTACATCGATAAAGAGTATTATTACAAAAAAAAATGGATGAAGGCCAACTAAAACAATAAACTGCGGAAGCATCGAAGATAAGTTGAGTCCAGTCAACTCATGACAAACACTGAGTGCATGACAACGACCTATCGCACCTTACTCTTCGTCTGAAAACTCTACAACATGAGACATTGCAGCCGTGTAGGTCAGCACATTGAATATGCTGGCAAAGTCACACTGTAGCAATAATGATGAAAAAATACCACTACTACACGCATATTTGGCTGGTGGAGGCTGTAAGGGTTATTTTGCATAAAGCTATTTTTTTTCCTACAACAAAGGAATATATTTTATTTACTACTAAGTTTGAATTACAAATATTGAGAATGTTCCTCCAACTCAATCCAAAGATAACCATCAAATCATTATTAACCCGACAAGTTAATTATATAGTGATGAGATCCATCAAATATTCAAATAATCGGATACACAATATGTCCATAACCGGGGACACGGCTATTCATGAATAGTTTGTACACTCTGCAGAGGTTCTGTACTTTTCCCCACAAGACTCGACCGCATCCATGATCGGATGATCGAGACATAGACTTTCAGAAGCATTCACTCTTTACTCTGGGTAGACCGGTACACCTACTTTCCCCTACATCTGCTAGTCTACCACTGAAAGAGCTCACGCAACATACTCAACTATGCCAGAGCCCATAATATCTTGTGGCTGCACACGGAAGTTTCAAGGCATGAATAATATATGATCCCTTTGAACCTGGGTGGCAAACCATAAGATGATCCCACGAGTCCTCTGGGATCGCCTAGGACGACACTGGATTCTCTAGGTGGCCTGCAACCAATCCACCCAGATGTGTATTAATATTGCCAGCTTAATCTTTCCCTTAGTTATTAGTACTATTGCAAATTTCAAGAATCTCACATACCCATCCATGTCTACGAGCATGGCTAAGTAACATATAACACACGCAAAAACCATGGGTGATAACAAGTGAATAGGTTCCTACGTCATGTACTACATAGCATACCCACATGTACCCGAGTCCTACTCTTGCAATTGTTTGAGGGTATAAATAATGCAAGTAAAACTGGGGATGAGAAAGTATAATCAAAGTGTAACTTGCCTTGCTGATGATCATTGAAACCTAGAGACTCGTAGTAGCAATCTTCGTACTCCAGAAATTCTATCACAATCAAACAATAGCATACAAAAGCAATCATGCAACACAATCGAAGAACAGACCTCGAAAAACGTCGAAAACAAGAGAATAACTCTTGCAACAGAAAACAATTTCTAACAGTACCAATATTAGATAGATTTGGGCTTATCAGAAAGTTTAGATCAAGAGCTTCGATTTGCAAAAAGAATCAACTCAAACGGAGTAACGAAACTCAAGTTACGATCAAAAGAAATTCAAATTCAAATATGTCTGAATTCAAATTTGGAAACTTTTAAAAATAAATTTGAGTTGGATTACTGGATAGATGAGATCAAAACGAAAAGTTTGGTGTTGGTTTCATCTAATTCTGACAAACGAGTAAAAAGTAGTGAACATTTTAAGATTAGGGACTAATGTGTAAAAACTTAAATCACGAAAAGGTCCCTGACTTAAATAAACAGAATAAGAAAACCTATCTAATGAAATTTCTCTATATAAAACTAAATAGCGAACGATTTCTAAATAGATCTAATCTAAAAACAAAAATTGGATTTTTTAAACAAAAACCGATCTAAAAACGGGGCGGTCGGGCGGTTCGTACTGGACCGGAAAAACCGACGATCGGCGGCGGATCGGGGAGGCGGCGGCAGTCGGCTGGCTCCGACAGCGGCGTGGAACGGCGCGGGCGGCGAGGAGGCAGCAGGCGACTACGCGTCCGGCCAGTGGCCGCGTCGAGCTGGCGGCGACGGGCGGCGGCGTGCGGCTGCGACGGCGATGGGCGACTGCGTCGGCGGGGACGAGGAGGAGGAGGGCCGGGACGGCGGCCTTAAAAAAGAGCACGGGGTGGCGGTGCTTTGGAGGAGGGGCCAGCCGGCGCTGTGGCGGATCGGGACTCCGGCAGAGTCCGGCCACGCACGGGGATGAAGGCGGCGCGACGGTAGGGCCCAGTTCGGTCCGAAAGGAATTTATTTTCCGAAAATACAGAAAAATAGAAAAATACTAAAAATACATTTTTAAAATCGTACAAAAATGCACACATACTTAGGGCCATATTATTGACCAGGTAAACATTTTTCTAGGCCTAAATGCCTAAAATAAAAATAAATATTTTTGTGCAAATAAGAATAAAAATAAAAACTTTTGCAAGTAAAAATCCAATAAATATATTTCTACTCAAAATTCACTTTCCAACATTTTTATTCTATTTTTAACGATGTCATATTATCTTCTCTCATTATTTAAAAATATTGAAATTGAAAATAGGCAAAACTAATTTGATCAAACCCCACTTGGAAAAATAATAAAAACTATCGGTCATTTTTTTGAGAAAACTTCCAACTCTCTCACTTGGTTCCTTGAGTTGCTTAAATTCTCTTCGATAAATTTCCAACAAATCCAAATTCAAAATTTCAAAATGCTCAAATGATGAATGCATATGAGATGATCTATATGTTAACATCCAAATTGAAAATTGGGATGGTACAAACCAACCTCCCTTAAGATGAATCTCGCCCTCGATTCAGGTCGGCTAGCAAAAAGGTGTGGGTTGTCTTGGCATAGGTCATCCTATCGTTCCCAGGTGGCTTCGTCCTCTTTGTGGTGACTCCACTGAACTTTGCAAAACTTGATGTCCTTGCTCCGAGTAACTCGGCTGGCAAACTCGAGAATCTTGATGGGCTTCTCCTAATAGGTCAGGCCACTCTCTAATTGAATTGCTTGCAGGGGCAGTGTATCTCGTAGAGGAATATCGGCCATCTCTGCATGGCAGTTCTTAAACTGGGAAACGTGAAACACATCGTGATCTCCAGACAAAGCTTCAAGTAACTCTAGCTGATAAGCTACTTCTCCTCTGCGTTCTAAAAATCTATACGATCCCACAAATCGTGGTGCGAATTTACCCTTAACTCCAAAACGCGTAACTCCTCGAAGTGGAGACACATGAAGATATGCTCTATATCCAACTTCGTAGGTTACCTCCTTGTGTTTATTATCGGCATAACTCTTCTGTCGGGACTGGGCTATCTTCAGTCTGTCACGGATCTACTTGACCTTCTCCTCGGAATCTCTGATTAAGTTAGGTCCAAGTAACTAGCGGTCTCCGACTTCATCCCACATCAAAGGGGTCCGGCACCTCCTTCCATACAAAGCCTCGAAAGGGGCCATCTGCAGACTGGTCTGATAACTATTGTTGTAAGAGAACTCCGCATAAGGCAAGTTATCTTCCCAACTCGATCCATAATCTAACGCACAAGATCTCAACATGTCCTCTAGAATCTGATTGACTCTCTCTGTTTGTCCATCTGTCTGTGGATGAAAGGCTGTACTGAACTCAAGCCTAGTACCCAAAGTCTCATGCAATTGCTTCCAAAACTTCGAGGTAAACTGTGTTTCTCTATCTGACACGATGGTCCTCGGAACTCCATGCGGACATACGTTCCTGGTCATGTATATCTTGGCCAACTTAGCACTCATGTAAGTGGTCTTCACGGGGATGAAATGGGCAACCTTAGTCAAGCGATCAACAATAACCCATATGGAATTGTACCCTGATTGAGTCCTAGGTAATCCTGTGATAAAGTACATTCCAAGCTTGTCCTACTTCCAATCCGGTATCGGTAACGACTGAAGTAACCCTGCTGGTTTTTGATGTTCTGTGTTGACTCTCTGACAGACGTCACATACCGCTACATACTCGGCAATGTCCTTCTTCATACTTGTCCACCATAAATTCTGCTTCAAATCCAAATACATCTTGGTGTTGAATGGATGTATCGAGTAAGGCGAGTCATGAGCCTCCTGAAGAATCAACTTCCTGATCTCCGGGTCATTGGGCACATATATACGCTCTTTGAACCATAATGATTTGTTTTCATCCTCACGGAAACCTTCTGCCTTTCCTTGGCTCATTCTGCCCTTTACCTCTCCAATTTCTTTGTCCGTCTTCTAGGCTTCTCGAATCATTCCAAACAAATTGGACTGAATCTCCAATGTGGCAACATAGCCTCTAGGGACTATCTCCAACTGTAGACCACTGATGTCATCTGCTAACTCCTTGGGTAAACCTCTGGTTGTGAGGGTATTAACATAACTCTTGCGAATCAAAGCATCTGCCACGAAATTGGCTTTACTTGGATGGTAATACAATCTCATGTTGTAATCCTTTATGAGCTCCAGCCATCTCCTTTGCCTGAGATTTAACTCCTTCTGCGTGAAGATATACTTCAGACTCTTATGATCCGTCAAAATATAACAACGGTTTCCAATAAGAAAGTGCCTCCAGATCTTGAGTGCATGCACTACGACTACTAACTCCAAATCATGCGTGGCATAGTTCAACTCATGAGGTTGAAGATGACGTGAGGCATGTTCAACAACCCTTTCTTCTTGCATGAGAATGCCTCCAAGTCCTTGACGAGCAGCGTCGCAATACACTTGAAAGTCCTTGTGTATATTCGCCAGAATCAGCACTGGGGCTGTGACCAAATGTTTCTTCAACTCCTGAAAACTGGCCTCACATTCCTCGGTCCAATTGTACTTAGTTTCCTTCTCCAACATCTCAGTCACGGGCTTTGCAATCTGGGAGAAATTCTCAATGAACCTCCGATAATATCCTGCAATTCCGAGAAAACCGCGAATCTCTTCAACTGAGGTGGGTGCTTTCCACTCGGTGACTGCCTCAACCTTGGAGGGGTCTACTGCTATACCATCTGCTGATAGAACATGTCTGAGAAATCTTACTTCCTTCAACCAAAACTCACATTTGCTAAACTTGCCATATAACTGATGTTCTCTGAGCTTCTCGAGAACCAAACGCAAATGCTGCTTGTGTTCTTCTTCATTCTTGGAGTAAACCAATATATCATCAATGAATACCACCACAAACTTATCCAAGAACTCCATGAACACCTTGTTCATCATACTCATGAAGTAGGAAGGGGCATTAGTCAAACCAAAAGACATAACCGTATACTCATAAAGCCCATCCCTCATGGTAAAAGATGTCTTAGGTATGTCATGTTCTCAGATCTTCAAGTAATGATATCTAGATCACAAATCGATCTTTGAAAAGACTTTGGCTCCTTGCAATTGGTCAAACAAATCATTGATCATCTGCAGAGGGTACTTGTTCTTGATCGTCACCTCATTCAGTGCACGATAGTCTACAACCATCCTCAAATATCCATCCTTCTTCTCGACTAGAAGCACTGGGCTACCCAAGGTGAAGAATTTTGTCGGATGTAACCTTTATCCAATAACTCCTTAATCTGCTTCTTAATTTCCGCCAGATCATTAGCGGGCATCCGGTATGGTCTCTTGGATATTGGTCCGATGCCTGGTAACAGCTCGATCAAAAACTCGATGTCTCGATCTGGTGGCATGCCTGGTAACTCCTCCGGAAATACATCGAGGTAATCCTTCACAATAGGTACTTCCTTCTGAACAACTCCTGAGAGTGCATTCACTTGCTTCCTTCTCAGCGTGTGCCTTGACACGTACTTGGTCCTTCTTCCTTCCAGGGTGGTGAGGAGAATGGATTTACTGACGCAATCAATGTTTCCCTCATACTTGGATAACCAATCCATACCTATGAGTACGTCCAAACCCTAGGATTCCAAGACAATGAGGTCTAAGGGGAAAACATGCCTTCCTATAGTCAATGGCAACTGAAAACATCCTCGACTAGCCATGTACTCTTCTCCAGGGGAACTTACTAGCATAGGTGTCTTAAGGGCTACGGTTGGCAAATTATACTTTTCCACAAAACCCCTTGATATGCATGAATGCGATGCACCAGTGTCAAAAACAACAAGGGCTATAAATGCATTAACTAAAAAATTACCAACCACTACGTCGGGCTGCTCGTCAACTTCCTCCACATTGACGTGATTCACCTGTCCTCTGGTGAATGGGATGGGCTTCTTTCCTGAGCTTCCATTGCCGTTTCCATTCTTTGCTTCAGGACACTCGGTGGCGTAGTGTCCGGTCTTCCCGCACTTGAAACAAGTAATGTGACTCAGATCCTTCTTCGCGGGTCTCGATGGAGTGCAACGGCTCTGGTTGTTGTTTCCTCCATTCCCATTGCCATTCCTGGGGCCACTATGGTTGTGTGAACTTCCTCCATTGTGAGAATGGCCTCCATGGTTATGGTGGGTGTGTCCTCCCGAGTACGGGGAATAGTGGGGCTTCTGCTGAGCTCCAGAGTTGCACTTCCCCTTTCCATACTTCCGCTTGTGGATCTCTATCTGCTGCTGCTCGCCTTCAATCATGATGGCCCTATCTACTAGTTCTTGGTAGTTGTTGAAGGTGTCTACCATCAGCTGCACACTCAATTCATCATTGAGCCCCTCAATAAACTTCTCCTACTTCGCGGCATCTGTGGCCAGGTCATCCGGGGCATAGCAAGCTAACTGCTTGAAGTCATCCACGTACTGCCCCACAATACGGTTTCCTTGGCGCAAGTTGCGGAACTCACGCTTCTTCAGGCTCATGGCTCCAGCTGAAACATGTGCAGTGCAGAAGGCTTGCTGAAACTGATCCCAAGTAACTGTAGCTAGGGGATAAGTGGCGGTGTAGTTCTCCCACCAAGCGTCTGCTGGTCCCTCAAGCTGATGTGTGACACGTCTCCAACATATCTATAATTTTTTATTGTTCCATGCTACTCCCTCCGTCCCAAAATAAGTGACGCAAAAGTGACTCAACTTTGTACTAAAGTTAGTACAAAGTTGTGTCACTTTTGCGTCACTTATTTTGGGACGGAGGGAGTATTATTTATGAAGTCTTGGATGCTTAATGGGCTTTATCATTCACTTTTATATCATTTTTGGGACTAACCTACTAACCCAAAGGCCCAGTCTAGATTGTTGTTTTTTTTGCCTATTTTAGGGTTTTGCAGAAAAGGAATATCAAACGGAGTCCAAACGGAATGAAACCTTCGCGAGAGATATTTTTGGAGGAAATCACGCTCGGGAAACTTCAGGACCAAGTCAGGGGACGAAAGGCCTGCCCTCGAGGGTGAGTGTAACATCCCCTTGTAATGATCACTGTGATCAACTGCTAATAATGCCATGTCATGTTCATTTACAATGGTAATCTCAGTGGTTAATCAAGTCAACTCAATTTGCCCCTGAAAATTCAAATTCAAACTTCAAATGCAAAATGAAGATGTTCCAAAAATTTGGGAAAAATGTTCAACTCATTACAAATATTCCAAAACAAATGCTGTTGTTGAAAATAGCATCAACAGCAACCCCAAATGAGGGCTAGGGCATTAAACAGTGCCCAAAACAGCACATTAAATGCCATTTCATTTTTGAATAATTCAAAAATGATCTAATTTTACCCCAAACCAATTTTTGGTGATGAGGTATATTGCCAAGTAATTTTTGGTCCAGCTTCTACATTTTTGCAAAGTCCTCTGGTGGCCTTTCATTTCTTATCCTTCTCTGTGAAATAAATAAAGGGAAGCAGTAAACTAAAAAGAAAAAGGGCCCAAACATCTACTGTGCCACTGGGCTCTAGTTCTACAGCGAGGCCCAGCCCACCTCCACCTAATCTCACCTGCCCGTCGTCCTCCGCGCCCCGCTGTCGCCGCGGCCATGGCCGAGCGCTCGCCGCTCCACCCTCCGCTCGCCACGGCGCCGGAGTGGTTGGGAGGAGGAGATAAGGCCGAGCCCCAGCGGCCTCCCCTCCGTCCTCATCCATTTCCCCCCCTCTCTCCTCGCTCGCATCGCCTCCTCTTCCCTCTCAGATCCGGCCACCGAGCGCCGTCCTCGCCGTTCGACGCTGCCCTCGCGGCCACCGGCGACGAGAGGCCTCGCCACCGTGTCTGGCGAGTGCGCGGGCCTCGGCTACGCCCTCCTTGCCCACGAGCCGGAGCTGAGAGGCTCGGGAGCTAGCGCACGACGTCGCCCCCTTCCTCTCGGACGCCGGCGCTTCTCCGACGAGCCCCGCCGTTCTGCTGCTACTAAACCTCCAAGGGCCACCGTGTGTGCCGCTCGGTGAGCCACCGCCTCTCCCCACTCTCTTCTCCTCGCTCTGGCTAGCCGTAGCAGTCGCACCGCTCGAGCCCGCACGCAGCGCCGCGGACCTCGTCGACGGCGAGGTTCCGGTGACCAAATGGCCACGGGCACTTGTCCAGCAGCCTCACCACGTTGCGTAGATCACCCCCACACTCCTAGATCAAGCTAACACGCACGGCTTCGCCGTTTCCGACGAGCGCCCGAAACCACCGCCGCCATAGCTCGTCGTCGCCGTCGTTTCCGGCCATCTCCGGCCCGGAGACCACCGGCGTTGGATGCGCGGCTCAACACTCGTTCGAACGAGCCTACGCGCGGGTCGAATGGACCCCCGTAGCGTTTTTCCGATCATCTCCGGCGAGAAACCGCCGCTGGAGTGGTCGCCGGGGCAACTCCGGCGACCCAGCCGGCGTGGTTGACCTGGGGCCACCCCCCAGAGTCACTGCCAGTGGGCCCTGGGGGCCCCGTTGACTGGTTTGACCAGTCAACTTTGCTGACTGGGCAACCCCAGTCACTGACATGTGGGGCCCCTGCGGTTAAAAGCTAATTAAAACGTTTTAAAAATAAAAACTATTTAGTTTAACTAATAAGTCTATGACAGGTGGGTCCCACAGCCCTAATTAACCTGTTTAGTTAGTTTAAAACTCTGTTAAAGTAACAGAGGCTGACATGTGGGTCCCACTGGACCCACAGGTCAGGTTTGACCAGTCAGCCGAGTCAAATGGCTGCTGATGTCATGCTGATGCAATGCTGACGCAATAAATTCTTTTCTGTTATTTAAAATAATTCCAGAAAATCATTTAAACTTTGAAAATTCATAACTTTTAAACCGTAGCTCGGATCAAAAAACTTTCTATATGAAAGTTGCTAAGAACGACGAGACGATTCTAACCGTGCTATCCGTTTCCGTGTCGGGACCCTCTACGGAGGTGAACCCGCAACTTTTAGCCTGTTTCCGTCAGATGAATAGTGCACTTACACCGGTAATTAATTCCAGATAAATCCTAAAAATAACCAATATGACTTAGACATGTTTTTAGGCAACCCTGCACTGCACGTTAGCCTAGCACGCTCTGTGTTGCATATGCTTGTGTATTTATCTGTTTCTTCCCCCTCTTCTCTCTCGGTAGAGTCCGGCGCTGACGCAGATCCCGAGACCGACGCTGTCCCGGTGATTGGTTCCCCCTCCGACGATCTTGCTTTTGCCACCGAGCAACCAGGCAAGCAACCCCCCCTTGAGCATTTCCGATATCGCCTATGTCTATTCTCTCCTATTCTTGCATTAGAATTGCTGCTACTGCTACTGCTCCTATTACTGTTGCATAGCCTGTCTTTGCTAAATTGTTGATACCTGCCTTTATTCATAAACTGCTTAGTATAGGTTGGGTAGCACTGCTGTGGTCCCGCACTCTCGTAGTTGCCTCGCATAGTACCCTTGACTCGATCAAGCGATCGAACCCCTTCCCCTGACCTTCTTCACATCACCGCACACCCCCCCTAATATGCTCGACTCCGCAGAGTTAACATCGGGTGACGAGGGTGATACCTCTGAACTCACTTTCGATGTTGTCCCTGTAGTATAGCTAGCTCGTTGTGGGTTACCGAGGGTGATTCCTCTTCCCACTTCCGACTTAGCTTTTGTTGTGCATCCGCTATGGTGAATACCGCCGAGGGTGATTCCTCCGGTACCACCTTATCGGGACTTGTCGTATAGGAATCCAACGAGGGTGATTCCTCGGATTCCTCATCGGCATGGAAACCACACGGATGCCCTGTTCCACCATACCGTGTTTAAAGACGTATCGATCCCCGAGGCCGGACGTCGCCAGGAACAAAGGCGTGCGGCCAGAGGTATCGTGCGTCTGATGACACTTTGAAGTTACTACTACACATGTTGGATGGAGGCGGGTTGACCCTGAGGGGTACCCGCGAGTGCCTTTGAGGCGTGAGCTGTGGAGTCGGGTGACCAGTGAGGGTACCCGCGAGATAACTACGAGGCGTGGCCGGTCATTCCAGTCCTTGTCACAAGTCCTCGAGACGGGACGACGGGGCCAACAGTATCGTAGGCTCTGCTCGTTTCCGCGCGCTCCCAATACACTAAGCGATTTGGATATTTGATCCGAGGGGCCTCCGGGTCCGATAGCACTAACCACCACGTGGGTGTGAGTGGGTGCTCTGCGTCGTATACATCAGCCGGAGTCGTCACGACGTCAGCGATTGAGCGGGCTGTTCGGATTGGACTTAGGATGCAACTGCGTGCTTGAATAAGGGGTTGCTAGGTCTGCTACCGAACGGCCTCGCAACGTGCGGAGTGTCCGGGGCGACGGCCATGACCCCCGGGGGCATAGGATTAGTCCGGCGTGCTCGATCCTCTCTGGCGGTATCCGGTCGGGTTGCGTCGTATGGTTTAGCCGAGGGCGGGCACGACATGATGGTGTGTCCGGCCGGAGTTAAGCGAGCGTGGTGGGTAACTTGGTGCACCCCTACAGGGAAGAAACAATCTATCGATAGCCTGTCCTACGGTAACGGACACTCGGAGTTGTATCCACTTCGGTACAACTAGAACTGGTGACTTGAGATATGAGGTTGATGTTGCTGCAAACACTATACATTATTATGATGAAACTATTCTGCTCCCTTCTAATTGCTGCAAGACGCTGAAGATGCTAGTCTTCGTCAGGACTAGGCTTTTCCCCCCTCTACTCTGGCTTTCTGCAGTCTAGTCCACCCACATAAAGCCTCCTTTGAAAATGATGCATTGCTAGTATAGATCTGATGTAAGTCTTGCTGAGTACTTTGGATGAGTACTCACGGTTGCTTTGCTTCCTCTTTTGTCCTACCCGCATGATAAACCAGACGACGGAGCCATGGTGCCCGCAGCCCCAGCTGACGACTACTACTACCAGCCCGAGGCTGGCTACTACTACTACCCGGCCGGCGAGTACTTCTACGAGGAGCCGGCGGACGACGACCAGGAGTAGGATCGGAGGTCCCAGGCAGGAGGCCTGCGCCTTTTCGATCGTAGCTTTTCTTTTGCCCCGCCTCGTATGAGGCCTATCTGAACTTGTGTTCTATGTCTGTACCCAGACATCTAATGCTTCCGCTGACTATGTGTATTACACTTGTTATGTATTCGAGCCCTCGAGGCCCCTGGCTTGTAATATATGACTTGTATGTATTTATTTATGTTGTAGAGTTGTGCTGTGATTCCTTCACGTGAGTCCTTAGGCTTGATCGTGTGCATTTGCGTGTATGATTAGTGCACGGTCGGGCCGGGGTCGTCACAGGTTGGTATCAGAGCCGACTGCCTGTAGGAACCCCCTTTCCAACTCCTTGGCCGAAGTCGAGTCTAGAGGTCCAAAAATGTTTTACTAACTTGGCTGTGTGGCTTATGGCCCCACGTCGCCAATTGGGTGGTGTAGCTTCTTTTATTCCTCGTCTTTACTCTGGGACTCTTCTCTCTCGTCTATTCGGGTTAAGTTTTACTAACTCCATTAGGTTCTCGTTTTCACATCTACCCGGAGAGCTGGATATCAGTGCGATTTCTTATCATTGATCTGATTAATTTGATCATCAATCCTTTCCATTTGTTTGTTTAACCTTTCTTATCAAGTCCTGATAATAATTGACTTGACAAGTCTGATTCTTCTTCTTTCAGATGAATCCTTTGTTTCCACCTCGCCCGGAGACTCAGCTTGTGCTTCGCACCTGGGCTCGAGATGCCCCTGGGTTTCCGGCCATTCTAGTCGCTCTCATGACCAGGCTGGGCTACCGCTGGTACCCCGAGTACATGGTCTACGAGGAGTATCGCGAGTTCAACCAGGAGCAGTATTATGCTGTTGTTCGTATCTATGACCGGCAGGATGACTCAGACAATGAGTTGTACCGCTTTCGCGGTAGTGGCGTGACGGTTGCGATGGCAGTCCATGATGCTGCCTACGCTGCTGTCACACGCCTCCGAGGAGAGCACAGAGATAGCTTGGATGCCTCTGAGTTTCGGTACATTCCGTATGCACCTGCTGGAGATGAGACTGGATACTACTCAGCTATCTGTGCCCCGTACGAGAGTCGACGTTATGACCCGCAGGTTCTGATTCAGCACACTCAGGCGCTGGATCGAACTGCTCGGGCCCTGGCGGTTGAGTTGTCCATCACTCGGACAGTTCTCTACCAGACGTTGACGCAGTTGGTACCGGCTGTCCAAGCAGGGACACTTCCTCAGTCTATCCTTTGCCCGCGCAGGATCAACACACCTCCAGGTGTCGAGTGGCCTGCGGTTGGAGGTCACACGCCAGTTCGTGGACCTCTGATTCCCGACCGATACCGGGTTCTGCATCAGAGTGCACATGGAGCTCAGGAGCCTTCTGCGATCGAGATCCGCCGTCCGCACTTGCAGCTACCCCGTTTCAGTTCCCTTCTCCGACGTTGATGTAGCCTTTGCTATGTCTCGTTGTGTACTTCCTTACCGCGGTCTGCGCGCCGCCTACTATGTCTAGCTTCTGATTTTGCGCCGTTGTGCTGCCCGTTTGTAACCGACGTTATGTACGAACCCGTATGTCATGATGTGTATGATGTGGTATTAGTGCACTTCCCTTATGTCGTGCATATTTACTTCATTGTTGAATTCATGCAACGTGTATTCTTGTCTCTAAACCACCCCTGTTGGAATTATCAGGATGGCTGGTAACGGTGATCCACCTCCACCTCCGCCTCCGCCTCCGCCGCCAGAATATATGGCTGCCGTAATGCAGACCCTTGACATGCAGCGTCAGGTGCTGCAGGGTATGCTCAACCAGATACCCCAGGCCAACGCCAATGCTCAGCATCAGCCAGCCGCTATCACTCTGCAAGAATTTCTGCGGCTCAATCCAACGGTATTTCGCAGTGCCGCCAACCCCTTGGATGCCGATGACTGGCTGCGTGACATCTTCTTTGAGCTGGATTCTGCCGCCGTGTCCCCTGACAACTATGTCAAGTTTGCGACATATTTCCTGAAGGGTCCGGCGGCCCAGTGGTGGGACACGCACCGGAACACAGTGCCTGCTGGAACTGTCATCACCTGGGCAGACTTCAAGACTGCCTTCCGTGCTCGATATATCCCGGAAGGGGTTATCGACCGCAAGCGTACGGAGTTCCGTAACCTGATTCAGGGCAACAAGTCAGTTGATGCCTATCAGCGGGAGTTCCTGGAACTGTCCCGCTATGCTGAGGAGGATATCGCTACTGATGCTAGACGCCAAGAGAAGTTCAGGCGCGGACTTCATCATGATATTCTGCTTGCCCTAGTGGCACTGGACTTTCCGGACTTCGCCACTTTAGTGAACAAGGCCATTCAGGTTGAAACTGGACTCAAGCTACATAAGGATGCTCTTAAGCGCTCTCGCGAGTCGGGCTCATCTTCGGGCTCGTCTTCTCAGAAGCGCCGCATATGGATTCCCCAGAGCATGTATCGTCCAAACGCTCCAGTGTACAGGCCTTCTTATGCTGCACCTCGTCTGCCTCCTCCACCGTCAATGCAGTACAGGCCTGCAGCTCCAGCACCTCGAGCACCTGCGATTCGTCCAGAGAGTGGACTCTGCTTCAAGTGTGGCCGTCCGGGTCACCGTGCCAGAGACTGTCCGCAGGCTCAGGGTCAGCTGGCTCTTCCATCTGCTGCCCGTGGCAATGGACGTGGAATTCCTCCACAGCGCAACAATAATGTCAGGCCTTCGAATACTCGTGGTGGTCAGCTTCACCACGTCAATCTGAGTGAAGACCCAGAACAGCCAGCCACAGTGATGGGTACACTTCTTGTCAACTCAGTATTTGCTAACGTTTTGTTTGATACTGGTGCATCTGATTCATTCATATCAGAACCATTTGCATTTAAACATGGCTTTAAACAAGATAATCTACATCACACGGTATCCGTACAAACCTCCGCGGGTCGGTGCAAATCTACCTTATTCTGTCCGGAAGTGGTAGTGGAGATAGAAGAAAGGAAGTTTCAGGTACACCCCATTGTCCTGAAATCCTGCGGCATCGACCTTATCCTAGGAATGGATTGGTTGGAAGCTCACGAGGCCCAAATTGATTGTGCCACCAAGACTGTACGTCTTCGGCACCCCTCGAATCAACTCGTGAATTGCCGCGCTCGTGTATCCCTTAATGCCGAGGCTCAAATCTATGCCTTAAATGCATTGAATGCTTCACCACTTGAAGGGCTCGAAAACATACCAGTTGTATGTGAATTCCCGGATGTCTTCCCAGAAGAACTTCCAGGAATACCCCCTGCTCGAGCCGTCGAATTTGTTATTGACTTGAAACCGGGTACTACTCCTATTGCGAAGCGTCCTTACAAGATGCCACCGCATGAGCTCCTAGAGCTTAAGGAGGAAATCGACAAGTCACTCAAGAAGGGCTTCATCCGTCCTAGTTCCTCCGCCTGGGGAGCACCGTCTCTTTTCGTCAAGAAGAAAGATGGTACGAATAGGTTGGTACAAGATTACCGACCTATCAACCAGGCAACCATCCAGAACAAATATCCACTTCCTCGGATCAATGACCTATATGATCAACTGGCTGGATCATCGGTGTTTTCTAAACTCGACTTGAGGTTGGGTTATCACCAGATCCGTGTTCGCGAAGAGGATATTCCAAAGACTGCGTTTGTTACTCGCTATGGCTCGTATGAGTACACCGTCATGTCTTTTGGACTGACTAATGCTCCAGCTACCTTCTCCCGCCTGATGAATTATATATTCATGGATTACCTCGACAAGTTCGTCGTGGTATATCTGGATGATATTCTGGTATTCTCAAAGAACAAGGAAGAACACGCCGAACATCTTCGCCTTGTTCTGGAGAAGCTGCGAGAGCATCAGCTTTATGCTAAGTTTTCCAAATGCGAGTTCTGGCTTTCTGAAGTAACCTACCTTGGACATGTGATTTCCAAGGATGGCATTGCCGTTAATCCGGAACGGGTTCAGGCTATTCTGGACTGGACTCCTCCGAAGAATGTCAAGCAAGTGAGAAGTTTTCTCGGCCTTGCAAGCTATTGTCGTCGCTTCGTCGAGAACTTTTCCAAGATTGCCAAGCCCCTGACTAATCTGCTTCACAAAGGCGTTAAGTTTGAGTGGACAGATAAATGCCAGGAAAGCTTTCAAGCTCTTAAGGACAAGCTCGTTTCTGCTCCAGTGCTTGCTCCTCCAGATTCTCGCAAGGACTTCGTGATATATTGTGACGCCTCTCGTCAAGGATTAGGCTGTGTCCTAATGCAAGAACGAAGAGTGGTTGCTTATGCATCGCGTCAATTGCGTCCGCATGAAGAGAATTATCCAGTGCATGATCTTGAACTTGCTGCAGTGATCTTTGCACTGAAGCTATGGCGACATTACCTTCTCGGTAACCGGTGTGAGATTTATACTGATCACCAAAGTTTGAAGTATCTATTCACTCAGCCGGATCTTAATCTCCGCCAGCAGCGATGGTTGGAAGCTATTTCTGAATACGACTGTGGTATTTCTTATACCCCTGGCAAGGCTAATGTGATGGCCGACGCCTTGAGTCGCAAGTCTTACAGCACCAACCTCAAGGTTAAGCGAGCTCAGCCTCGTCTTTATGAGGAATTACGCAAGCTGAATCTGCATATCGTTCCACATGGTTCGCTTAATGACCTTGTGATACAGCCGGATCTTGAGAAGGCTGTCAAGGTAGCGCAAACCAAAGATGCTTACGTTGATGTTATGAAGCAGGAACTTCATCTTCCGAAATACAGGGATTTCTCAATATCCGAAGATGGAACCTTGTATTTCCGAGGCCGCATTGTGGTAACTCGTTTCGACCTAATGACTGACAAGGTCATGAAGGAGGCACATGATACACCGCTGTCTATCCATCCTGGTAGTACTAAGATGTATCGTGATCTCCGCCAAAGGTACTGGTGGCCTAATATGAAGCGGGATATTGCTCGTTATGTTGCTGAATGCGATGTCTGTCGTCGCGTGAAGGCAGAACATCAGAAGCCTGCTGGACTTCTGCAACCTCTTCCTATTCCGCTGTGGAAATGGGATAAGGTGCAGATGGATTTCATTACTGGCTTTCCTAAGTCCCAGAAGGGTAACGATGCCATTCTTGTCGTCGTCGACCAACTTTCAAAGGTTGCACACTTCCTGCCAGTCAAGGAGACTATCACTGCTAGCCAGTTAGCAGAACTGTATATCTCCCGAATTGTATCCCTCCACGGAATTCCGAAGGAGATCAGTTCGGACCGTGGCACCCTATTCACTTCCAAGTTCTGGGAAAGTTTTCAAGAAGCTTTGGGAACTCATATCCACTGGAGTTCAGCTTATCACCCCCAGTCCCAAGGTCAAGTTGAACGAGTCAATCAAGTGCTTGAAGATATGCTGCGAGCTTGTGTTATATCCTTCGGTAAGAAATGGGAAGAATCCCTTCCATATGCCGAGTTCTCGTATAACAACAGCTATCAAGCAAGCTTGAAGATGGCTCCCTTTGAAGTTCTGTACGGACGTAAGTGTCGAACCCCTCTGAACTGGTCAGAAACTGGGGAACGACAAGTTATTGGTCCGGACATTATTCAACACGCCGAAGAGCAAGTCCGAATCGTGCGTGAAAATCTCAAGGCGGCTCAAGACCGCCAGAAGAGCAACTATGACCGCAAACGATCGGGTTTGACTTATCAACCAGGTGATCAAGTTTATCTTCGTGTCACCCCTATGAAGGGCACGCACCGCTTCGGTATCAAGGGCAAGTTAGCTCCACGCTACATTGGCCCCTTTCCCGTGGTTGCTAGACGTGGATTCGTGGCTTACAAATTGCAATTGCCTCCGCAATTCTGGCATATCCACGATGTGTTCCATGTGTCGCAACTTCGTCGATCCTTCAAGGAGTCCCCGCATCGTGCTGTGGATCACGAGATGCTCGAGCTTCAAGATGATCTTTCTTATAAGGAGCATCCGATCCGCATCCTCGATCAAACTGAACGTCGGACCCGCCAGAAGACCACCAAGTTCCTGAAAGTGCAGTGGTCAAATCATACTGAAGATGAAGCCACCTGGGAACGCGAGGAAAATCTTCGGGCGGAGTACCCCGACCTCTTTACTTCTACCTCCTAAATTCTCGGGACGAGAATTTCTTTTAGAGGAGGAGAATTTGTAACATCCCCTTGTAATGATCACTGTGATCAACTGCTAATAATGCCATGTCATGTTCATTTACAATGGTAATCTCAGTGGTTAATCAAGTCAACTCAATTTGCCCCTGAAAATTCAAATTCAAACTTCAAATGCAAAATGAAGATGTTCCAAAAATTTGGGAAAAATGTTCAACTCATTACAAATATTCCAAAACAAATGCTGTTGTTGAAAATAGCATCAACAGCAACCCCAAATGAGGGCTAGGGCATTAAACAGTGCCCAAAACAGCACATTAAATGCCATTTCATTTTTGAATAATTCAAAAATGATCTAATTTTACCCCAAACCAATTTTTGGTGATGAGGTATATTGCCAAGTAATTTTTGGTCCAGCTTCTACATTTTTGCAAAGTCCTCTGGTGGCCTTTCATTTCTTATCCTTCTCTGTGAAATAAATAAAGGGAAGCAGTAAACTAAAAAGAAAAAGGGCCCAAACATCTACTGTGCCACTGGGCTCTAGTTCTACAGCGAGGCCCAGCCCACCTCCACCTAATCTCACCTGCCCGTCGTCCTCCGCGCCCCGCTGTCGCCGCGGCCATGGCCGAGCGCTCGCCGCTCCACCCTCCGCTCGCCACGGCGCCGGAGTGGTTGGGAGGAGGAGATAAGGCCGAGCCCCAGCGGCCTCCCCTCCGTCCTCATCCATTTCCCCCCCTCTCTCCTCGCTCGCATCGCCTCCTCTTCCCTCTCAGATCCGGCCACCGAGCGCCGTCCTCGCCGTTCGACGCTGCCCTCGCGGCCACCGGCGACGAGAGGCCTCGCCACCGTGTCTGGCGAGTGCGCGGGCCTCGGCTACGCCCTCCTTGCCCACGAGCCGGAGCTGAGAGGCTCGGGAGCTAGCGCACGACGTCGCCCCCTTCCTCTCGGACGCCGGCGCTTCTCCGACGAGCCCCGCCGTTCTGCTGCTACTAAACCTCCAAGGGCCACCGTGTGTGCCGCTCGGTGAGCCACCGCCTCTCCCCACTCTCTTCTCCTCGCTCTG
Source organism: Secale cereale (assembly GCA_902687465.1). Taxonomy (NCBI): domain Eukaryota; kingdom Viridiplantae; phylum Streptophyta; class Magnoliopsida; order Poales; family Poaceae; genus Secale; species Secale cereale. Next base: position 898,339,830 of record LR738715.1, read on the forward strand.
GCTAGCCGTAGCAGTCGCACCGCTCGAGCCCGCACGCAGCGCCGCGGACCTCGTCGACGGCGAGGTTCCGGTGACCAAATGGCCACGGGCACTTGTCCAGCAGCCTCACCACGTTGCGTAGATCACCCCCACACTCCTAGATCAAGCTAACACGCACGGCTTCGCCGTTTCCGACGAGCGCCCGAAACCACCGCCGCCATAGCTCGTCGTCGCCGTCGTTTCCGGCCATCTCCGGCCCGGAGACCACCGGCGTTGGATGCGCGGCTCAACACTCGTTCGAACGAGCCTACGCGCGGGTCGAATGGACCCCCGTAGCGTTTTTCCGATCATCTCCGGCGAGAAACCGCCGCTGGAGTGGTCGCCGGGGCAACTCCGGCGACCCAGCCGGCGTGGTTGACCTGGGGCCACCCCCCAGAGTCACTGCCAGTGGGCCCTGGGGGCCCCGTTGACTGGTTTGACCAGTCAACTTTGCTGACTGGGCAACCCCAGTCACTGACATGTGGGGCCCCTGCGGTTAAAAGCTAATTAAAACGTTTTAAAAATAAAAACTATTTAGTTTAACTAATAAGTCTATGACAGGTGGGTCCCACAGCCCTAATTAACCTGTTTAGTTAGTTTAAAACTCTGTTAAAGTAACAGAGGCTGACATGTGGGTCCCACTGGACCCACAGGTCAGGTTTGACCAGTCAGCCGAGTCAAATGGCTGCTGATGTCATGCTGATGCAATGCTGACGCAATAAATTCTTTTCTGTTATTTAAAATAATTCCAGAAAATCATTTAAACTTTGAAAATTCATAACTTTTAAACCGTAGCTCGGATCGAAAAACTTTCTATATGAAAGTTGCTAAGAACGACGAGACGATTCTAACCGTGCTATCCGTTTCCGTGTCGGGACCCTCTACGGAGGTGAACCCGCAACTTTTAGCCTGTTTCCGGCAGATGAATAGTGCACTTACACCGGTAATTAATTCCAGATAAATCCTAAAAATAACCAATATGACTTAGACATGTTTTTAGGCAACCCTGCACTGCACGTTAGCCTAGCACGCTCTGTGTTGCATATGCTTGTGTATTTATCTGTTTCTTCCCCCTCTTCTCTCTCGGTAGAGTCCGGCGCTGACGCAGATCCCGAGACCGACGCTGTCCCGGTGATTGGTTCCCCCTCCGACGATCTTGCTTTTGCCACCGAGCAACCAGGCAAGCAACCCCCCCTTGAGCATTTCCGATATCGCCTATGTCTATTCTCTCTTATTCTTGCATTAGAATTGCTGCTACTGCTACTGCTCCTATTACTGTTGCATAGCCTGTCTTTGCTAAATTGTTGATACCTGCCTTTATTCATAAACTGCTTAGTATAGGTTGGGTAGCACTGCTGTGGTCCCGCACTCTCGTAGTTGCCTCGCATAGTACCCTTGACTCGATCAAGCGATCGAACCCCTTCCCCTGACCTTCTTCACATCACCGCACACCCCCCCTAATATGCTCGACTCCGCAGAGTTAACATCGGGTGACGAGGGTGATACCTCTGAACTCACTTTCGATGTTGTCCCTGTAGTATAGCTAGCTCGTTGTGGGTTACCGAGGGTGATTCCTCTTCCCACTTCCGACTTAGCTTTTGTTGTGCATCCGCTATGGTGAATACCGCCGAGGGTGATTCCTCCGGTACCACCTTATCGGGACTTGTCGTATAGGAATCCAACGAGGGTGATTCCTCGGATTCCTCATCGGCATGGAAACCACACGGATGCCCTGTTCCACCATACCGTGTTTAAAGACGTATCGATCCCCGAGGCCGGACGTCGCCAGGAACAAAGGCGTGCGGCCAGAGGTATCGTGCGTCTGATGACACTTTGAAGTTACTACTACACATGTTGGATGGAGGCGGGTTGACCCTGAGGGGTACTCGCGAGTGCCTTTGAGGCGTGAGCTGTGGAGTCGGGTGACCAGTGAGGGTACCCGCGAGATAACTACGAGGCGTGGCCGGTCATTCCAGTCCTTGTCACAAGTCCTCGAGACGGGACGACGGGGCCAACAGTATCGTAGGCTCTGCTCGTTTCCGCGCGCTCCCAATACACTAAGCGATTTGGATATTTGATCCGAGGGTCCTCCGGGTCCGATAGCACTAACCACCACGTGGGTGTGAGTGGGTGCTCTGCGTTGTATACATCAGCCGGAGTCGTCACGACGTCAGGGATTGAGCGGGCTGTTCGGATTGGACTTAGGATGCAACTGCGTGCTTGAATAAGGGGTTGCTAGGTCTGCTACCGAATGGCCTCGCAACGTGCGGAGTGTCCGGGGCGACGGCCATGACCCCCGGGGGCATAGGATTAGTCCGGCGTGCTCGATCCTCTCTGGCGGTATCCGGTCGGGTTGCGTCGTATGGTTTAGCCGAGGGCGGGCACGACCTGATGGTGTGTCCGGCCGGAGTTAAGCGAGCGTGGTGGGTAACTTGGTGCACCCCTGCAGGGAAGAAACAATCTATCGATAGCCTGTCCTACGGTAACGGACACTCGGAGTTGTATCCACTTCGGTACAACTAGAACTGGTGACTTGAGATATGAGGTTGATGTTGCTGCAAACACTATACATTATTATGATGAAACTATTCTGCTCCCTTCTAATTGCTGCAAGACGCTGAAGATGCTAGTCTTCGTCAGGACTAGGCTTTTCCCCCCTCTACTCTGGCTTTCTGCAGTCTAGTCCACCCACATAAAGCCTCCTTTGAAAATGATGCATTGCTAGTATAGATCTGATGTAAGTCTTGCTGAGTACTTTGGATGAGTACTCACGGTTGCTTTGCTTCCTCTTTTGTCCTACCCGCATGATAAACCAGACGACGGAGCCATGGTGCCCGCAGCCCCAGCTGACGACTACTACTACCAGCCCGAGGCTGGCTACTACTACTACCCGGCCGGCGAGTACTTCTACGAGGAGCCGGCGGACGACGACCAGGAGTAGGATCGGAGGTCCCAGGCAGGAGGCCTGCGCCTTTTCGATCGTAGCTTTTCTTTTGCCCCGCCTCGTATGAGGCCTATCTGAACTTGTGTTCTATGTCTGTACCCAGACATCTAATGCTTCCGCTGACTATGTGTATTACACTTGTTATGTATTCGAGCCCTCGAGGCCCCTGGCTTGTAATATATGACTTGTATGTATTTATTTATGTTGTAGAGTTGTGCTGTGATTCCTTCACGTGAGTCCTTAGGCTTGATCGTGTGCATTTGCGTGTATGATTAGTGCACGGTCGGGCCGGGGTCGTCACAGTGAGGGGCGCGCCCCCCTTCCCAGGGCGCGCCCCCTGCCTCGAGGCTGGCCCGTGTCACCCCCGGTGCCCCCCTTCTTCCTATATATACCTACGTACCCCAGAAACTCCATACGCACAGAGAAAACCCTAATTCCAGCGCCGTAGCTTCGGTTCCCGTGGAGATCCCATCTTGGATCCTATTCCGGGAGGGGGATCCATCACAGAGGCCTTCATCATCATCATCATCGCCCTCACCATGAGTTGTGAGTAGTTTACCACAGATCTTCGGGTCCATAGCTAGTATCTAGATGGCTTCTTCTCTCTCTCCGGATCTCAATACAAAGTTCTCCTCGGTCTTCGAGGAGATCTATTCGATGTAATCTCTTTTTTGCGATGTGTTTGTCGAGATCCGATGAATTGTGAGTTTATGATCAAGGTTATCTACGAAAGATATTTGGTTCTTCTCTGAACTTTTTATGTGTGCTCATAATATTCATGCAAGTCTCTTCGAATTATTGGTTTGGTTTGGCCTACTAGATCTATAGTTCTTGCAATGGGAGAAGTGCTTGGCTTTGGGTTCAATCTTGCGGTGTCCTTTCCCAGTGATAGTAGGGGCAGCAAGGCACGTATTGTATTGTTGCCATCGAGGATAAAAAGATGGGGTTTTCATCATATTGCTTGAGTTTATCCCTCTACATCATGTCATCTTGCTTAAGGTGTTACTCTGTTCGTATGAACTCAATACACTAGATGAATGCTGGATAGCGGTCGATGTGTGGAGTAATAGTAGTAGATGCAGAATCGTTTCGGTCTATTTGTCTCAGACGTGATGCCTATATACAATGATCATGCCTAGATAGTCTCATAATTACTCGCTTTTCTATCAATTGCTCGATAGTAATTTGTTTACCCGCCGTAGAATATCGCTATCATGAGAGAAGCCACTAGAGAAAACTATGGCCCCCGGGTCTATTCTCAACATATCAATCTACATCTACTTTACTTTTCTTGCTTTTATTTGTTGTTTTATTAAACTAAAAATACCAAAAATATAATTATCATCTCTATCATATCTCACTCTCGTAAGTGACCGTAAAGGGATTGACAACCCCTTATCGCGTTGGCTGCGAAGTTCTTATTTGTTTGTGCAGGTGTGAGGGACTCGCGCGTGGTCTCCTACTGGATTGATACCTTGGTTCTCAAAAACTGAGGGAAATACTTACGCTACTGTGCTGCATCTCCCTTTCCTCTTCGAGGGAATACAATGCAAGCTCAAGAGGTAGCAATGTGCGGCAAAGCGCACTCTCTCAGCATCCGTGCATCTAGCGGTGGCTAGCTCCCTCTCAATCTTGTGGAGCCAGTCATCTGCAACAATCGGCTCGATGCTACTAGAGAACACCAACGGATTCAGCCAAAGGAAACGGGTCAGATGGTCAACTGGAGGAGGGTTGTTGTTGCCGGTGGTGTTATTGTTGCCTTGGTTCTGAACAAGTAGTTGCATCAAAGTGTTCTGCTACTGGATCAAATGAGTGAGCTCGGGTGGGTAGACAAATCTGGTCTCGCGTCTCGGAGGCATTTGATGGGGTAGAGGGACGAGAAATAGAATATAATGAGGTCTAATGAGAGATTCACTACCCATATTTACATGAGACAAACAATTTCATATCATATCACTCAATTTCAAACAATATCACACAAAGATCCTAAACTACTATTACAAAACTCACGAACGATTCTAACTACTTGGAAGAATACTAATAGTTACAGGTGGTCATCTAGTAGCTTTGATCGGTAAAAAACTCCATAATGTCCGCTCCTGCTTCATCTTTGTAGTCACTGTATTCATCACTGTCGGTGTCGTCCAGTATGATGTAATCTTCCGAACAAATGCCCATCTCTGATCTGGCTTCAACACGGGTGCTCCTACCTTCTTCTTAAGTGCTTCATTCTGCTCCAGTAGCACAGCAATTTCGTCTTCATATCCTTCGCGTGTTGTCTTGAGTTCCTCTTCCAGCTCGATATTCCGTGTCATCACCGTCTTAGTCTTCAGCATGAGAGTGCACATATGATTCTCATAGCGACGAATGTGTTGATCCATATCTTGTATGAATGCTGCAATGGATTTATCCTTCCTGGTGCGGATCATCTCTGATAACCCACAAGTGTAGGGGATCGCAACAGTTTTCAAGGGTAAAGTATTCAACCCAAATTTGTTGATTCGACACAAGGGGAGCCAAAGAATACTCTTAAGTATTAGCGGCTGAATTGTCAATTCAACCACACCTGGAAACTTGGTATCTGCAGCAATATAGTTTAGTAGCAAGTAATATGATAGTGGCGGTAGCGGCAATAAAAGTAACGGTAGTGTTTTTGTAGTTTTTGTAATAGTAGCAGCGGAAAAGTAAATAAGCAACAAGCAGTATATGAAAAGCTCGTAGGCATTGGATCGGTGATGGGAACTTATGTCGGATGCAATTCATCATGTAGAAGTTATAACCTAGGGTGAAACAGAAGTAGCTCCAGTTCAACAATGCAATGTAGGCATGTATTCCGAATATAGTCATACGTGCTTATGTAAAGTCGGTGAGAAACACGTACTTCCCCAAGCTTAGGCTTTTGGCCTAAGTTGGTCTATGGCCAGTATTGGCCTGACGGATATCCAAAGTCGTAGTTGGGGTTGTACTGAGATGCAGAAGGCAATGCATGTTGACCTGCAGCTCGAAGGCGGGCTGCCTCCGTCATGTTATAATAAGCATTTGCCTCCTCCATTGTTATAGTGTACCTCCCATTTGCCTGAAAGTTAAACAAAGTGGGGGCAGGAAGAACAATAGGGATGGCATGCTGCCTGTTAAATATTAGTCGATATTTGAGGGTTTGATCATCCCACTCTATAAACTGTTGACTAGTCATAGCATGGCAATCTAAATGAACAAGAGGTAAAGGTTCATCATTCTCTTGCACAGGCACACCAAGACGGCGGGCTATGCGAGTGGCATAAATCCCAACAAATAAATCTCCATGCAAACCATTATGATGTAGCCTATGTGCAACAATGGCTCCCAAGTTATATTGTCTATCACCTAATAGAGCACTCTTGAGAACACTAATATCAGGTACACACATGTGGCAAGCCTCATCTTTACCATTTATGCATCTACCGATAAAGAGAGAAAAGCAATGAATACCAGGAAAATGAATGCTCCCTATGGTAGCCTGTGTGATTTCCCTGGATTCCCCCACTGTAATACTAGCAAGGAATTCTCTAAATTCAGATTTGCGAGGATCACCCATACTGCCCCACTGTGGGAGCTTACAAGCATCATTAAAATTCTTTAAGTCCATGGTGTAAGATTTATCATATAGGTCAAACAGTACAGTGTGAGAATTATGTGAAGATGAGAATTTAAACCTTCTCACAAAGCTATCAGTTAAGCCACGGTATTGAGGGCACTTATCTTGTATGAAGCCCTCGAGGTCAGCGTTGCGCACGTATGCGTAAAATTCATCCTTGATGCCAGACTGATCCATGAAGTCATCTGAAGGCCATTCACAAGGCCGCACATCAGCATCCCTCGGTAGTTCATCGTCTGGCTCACGGAACGCGAGCCTCGGTCCTTGCTTCCTTAAAGAACCACCTTGGAAGTTTTTCCTAGGCATTTTTCCGAAATTTTCTAAAAAATTTAGTAACTCAAAATAAAAGTTAACCAAACTCAACAAGATTGATAGCAACAACTCCTATAAGTGCCTAGAGACTATATCATGCATTAGAACTACTTGGGAACAAGAAAATTTGGCATGCAAGCTCAAGAACAAGGTCACCACAGCAGCAAAAATTTGCAATAAATAGAGCACTAGAACAAAAACTAATTCGACCAATGGAGGAGTCACATACCAAGGAACAATCTCCCCAAACAGTTTGGTGAATGGTGCTTTGAGCAAGGAGATCGAAAATGGCAGCAAGATGAGCTAGAACTCGGGTTTGAGCTGGTTGGTGATCTTTTTGGGAGGAAGAAGAAGAGCATTGGTGAAGGAATAAGCGGAGGGGGGCCACGTGGCGCCCACGAGGCAGGGGGGCGCGCCCTGGACCCTCGTGGCCAGGTGCTGGATAACCTCGTTGCGTGTTCTGTGCCATATTTCCTCAAATATTCTAGAAAAAATCATATTTCATTTTCATGGCATTTGGAGAACTTTTATTTTCGAGATATTTTTTTTATTGCACGGATAAGTCTCGAAACAGACAGAAAATACTATTTTTTTGCTTTATTTAGCCTAATTAACAGAAAGTAAAAGGAGGGTACAGAAGGTTGTGCTATCTAGATTCACCTATCCCATGCTCATCAAAAGGAATCCATTAACACGGTTGATCAGGTCTTGTTAATAAACTCTTTCCGAGTAACATGAAACTGGAGAATTTTCGAATAATACTAGGTTACCTTGATGGGGATATGTATGTCCCCAACAATTAGGATGCCATATGTCTTCTTGATAGTAGGAATAGGAAACTCAAATCCTCCAATAGTAATAGTTGAAATTTTTCCAATATCATTGATACTGTGGACCTAAGGTTGTTTCCTTGGAAAGTGTACCGTATGCTCATTACCATTGACATGAAAAGTGACATTGCCTTTGTTGCAATCAATAACAGCCCCTGCAATATTCAAAAAGGGTCTCCCAAGAATAATAGACATACTATCGTCCTCGGGAATATCAACTATAACAAAGTCCGTTAGAATAGTAACATTTGCAACTACAACATGCACATCCTCACAAATACCGACAGGTATAGCAGTTGATTTATCAGCCATTTGCAAAGATATTTCAGTAGGTGTCAACTTACTCAAGTCAAGTCTACGATATAAAGACAGACGCATAACACTAACACCGGCTCCAAGATCACATAAGGCAGTTTTAACGTAGTTTTTCTTAATGGAGCGAGGTATAGTAGGTACTCCTCTCCTAATTTCTTAGGCATTCCACCCTTAAAAGTGTAATTGGCAAGCATGGTTGAAATTTCTACTTCAGGTACCTTTCTTTTGTTGGTAATAATATATTTCATATAATTGGCATACGGATTTGTTTTAAGCACATCAGTCAAACGCATACGCAAAAAGATAGGTCTACTCATTTCGCTAGAGCGCTCAAAATCCTCATCATCCTTTTTCTTGGACGGTTTCGGAGGAAAAGGCATGGGTTTCTGAACCCAAGGTTCTCCTTCCTTGTCGTGTTTCCTAGCAACAAAGTCTCTCTTATCATAATGTTGATTCTTTGATTGTGGGTTATCAAGATCAACAACAGGTTCAATCTCTACATCATTATCATTGCTAGGTTGAGCATCATCATGAACGTCATCATTAATATTATCACTAGGTTCATGTTCATTACCAGATTGTGTCTCAGCATCAGAAACAGATATATCATTGGGATTCTCAGGTGTGCCAGCTACAGGTTCACTAGAAGCATGCAATGTTGGAAATATGCCCTAGAGGCAATAATAAAAGAGTTATTATTATATTTCCTTGTTCATGATAATCGTTTATTATCCATGCTATAACTGTATTGATTGGAAACTCAAATACACGTGTGGATGAATAGACAGACTTTGTGTCCCTAGTGAGCCTCTACAGGACTAGCTCGTTGATCAAAGATGACCGCGGTTTCCAGGTCATAGACATGAGTTGTCATTTGATAACGGGATCACATCATTAGGAGAATGATGTGATGGACGAGACCCAAACGTTAACATAGCTTTTGATCGTGTCAGTTATCGCTATAGTTTTCTGCATGTCAAGTATAAGTTCCTATGACCATGAGATCATGTAACTCACTGACACCGTAGGAGTGCTTTGTGTGTGCCAAACGTCACAACGTAACTGGGTGACTATAAAGGTACTCTACAGGTATCTCCGAGGGTGTCTGCTGAGTTGACATGGATCGAGACTGGGATTTGTCACTCCGTGTGACGGAGAGGTATCTCCGGGCCCACTCGGTAATACGTCATCTCAATGAGCTCAAAGTGACTAAGTAGTTGGTCACGGGATTATGTATTACGGTAACGAGTAAAGAGACTTGCCGGTAACGAGATTGAACTAGGTATAGAGATACCGACGATCGAATCTCGGGCAAGTAACATACCGACGAGACAAAGGGAACTGAATACGGGATTGCCTGAATCCTTGACATCGTGGTTCATCCGATGAGATCATCGAGAAACATGTAGGAACCAATATGGGTATCCAGATCCCGCTATTGGTTATTGACCTGGGAGTGTCTCGGTCATGTCTACATGGTTTCTGAACCCGCAGGGTCTACACACTTAACGTTCGGTGACGCTAGGGTTGTTAGTGAGAAAAGTGTATGGTTACCGAAGGTTGTTCGGGGTCCCGGATGAGATCCCGGACATGACGAGGGTCTCCGGAATGGTCCGGAGACGAAGATTGATATATTGGATGAAAGGTTTCGGAGTCCGAAAGTGTTCCGGAGAGCATCGGGAAATCGGCGGAGTACCGGAAAGGGGTTTCGGGGGTTCCGGAAGCGGTTCTGGGCCTAATGGGCCACAAGGGGGAACACCACAGCCCTCAAGGGGCTGTGCGCCCCCCCCCTGGGCCCTCTCCTTGTGCGCCAAGGGGGGTGGACCCCTCTAGGGTGGCCGCACCCCCTAAGCCTTGGGGGGCAAGGCACCTAGGGGGGGAAACCCTAGGGCCTGCCCTGGCCGCCGCCCCCCCCATGCCCTGGCCGCCGGCCCCCTAGGGGAAACCCTAGGGCGCCCCCCCTCTCCTCCTTCCCCCTATATATAGAGGGGTAGAGGGAGGGCAGCCAACACAAGTTCGTGCCTCGGTGCTGCCCTCCCTCTCCCATAACATCTTCTTCTCCCGCGGTGCTTAGGCGAAGCCCTGCTGGAAACCTCCTCCACCATCACCACCACGCCGTCGTGCTGCCGGTTCTCCATCAACCTCTCCTCCACCCCTTGCTGGATCAAGAAGGAGGAGACGTCTCCGAGCCGTACGTGTGAAGAACGCGGAGGCACCGTTGCTTCGGTGCTTGGATCTTCAGCGATCTGAATCGCGGCGAGTACGACTCCATCAACCGCGTTCTTAACGCTTCCGCTTAGCGATCTACAAGGGTACGTAGATCCAACTCTCCTCTCGTAGTAGCATCAACTAGATTGATCTTGGTGAACGTAGAGAAAATTTTTTGTTTTCCATGCAACGTTCCCCAACATGCAAAGTCCTATCATTTTTCTTTTTCTTCTTCTTAGAAGAACTAGGTGCATCTAAATTAGCTCTATGAGAATCTTGCTCAATTATCTTAGAGTGGCCTTCAGGATACAGAGGTTCCTGAGTCATTTTACTACCTCTGGTAGAAACTCTAACAGCATAGTCATTATTCTTACCCTTTAATTCATTGAGAAAATCATTCTGAGCCTTAAGTACTTGTTCTACTTGAGTGGTGACCATAGAAGCATGTATACTAATGAGTTTCAGTTCAACTTTAGCTCTAGACAGATAATCACTCAAGTGTTCAATCATATAAGCATTGTGCTGCAATTGTCTACCAACATAAGCATTGAGGTTTTCTTGATTCACAATAAAATTGTCAAACTCATCTAAGCATTGGCTAGCAGACTTATAACGAGGAATATCACCTTCATCAAATCTATAAATAGAATTTACCTTTACTACCTGTATCGGGTTATCAAGACCATGTATTTCTCCAATAGGTGGTAAATTCTTAACATCTTCAACTTTAATACCTTTTTCTTTCATAGATTTCTTTGCCTCTTGCATATCTTCAGGACTGAGAAATAGAACACCTCTTTTCTTCGGAGTTGGCTTAGGGGCTGGTTCAGGAAGTGTCCAATTATTTTCATTGGCCAACATATTATTCAATAGTAATTCAGCTTGTCTAACTGTCCTTTCCGTGAAAACACAACCAGCACAACTATCCAGGTGGTCTCTGGAAGCATCGGTTAGTCCATTATAAAAGACATCAAGTATATCATGCATCTCAAGAGGATGATCAGGCAAAGCATTAAGTAATTGGAGAAGCCTCCCCCAAGCTTGTGGGAGACTCTCTTCTTCAATTTGCACAAAGTTATATATTTCCCGTAAGGCAGCTTGTTTCTTATGAGTGGGAAAATATTTAGCAGAGAAGTAATACATCATATCCTGGGGACTACGCACACAACCAGGATCAAGAGAATTAAACCAGATCTTAGCATCACCCTTTAACGAGAACGGAAATAGCTTGAGGATATAGTAGTAACGAATCTTTTCATCGTTGGTAAACAGGGTGGCTATATCATTCAACTTAGTAAGATGTGCCACAACAGTTTCAGACTCATAGCCATGGAAAGGGCCAGACTCAACCAAAGTAATTAACTCAGGATCAACAGAGAATTCATAATCCTTATCAGTAACACAGATAGGTGAAGTGGCAAAAGTAGGGTCATGTTTCATTCTAGCATTCAAGGATTTTCTTTCAGCTTAGCTAAAAACTTCTTAAGATCATATCTATCATTGCAAGAAAGAACGTCTCTAGCAGTTTCTTCATCCATAACATAACCCTCAGGAACAACAGGCAATTCATATCTATTGGGAGTAGCCTCATCATCACTTTCATAAATATCATCAGTTTCAACATTTGCATTCTCCCTAACCTTAGCAATTTGTTCATCTAGAAATTCACCTAGTGGCACAGTATCAGGCATAGAAGTAGTTTCATCATACATAGCAGAAGTAGCATCATCAAGAACATACGACATATCAGATTCAATAGCAGGAGTAGGTGTCGCAAGTTTACTCATAATAGAAGGAGAATCATGTGCAGAGCTAGATGGCAGTTCCTTACCTCCCCTCGTAGTTTCGGGTAAGATCTTGGTTTTTGAGTCCTTCAAATTCTTCATAGTGATCAACAGATATAAATCCCAAGTGACTTAAAGAACAGAGCTATGCTCCCCGGCAACGGCGCCAGAAAATAGTCTTGATAACCCACAAGTGTAGGGGATCGCAACAGTTTTCGAGGGTAAAGTATTCAACCCAAATTTGTTGATTCGGCACAAGGGAAGCCAAAGAATACTCTTAAGTATTAGCAGCTGAGTTGTCAATTCAACCACACCTGGAAACTTAGTATCTGCAGCAAGATAGTTTAGTAGCAAGTAATATGATAGTGGCAGTAGCGGCAATAAAAGTAACGGTAGTGTTTTTGTAGTTTTTATAATAGTAGCAGCGGAAAAGTAAATAAGCAAAAAGCAATATATGAAAAGCTAGTAGCCATTGGATCGGTGATAACAAATTATCTCGGATGCAATTCATCATATAGAAGTTATAACCTAGGGTGACACAGAACTAGCTCTAGTTCATCAATGCAATGTAGGCATGTATTCCGAATATAGTCATACGTGCTTATGGAAAAGAACTTGCATGACATCTTTTGTCCTACCCTCCTGTGGCAGCGGGGTCCTATTGGAAACTAAGGGATATTAAGGCCTTCTTTTAATAGAGTGCCGGACCAAAGCATTAACACATAGTGAATACATGAACTCCTCAAACTATGGTCATCACCGGGAGTGGTCCCGATTATTGTCACTTCGGGGTTGCCGTATCATAACACATAGTAGGTGACTATAGACATGCAAGATAGGATTAAGAACACACATATATTCATGAAAACATAATAGGTTCAGATCAGAAATCATGGCACTCGGGCCCTAGTGACAAGCATTAAGCATAGAAAAGTCATAACAACATCAATCTCAGAACATAGTGGATACTAGGGATCAAACCCTAACAAAACTAACTCGATTACATGATAGATCCCATCCAACCCATCACCGTCGAGCAAGCCTATGATGGAATTACTCACGCACGGCGGTGAGCATCATTGAATTGGTGATGGAGGAAGGTTGATGATGACGATGGCGACGATCTCCACTCTCCGGAGCCCCGAACAGACTCCAGATCAGCCCTCCCGAGAGAGATTAGGGCTTGGCGGTGGCTCCGTCTCGTGAAATGCGATAATTCTTTTTCTCTAATTTTTTTCTCCCCGAAAGTGAATATATAGGATCTGGGGATACGTAGGTGGAGCACCAGGGGGCCCACGAGGCAGGGGGGCGCGCCCCCACCCTCATGGACAGGGTGTGGGCCCCCTGGTCTATATCTTTCTGTAGATATTTTTTATATTTTCCAAAATAATTCTCCGTGGATTTTCAGGCGATTCCGAGAACTTTTTATTTCTGCACAAAAACAACACCATGGCAGTTCTGCTGAAAACATCGTCAGTCCGGGTTAGTTCCATTCAAATCATGCAAGTTAGAGTCCATAACAAGGGCAAAAGTGTTTGGAAAAGTAGATACGTTCGAGACGTATCAATCTCCCATTGCTCATCTCGGCGTCCACAGATCTGGTAGGTGGTGTCTTCAGGATCCTTGTTGTAGACTTCACAAATGCGTCCAAAGGTGATGTGCGCTCCCATACTCTTTCCTAAGCTCTATGTTGGTGCATCAAATACAAACTCGAGAGGTTCCGTGACTGGTGAAATAGTCCTTCTAGGAACACAAACTTAGATTCTCCAGCACTCCTACTCGGGTAAAGTTGCGGTGAACGTTCTGGTGAAACTTGGTATTCCAATATGCAGATACTTCATGACTTCCTTCAAGTGTCTTCCGAAAGGGGTGTCGTCATCGGGCTGAGCAAACTTCTTCGTGGGGTCTGACATCCATAGAGTAGAAAGAGAAGAATTATAAATTAGTAGAGAAGAGCATCATGTGGCTTATCCTAGTGGTCGCATTCTACAGCTAGCGTGTGCTATGATACCATCTTGTAACGACCACAATTCCAATGAATCGAACTATCTGTTCTTAAGTGCCATCCCTGGATCGGTATGCTGACACACACAGTACTTGAGGATTTATAAGAGAGTATCAATCACACACTTATTACATCGAGGTCCTCATAAAGATTATTATTACAAAATAATAATGGATGTAGGCCAACTAAAAAAATTAACTGTGGAAGCATTGAAGATACGTTGAGTCCATCCAACTCCGCGGCAAACACTGATGCATGACAACGACCTGTCACAACTTACTCTTTGTCAGAAAACTCTGCAACATGAGACGTTGCAACCGTGTAGGTCAGCACAATGAATATGGTGGCAAAGTCACACTGTAGCAATAATGATGAACAGATACTAGTACTACATGCATATTTGGTTGGTGGAGGCTGTAAGGGTTATTTTGCATAAAGCTAGTTTTTCCCTACAACAAAGGAATATAATATATCTACTATTAAGTTTGAATTACCAATATTGAGAAGGTTCCTCCAACTCAATCCCGAAATAACCATCAAATCATTATTAACCCAACAAGTTAATTATATATTGATGAGATCAATCAAATGTTCAAATAGCAGGATACGCAGGATGTCCATAACCGAGGACACGGCTATTCATGAATAGTTTGTACACTCTGCAGAGGTTGTGCACTTATCCTCTCAAGACTCGACCGCATCCATGATCGGATGATCGAGACATGGCCTTTTAGAAGCATTCACTCTTTACTTTGGGTAGACCGGTAGACCTACTTTTCCATACATCTGCTAGTCTACCACTAAAAGAGCTCACACAACATAATCAACTATGCCAGAGCCCATAATGGCTTGTGGCTGCACACGGAAGTTTCAAGGCATGAATAATATATGATCCCTTTGAGCCTGAGTGGCAAACCGTAGGATGATCGCACGGGCCCTCCGCGATCTCCTAGGACAACACTGGATTCTCCAGGTGCCCTGCAACCAATCCACCCAGATGTGTATTAATGTTGCCACCTTAATCTTTCCCTTAGTTATTAATACTCTCGCAACTTTCATGAATCTCACATGCCAATCCACGTCTACGAGCATGGCTAAGCAACATATAACACACGCGTAAACCCTGGGTGATAGCAAGTCAATAGGTTCCTATGTCATGTACTACATAGCGAACCCACATGTACCCAAGTCCAATTCATCCAATTGTTTGAGGGTATAACTAAGGCAAGTAAAATTGGTTATGAAAAAGTATGATCAAAGTGTAACTTATATAGGAGGAAGAGGTACGTTGGTGGAGCTACGAGGGGCCCACAAGGGTGGGGGCGCGCCTACCCCCCCCCCCCCGGGCGCGCCCTCCTGCCTCGTGGCCGCCTCGTGGCTTCCCTGGCGTGTACTCCAAGTCTTCTGGGTTGCATTTGTTCCAAAAACGATCCTCGCGAAGGTTTCATTCCGTTTGGACTCCGTTTGATATTCCTTTTCTGCGAAACACTAAAATAGGCAAAAAAACAGCAATTTGCACTAGGCCTTGGGTTAGTAGGTTAGTCCCAAAAATAATATAAAAGTGTATAACAAAGCCCATTAAACATTCAAAACAGATAATATAATAGCATGGAACAATAAAAAATTATAGATATGTTGGAGACATATCATCCAGCCCCCAGAGCGCAAACGGCCGGGACAGTGGAATGGTCTGGAGGCCCTGAGCGGGCTGATGGATGTGCTTTGCGTTGAATTGAAAGGCGTCACGGGACCTTACCAGATCGGTGGCATCATTTAGTGTCGTGGGCTAGTAGAATCAACTGTAGAACACCTTCCCCACGATTGTGCGCGATGAGGATTGGTGCCCGCTGTCCCCACTTTGTATGTTGGCCAACAGCTCGCATCCCTGCTCCCTAGAGATGCATCACATAGAGACATCGTTTGGCCGTTTTTGGCAGAGCTCGCCGTCCTAGATGCAGTATGCGGTGGCCTGGAGGGCCACACATTCCGTGTCTTCCTCCTTCGTCAGGGTGCCCCGCAGCAGGTACGCCTTGAATTCTTCGGTCCAGCACCTCTCCTGAGGTTCAAGTGCGTGGAGCAGGCCGGCTCATGAGGTCGGGCCGCAGGTCGGGCGCCTGAGGTGGGTGCTGGGGGAAGATCCTCCTGAGGCGATGCTGGACCGGCAACTGGAGGAGCTGCCGGTGGCTTGAAGAGCCATTCTTCGATGAGGCCAGGCTCTTGAGGTAGACGCCGAGAAGCCCTCTTGGCGATGTCGTCCGCCTCGTTGTTCATGCCGCGAGGTACGTGCTGCAATTCCAAGCCCAAGAATTGCTTCTTGATTTTACGTACCTCCTCGAGGTATGCCTCCATGTGTTTGTCCTTTGGCATGTACGCCTTCTTGGAAAAGTTGACGAGGAGCTATGAGTCGCCCTTGATGGTAAGGCGCCTCACCCCCAGAGCCGCCACGGCATTAAGGCCGGCAATTAGTCCTTCATATTCTGCAATGTTGTTGGAGACCTTTTCGCCATGCTGGAAGAAGAGTTCCACGGCGTAGTAGAGCTTGTCCTTGACGCGAGAAGGAACCGTCGAAGTACATGACCCAACCACCAAGTGCTTCACTTCCAGGGGCAAGACGGCGGTGCTCGCTTACTTCTTGGTCGGGGGCAGTTAGTCCATTCTGCTACGAAATCAGCGAGGGCCGCTCCTTTGATGATCCGGGTTGTGTTGAACGCCAACTCGAACGCCTATAGCTCAATGTTCCATTCGGCGACCCTTCCCACCACGTTCGAGCTCCGGAGTACCCTTTCTAGGGGGTAAGCAAAGACGACCTTGATTAGGTGGCCTTGGAAATAGTGGCGCAACTTTCGAGAGGCGATGAGGAGCGCCAGCAGGAGCTTCTGAGGCATGGGGTAACATGCCCGTGCGTCCCGCAGCACTATGCTGACGAAGTACACCGAGTGCTCGACGAGGGTGGAGGCATTGGCGAAGTCCCGCAGCTCCTGGGGCCGAGGCTCCTTCAAGAGCACTGCCCTTTATCTGGAGGATGGGACAAGGCCCCAAGAGTGCCATTGGCTGGTGTGGTGGATGAAGCCTCAGGAGCCCCACGCTTAGTTCGCGGCGCCCCAGCCCGGCGCAAGTGCTTTGTTTCTGCTGGCCCTTCGTCAGGCGCTCCTCCCGTACCACCACAAGTGCCGCGCTGGAAGAATGAGGCGTGCCGGACAGGTAGAGCACCAGATGTTCATGGAGGCATGGCGCTACCATCACCGGCGGGCTGGTGAGGTATCTCTTGAGGTCTTCGAAAACTGCGTCTGCCTCTAGTGTCCATTCGAGCGAGCATTTCCTTTTCATGAGCTTGAAAAAAGGGAGGGCGCGTTCCCCTAGCTTGGAGATGAAGCACGCTAGCGACGTCACACAGCCCACCAGTTTCTTCTTTTCCTTGATGGTTTGCGGCGGACTCATTCTTTCTATGGCCTTGACCTTCTCCTAGTTAGCCTCGATCCCTCTATGCGACACCAGGAAACCCAAGTGTTTGCATTATGGGACACCGAACACACATATCTCTGGGTTGAGCCGTAGGTCCACTTTGCGCAAGCTGGCGAACGTCTCCTCCAGATCTTAAATGAGAGTTCTTGCTTCCCGAGACTTCACCACTATGTCATCGACATACGCCTCAGCTTTCCCCCGAGCTGTTCTCCCAAGGCAATGTGCATCAGCCGTTGGAGGGTTGCTCCCGCATTGCGCAGCCCGAAAGGCATACAAGTGTAGAAGTACATCCCACATGGAGTTGGGAAGTCCGTCTTCTCAACGTCTTGCACCGCCATCTTGATTTGGTGATAGCCCGAGAAGGCGTCCAGGAAACATAGCAGGTCGCACTCGGCGGTAGAGTCAGCGATCTGGTCGATGCGCGGGAGAGGGAACGGGTCTTGAGGGCAGGCCTTGTTGAGGTTGGTGAAGTCGATGCACATGCGCTCTTTCCTGCCCTTCTTGGGGACAATGACCGTGTTCGCGAGCCAGTCTGTGTGCCATACTTGTCGAATCACGCCTGCTTCCAGCAGCTTCCGGGTGTCCTGGGAGATAAACGATTGCTCTCAGGAGCATGTTGTCGTGCCTTCTGCTTCACGGGATACGCGTTTGGGCACACCATCAAGTGATGCTCGATTACACCCCACGAGATTCCGACCAGATCCGCTGCTTCCCACGCGAACACCTCCTTTTTTGCGCGCAGGAAGCTGACCATCGCCTCTTCTTGGTCCGGGAGGGAGGGAGGCGCCTATGGTGAAGGTGGGCCCAATCCTCCGTCTTCGTCCACCAGCTGCTTCGTTTCTGCCGGATCTTGAGTGAACAACTGCTTTTTCTTCGTTGGTGCAGCCCCCAAGGCCCCTGGGGCTCCTCTCTCGCCCGGTTGCGCGGCTGCCGCGGATATGAAAACGAGCTTGAGGGCCAAGACCGCGTCCTTGGTGTTCCCTGTCACGGTGAGGACACCGCTGCTTCTCGGCATCTTCATGATGTTGTAAGTTGGGTGAGTTGCCGCCATGAACTTGGCCAATGTCGGGTAGCCAAGGATGGCGTTGTACGGAAGGCTAATGCGGGCGATGTCGTAGTCGATGAGCTCAATGCAGTAGTTGTCGCACGTGCCAAAGGTGACCTGGAGGCGGATCTGCCCTAGGGGGCAGGTGGAGCCGTCGTTGACCCCAGAGAAGGGCTTGGTGGGGCGGAGCCGGCCGTATGGCACGTGGAGAATGCAGAACGCCTCTACGGAAAGGACGTTTAGGCCGGCGCCTCTGTCGATGAGGGTCCTGGTGACCGCCACATTGCATATGGTGGGGGTGCAAGGCATAGGGAGCGTGCAAGCACCAACCGTGGTCTTGGGGTGGTCCCTTGAATCGAAGGTGAGGTTGGCCTCGTGCGCGACTCTCACCTATCAGATAAATTGCTTGATGTGGCTGTCCGACGTCGGCGCCCGCGAACCACTGAGGAGCACCACGACCGCGTTGGGTGCCGACGCTGTGAAGCGTGTGATGAGCAAGCAGCACAACTCCTCCCAGGAGGCCACCGAGGACTCCGGCAAGCTGAGAAACCAGGCACGTGGCTCCCCTAAGAGGGCCATGTGGAGCCAGTTTGTCATCACCTTGTCGTCGCCGCAAGCAGCCCAGACGGCCTCCGTATAGGCCTGGAGGAACCCCACGGGGTCAATCGCGCCGTTGTACCGTGGTGGCAGCGCCGACTTGAACTTCGGCGGCCACTACACCTATCGCAGAGCGGAGGAGAAAGCCTGAGGACCCGTGCCGCCCCAGGGTGTGGCGTCTGCCATGGATGAAAATCGAGAGGCGAGGATAGAGTGCAACGACGGGGAAGGCAGTTCCTCGACTGGCACCCCTACCTGGCACGCCAAATGTCGGATTCAGGGCTCCGCAAAACCCTTGTTGGTTCAAACATTAGGGTTCGTGCGAAGAAATCAACTTCACCTACGGGTCTACTCGACGATCTCACGGCCTAGCTCGATGAACATGAAGGAAATGGGACAAGGCAGTTTACCCAGGTTTGGGCCACCTTGCGGTGTAATACCCTACTCCTGCATTGTGGTGGGTTGCCTCGAGGTGGGCTGAGGATGAACTAGTATAGTGGTTGAACAACCTCAGGAGGTGTGTTCTTGGGTGTGAGGGCGGTTATGGATCCAATTGCTCTCTCCCTTCTCATCTTCCTTCGTCGTTTTTCTCCCCCTTTCTATCGTGGTGGCTAAGCTATACTTATAGTGGCCTTGGTCCTCTTCCCCCAAAATGTAGACGCGAAGTGATCCCATAGCGGCCAAATTCGAAGGCAGACAACAAGTACATTTGATCCTGACGAGAGGTGGTCTTCGCCTGCAAAGCTTCTGGTCGTGACGCCATGGTGGACTCGCTGGTGACCTTCGTCCTGGCGTCCTATCGATCTTGGCCTTGTTCCATGGAAATGGAAACCTTTGGCTGCTCCCTCGGGACTCTATGCTCGTGCCTGTGTCTTTAGCACCAAAGAGGAAACAAGTTGCACTGCGCCCACTGGCGCCCGGCTGGCCTTGGTCGTCGTGGCTTGTGTCATCTGAACCTCACGAGGTGAGGACTCACATAGAGATCTCCGCTCCTCAGGAGCCCGCCTCAAGGTGCTGCTCCTTACGGAGGTCTTGGTGTCGTTCGCCTCGCGAGGGTCTTGTGAGTTGATGCTGAAGATGGGCCGTACCAGGCTGGTGAAGGAGCCACGTCATGGGCCGCAGGTACGCAAGTCTGGGTACCCTGGTTCCCAGAACACCGACAGTGTTAGTAACAATGGATCAACATAAATCAATTTTGCACTTTTAGCAACCAACCACCTTGTTGGCTAGCTAACATATATATATTACTGATTAGCTACAAACATGCCTCATCTTATGTTCTGGGACATAGCGTACGATGGGATTGTGGTACTGGTTTCTCCAAAGTTAAGATGTACAAAGGATAGCACGTGTTAAAAGGCGGATCCCTTGTCTAATTTGATGTGTGTGAAGAGTGATTACCTTTGGAACCATTCAAAACACAAATTTATTAACCTAAAATGGTACACATAACAATGAAGGATGCAAGAACCACGTCTTCATAATTAGATCTGAACTTGAAGGATGAACATACCGTTCATAGGAGAGGTGGACACCATGTGAATGTCGAATTATTCATAGACATGTAAGGAACAAAACAAACAGAAGACATGGCAAAGTCAATGCACCAAGTATGGTGTACATCAAACATAGGAGATGATGTTCAAGAAGATATTTTGGATAAGGAATCTATAACCCAACAGTTTGAACACGCATGGCTGTCAAGTTAGGGCTTGTTTAAAGAATGCTCCTTCAATGATCAACTTCACCCCCCACAAAAAAAGATCAACTTGTTCGTTTTATTCCACCATAGGCCAATAATTGTTCAGTTGCATTCAAAATTGGCATAGTAAACTGCCACGAGCTATTTTCATTTGCCTATGGCCAGCCTGTAGCAGAAGATGATCCGCATCTTCAGGCACTCTGCACAAGGAACAGCTAACATGTCCTAGCCCATTTTAAATTTAGCGAATCACGATGCAACTTTCTCTAGTGTGGGATTCATTCAGCAGAGGCCCCATGTTCGATTAAATATGATGGCCCAGTTAAATGAATTCCTTAGGATCCCCAAGTCGTCTCACAGGTCTTGGCTAATTAACTCTCCATTGCTGTTTCAACAGTGTCCAAATGAGTTGTTTCCTGGCTCTTCTTGCCCTTGAACCAGCAACTACTAATACTTTTTGCCTGCTAGGGAATATGACAGATCATTAGGATGATATGCAATTTTTTTAACGACCCGATGACTCAACACATGTCGAGCATGTCAAGTCTTGCCTCCTTGGATGCTCAACTTGTTCCTACTCCCTCCGTTCCCAAATATTTGTCTTTCTAGACATTTCAAATGGTTACAACATACGGATGCATGTAGACATGTTTTAGAGTGTAGATTCACTCATTTTGCTTCGTATGTAGTCACTTGTTGAAATGCCTAGAAAGACAAATATTTAGGAACGGAGGGAGTAGTATATTACACATAAGACCGTACCAGCAATTAGTGAGTTGTGTGCAAATGTGAGTAGTAAACTCCCACAGGCCATTTAATTTAGCTAGCAATTATGAGCTATGAACAGATTTGAACAGGACATGATCCACACACATCTTCAATCATTTTGGATCAGCAACAGCTCACATGTCATAGGCCATTTATTTGATCCAATCGCGGCACAACTCTCGAATTACAGCATAACCGAACATGATGGCCTGGCTAAACTAATATCTTGGGACCTGCAAGCCGTCTCTTACAGGTTTGGGCTAATTGTCCCTTTGTCGTTTAACAATGTTCAAATGAGTTGTTTCTTGGCTCTTCAGGCCCTTGAATCAATAAGGACCAATAGTTTTGCCTCCTTGAGCATATGACAGGTCACTAGCCGCTGTTTATTAATTTGTGTTAGCTCTTGATCGGCAAATGACTAGTGGTTTTGAATCAAGAATATTGATCCTTTTTCTCCATATAAGCTACATATCAATGTCCGTTTCTTTCCAGGAGATTTTATTATCTTAGTTTGCCGGGCGATTTGGAGATTGAGCAAAGCTTATATGCCAGAGAAATGTTCGGGGAAGAGTTACAATGGATTACTTACAGAGCACACTCAGAGCTTACTCAAGCCTACCTGACTGGGTGAAAAAACTTCAGATAACCCTTTACATTGGCACACTCTTTGTCTCCCATGATGTAACTTTTCTTTAGCTCTCCTTTTGGGCTTTCCTGTAAAAAAATTTGAAAATATATAGAAAAAACACTGCAGGTAGAAATCCCTAGAGTTTCGGTCGATTTGTTTACTAATAATGATCTATATGTACATTTGTAGGTTTACAGAAATGACGTTTTTTGGTAAGAAAATGCAGAATCGACCAATACCATGCATCAAGTAAAACATACAAATACCTGCAAAAAAAGAAGCGTAAAATGATATAGCTAGCATAAGATACTAAAACAAGTGACTTGATCAAGTCAGTCTTTCCAGGCTGATTACAATTTTAACTATACAGAGAAAATGATTTTATTACCACATCGTCTGATGCAGCTGGGTTAAGAAACCGTCCGCCGCTGCTGCACAACCATAACCTCCGTGTCAAGTCGTCGTCTGTAGATTGCCTATCATCGCCGAAGGCAAATCATCGGATTTAGGAAGATGATCCCCCACAAAGACCATTCGATGGTGACCAAAATCAGCAGGTCGGATTGGCCATCTGTTGCCGTCACAGCCGCCGGATATTTTTTATTTTTTTTTGAAATGGAGGTGTACCCCCGGCCTCTGCATCATGAAGATGCATGCAGCTATATTATTGATAATTCAAAAAAGGTCAATCCAAAAAAGGTCTTACAGCTCGCAAACGGAGCAAAAGTATGGGAAGAACAAAATTACATCATGTCTCAAGCAACCGGAGGTAAAAAAAAATATAGGATAAACTCCCTAGACTCCTATCCTGTTATGTGATCGCCATCCAAACCGGTTGAATATAGCCCGAGCTACCATCTCCCATCGGTTGCACTCAGTAACCAAAGGCTCCCTGGAGTCCATAGGAGTGAGTAAGGACCACGTACGGATCCAAGCTGTAGCCCTGAAGATAACCTGCAAGAAAGTTAAGTTATGTTGTCTGTTAAAAATCATATCATTTCTGCAGTTCCATATAGCCCAGAAAAGCGCACATATTCCAATCCGAATACGAGCTGCAGTAATCTGATCAACCTCAGCTAACCACGTCCCAAACAATGACGCAATATCAGCAGGGGGTGAATGCTGAAGGCTATATGAATCGTTCTCCACAATAGTTTCGCCAAAGGACATTCAAGAAAAAGGTGTTGTATTGTTTCATCATGATCACAAAAACAGCACCGCGAGCTTCCCACCCATCTTCTTTTGATTAAGTTATCCTTAGTAAGTATCACTTGTTTGTGGACAAACCACATAAAGATTTTAATCCGCAAAGGAACCTTAACCTTCCAGATGTGCAATGACCTTGGTATTACAGCTGCCGGATATGAGGAAGCCGAATCCGCAAAAAACGGTCCAACCGGCATCCGCGAGGACACGACTACCCCAGCACAACCGTGGAGCAATCGAGCTCCACCACACCGTTGTACGGCGGCGGCAGCCGAGGCCCCTGGTCATCACTGTCATGCCAGTCCAGATCTGAACCCCGATGGCGGCAGGGACCGTGTCCACAGGGCTGAACGTTGAGGCCAGAATCCGCCAAGGCCGGGGAAGAGTCACGGGAGGATGCCCAGCCAGGACGGTGGCGACGGCCCGAGCCGTGCACAAGCGGCAAGATCCAATCGAGTTCTAGACATCAGATTTTGGCAAAGGCGACAACTTAATTAAGATGGCTTCAAATGAAGAAGTGATCTACATGAAATAGTTTTGTATTGTCGAGGTGAACATCTTTGAAGTTTGGTCCATGGCCATCCGTTCTCATCTCGAGGGCCGAAACTATGCTCAAACCACTGAGATTTTATATCCAGAGCCTTGTTCGGCTGATTACGCCTCAAGGGAAGCCTCTGATGAAAGAACTTTCTACAAGGATTGTATTCCTCTTGTCGAAACGGTCGATTTTTATATAAAAATCGTCTCAATCCGGGTTCGTATGAAAAAGTTAGAGCCATCTAAATGCAGCCCAATCAGGAGCCAAAATATGGCGCGCCCCATCAGACACATGTCTAATGGGTAGTGCGAGTAACACACTGTTTTGAGCGAGAGATTCGGACCTGAAGATGGTATCGAATCGAAAATTTCTCAACATAAAAGTTGTTCGTCTCGTCGAAACGAGTAAATATGCTTTTGGGCGCATTTTCATCGGAGGTCATTTACTACCTAAAAAAAGACCCTCAATGTACAACCAGTTTTAAGCCAAACAGTTTTGGAAAGTTCGGACAAACCCAATCCGAATTTGACTAGGTTTTGGACGTGAATCCAAGCCTTTTCCTTGCACGGCAAGTCCGCCTCTTATATACCTAAGGGGTGACGGCCGATTGAACAACACACAATCGATCAATTCATCTACCACTTTTTATCTTTTATCTTTTCTCCTTAATCCTAGTTCTTCTTCTTCTCATTCTTCGCTCGTTCTTCATTCGCGGGGCGGCGAACCGGATTGCTTGCGTACCGCGCTTCCGGACGGGTCTCCTTCCACGTGAGCTGCGGTGTGATGTCTATTACGCAACCTTCTTGTAGACGTTGTTGGGCCTCCAAGTGCAGAGGTTTATAGGACAGTAGAAAATGTCCCTCAAGTGGATGACCTAAGGTTTATCAATCCATGGGAGGTGTAGGATGAATATGGTCTCTCTCAAAGAACTGTGCAACCAAATAACAAAGAGTCTCTTGTGTCCCCAACACACCCAATACAATGGTAAATTGTATAGGTGCACTAGTTCGGCGAAGAGATGGTGATACAAATTCAATATGGATGGTAGATATAGGTTTTTGTAATCTGAAAATATAAAAACAGCAAGGTAACTAATGATAAAAGTGACCATAAACGGTATTGCAATGCTTCGAAACAAGGCTTGGGGTTCATACTTTCACTAGTGCTAGTTCTCTCAACAAGGATAACATAACTGGATCATATAACTATCCATCAACATGCAACAAAGAGTCACTCCAAAGTCACTAATAGTGGAGAACAAACGAAGAGATTATTGTAGGGTACGGAACCACCTCAAAGTTATTCTTTCTGATCGATCTATTCAAGAGTCTGTAGTAAAATTACACGAAGCTATTATTTCCGTTCGATCTATCCTAGAGTTCGTACTAGAATAACACCTTAAGACACACATCAACCAAAACCCTAATGTCACCAAGATACTCTATTGTCAAGTATCCGTGGGCATGATTATACGATATGCATCACACAATCTCAGATTCATCTATTCAACCAACACAAAGAAGTTCAAAGAGTGCCCCAAAATTTCTATCGGGGAGTCAAGACAAAAACGTGTGCCACCCCCTACGCATAGATTCCCAAGGTCACCAAACCCGCAAGTTTATCACCAAAACATACATCAAGTGAATCAATAGAATACCCCATTGTCACCACGGGTATCCCACGCAAGACATACATCAAGTGTTCTCAAATCCTTAAAGACTCAATCCGATAAGATAACTTCAAAGGGAAAACTCAATCCATTACAAGAAGGTAGAGGGGGAGAAACATCATAAGATCCAACTATGGTGGCAAAGCTCGCGGTACATCAAGATCGTGCCAAATCAAGAACACGAGAGAGAGAGAGAGAGAGAGATCAAACACTAGCTACTGGTACATATCCTCAGCCCCGAGGGTGAACTACTCCCTCCTCGTCATGGAGAGTGTCGGGATGATGAAACTGGCCACCGGAGAGGGATTCCCCCCCCCCTCCGGCAGGGTGCCGAAACAGGATCCCGAATGGTTTTTGGTGACTCCAGAGGCTTGCGGCGGCGGAACTCCTGATCTAGGTTACTTTTCGGGGGGTTTTGTATTTATAGGAATTTTTGGCGTCGGTCTCACGTCAGGGGGGGTCTCCGAGTCGTCCACGAGATAGGGGGGGCGAGCCCGGAGGGGTAGAGCGCGCCCTCTATCCTCGTGGACAGCCCGGGACTCTTTTGGCCCAACTCTTTTACTCCGGGGGCTTCTTTTGGTCCAGAAAAAATCATCAAAAATTGGCACGTCAATTGGAGTCCGTTTGGTATTCCTTTTCTGTAAAACTCAAAAACAAGAAAAAAAACAGAAACTGGCACTGGGCTCTAGGTTAATAGGTTAGTCCCAAAAATCATATAAAATAGCATATAAATGCATATAAAACATCCAAGATGGATAATATAATAGCATGGAACAATAAAAAATTATAGATACGTTGGAGACGTATCACGGTGCATCACCCTCGCCGTTGGAGGTACATGGTGACGTGTTCGTGTGCGAACATAATTTTTGGCGACTCCGCTGGGGACGAAGCTTTGAACGGTCTCCGACCCATTCTTGCTACGAAGAGATCGTCGTCTAGGGTTTGCAATCTAAAAAGGTAATATGAATACCCAATTCACATATGTAGATGCAAATAATGCATATGTTGTTGCTATATCATCTAATGAGCATAATGTATCGGCCAGCCCTAGCTTTATTAATCGTGTATCAAATTATGTGCAAGAGCCGATGCAACAAAATGTTCATGCTTCCACCTCATATAATTTTAGCAACATGCAACGTATGTATTCCAACTCCCATGCATCGGCAGCCCCACAAATTCATATGCCGATGAACAACATGATGAGTTTGGTTAATCAAGCTGAAACACCTCACATAGGAACTTCCGATTGTATGCAACAAAGTGTTTCACCTTTTTATTCATCGGCAACCAACTTGCAATATGTTAATCCAAACATGCCGGTGGATAGGGGAATTGGCCATGCTACTACTAGTTATCCGGCCAATTACCCTCAATCAGCATATGCTACATCTCACGCTACTAATTTTTTGGCACCATATGCGACTGTTGATGTCCAGAATTCAGCTCCGCACCTTCACGATCATGGCCGAATAAGTGAAACTTCTGCAGGAGCCCAAATGCCTTCACCTACTACTGTGGCATATCATGTTTCCCCCTACACAATTATAGAATTTCGGCAACATATCATTGCTGAAAGAGTCTAAAAGCATCGGGGGGCAACCATATCCAAACTGGGTAATTGAGAAAAAGCTTACATTCGCATGGGATTTGGGCAACGCTATTCGTCATGAACTAATAGAAGGCGGGAAGCCTCATGACTTTGCTGCTGTAAAAGCTAGAGTTGTGCAAATGATGCATTCGCCCAGTACTATAGCATCCAATGTACCCCATAAACAGTTTCATTGTTTCACCAACTCATTGCCAGAAGGATCTGGAAGCATTGGGGGGAGGGGGCAATCCCATGAGGAGTGGGTGGAAATTGAGATGAAAAAGTTTAAAGCTCGTCAAGCTGAGATGTGGGCTAAAATTAGACAAGAACGAGAAACCTTCCAAATTCAAAAGGAGAAAAGTATTGATTTAGGCAACAAAGAACATTCGGTTATTCAAAGAGCCGAATCAAATAGTATGTGTGCCGAATCTATTCAAGAAAAAGAAGACGCCAAGGCATCGGAGAGTCATTCAAAAATCAAGCAAAGTATTATTCAAGTGATACAACCATCATGCTCTCCCAATGTGTATGAAGAGGTATCTCTAGCAAGTAATTTACCTATTTTCAGATTTGGTCATAACTATATTGTTGATGCTTCTATTAGAACAGATTTCATAAGTAGTTTTGAAAGATCAATGAAAAAAAGGTACTTTATTTGTTAGCGGTAAAACCATTACAGAGCATATCGGTCAACACATCGTACCATTCATAAAGACCGATAGTGACTTATTGCAACCAAACCTTTTGCCATTGTTTTATTTGAAGTTCATACGTAATTGGGTAGCTTTGCTTGTTTCATACTTGGCTTACACTTGTTCTCAGTTGAGACATGTGTGTCCCAAGTATTTTCGTTTCAGATATTTAAAGCCAATGTTAACATCTTTTGAGAAAACCGATTCTAGTATAGTTTCATATTTAAAGACATCAGAGATTGAGTTTAAAACACTATGCATGGCCGAATGGGAGAATGCTAAACCATTATTTTCTTACTTACAAAGCCGTTCTCACAGCAAGATCAGCTAGAAGATAAAAAATATATCTTCACTTCAAACATGTGTGATCATATCTTTGATTTGTTCTTGAAAATAATTATATTAGAATTCTTGATCACCATGTCAAGCCATCTATCGAAGGACGAATGTATTGTAGGTTACATCATTCGCTCAAACATAATTTTATGGATTGCAACATGTTTCGTCAAATAGTTAAATCAGCCATTAATGAAAGTCGATTAAAATTTGTTGAAATACCGATGACCAGTCTATTCCGATTGGTCCTGATGGCAAATAGTTTTTGCATCAGCTACTTCAAGCCGATCCATCTAAAAACGAGAAGGTATTAACCACGGATAATGGGATCAAGCTTTCAAGTAAGAAAGTTGTTCAAGAGCACAATGATAATATTCTTGAGGCTGAAAATCCCACCAAAGTTGCAATGAAGACGCTAAGTACTGGGGGGCAACAAGAAAATCCATAGATCGATGCAAGCAAAACCAAAGAAATCAAAGGCCGAGGTAAGCACAAAGGTAAAAGGTCGAAAGTCACTTTCGCGCAACTATTGCAAAAATATCTGAAGAAGAGTGAGGAGAAAAGTGCTTATCGGCCAAGTAATTTAAAAGTATCAAGATCACCTCCTAGGCGCAAATCCAAGGATCGGTATTGGCAAGAAGAGAATTTGAATGCAGCATTTTCATATCCTTACTTTGGGTTGCCAATGCCAATGGCGTGGATACCTTCATGTGCACATCTAAATATGTATCCATCATGGGACAGGTATGATACAAGGGCACATTATCCTTCTTATTTTAGACCATCTCATCAACATTATGCAGCTCCAAAAAGATCAACGTTTGATGAACAATCACTCGTCAAAGACCGTTTCAATCATAAGGAATCGGTTTGGAGCTTAAGGAACAAGAAAGAGGTGGTCAAGCAAGTGTACCGGGTCAAGAAAAATGGTCGTAAGTGTGCTACATCAGATTTGATCTCAAATAACGAAGAGCCAATTAAAGTATTGACATTGGCTACTAAAGGCAACGAGACAAGTCAATCAAGTGCCAAGTCTGAAGAGAAGAAGTTGAGAGCGCACAAGGTAAAACAAGAATTGCCATTGCATCAAACAAAATCGCAGCCGGGGTGCCCACTCGGCTTATCATATTGGCAAAAGAAGAAATTACAAAAACTAAGTGCACAAGAAATGAAAGAAATAAATATGGCATGGGTTCCCAAAGGAAGTACTCAAAATAAGAATTATGTGCAAGCTTCCATTCCCAGAAGGACCAAGCCGAAGGTTTCAACATTTTCGGTCCACGCATTATCCATGTTCTTCAACTATGCCATTAATGCCTATGCCATGGAAATCGTCATCGGTATGATTGGCTACCCTCAGTGGGCTTATTTTAATCCATGGATGCAATATAATTTCGTACATCATGAAAGGGTATTACCAAATCATCATACGTTCGGTTAGCTTAACTTTTGTTGCTAATCTCATATGTCCGATATATAATTATCACCATAAGAATATAAATGGCCGATGGAGTGTTGACATCGTGCTTAGAACAAGCTCCGTGCAAATTATTTTTCGGCATGCAAGTTTTGCCGAAAAACAGGGGGGCATGTGTTGACATCAGATTTTGGTAAAGGCGACAACTTAATTAAGATGGCTTCAAATGAAGAAGTGATCTGCATGAAAAAGTTTTGTATTGTCGAGGTGAACATCTTTGAAGTTTGGGCCATCACCATCCGATCTCATCTCGAGGGCCGAAACTATGCTCAAAGCACTGAGATTTTATATCCAGAGCAATGTTCGGCTGATTACGCCTCAAGTGATGCCTCAAATGAGAAAACTTTCTACAAGGATTGTCTTCGTCTCGTCGAAACGGTCAATTTTGATATAAAAATCGTATCAATCCGAGTTTGTATGCAAAAGTTAGAGCCATCTGAATGCAGCCATTTCTGGAGCCAAAATATGGCGCGCCCCAGCAGACACATGTCTAATGGTAGCGCGAGTAACAGACTGTTTTGCGCAAGCGATTCGGTCCTGAAGATGGCCTCGAATTGAAAAATGTTCAACATAAAACTTGTTCGTCTCGTCGACGCGAGTAAATATGATTTTGTGCGCATTTTCATCGGAGGTCATTTACTGCCTCAAAAAAAGACCTGCAATGTACAGCCAGTTTAAAACCGAACAGTTTTGAAAAGTTCGGACAAACCCAATCCGAATTTGACTAGGGTTTTGGACTTGAATCCAAGACTTTTCTTTGCACTTGAAATCCAGCCGCCTCTTATATACCTATAAGGGGTGACGGCCGGTTGAACAACACAAAATCGATCAATTCATCTGTCACTTTTTATCTTTTATCTTTTCTCCTTAACCCTAGTTCTTCTTCTTCTCGTTCTTCGCTCGTTCTTCGTTTGCAGGGCGGCGAACCTCGAGGCCCTAGGGGCGGTCAGGCCGACCTAGGGAAGCCCATAGCCTCCGTGCGTCTAGACGGGGTCCCTCCCGGGCGCGTGGGGTTTCGGGTCTACAAAAGTGCCCGCCGGATTGCTTGCGTACCGCACTTCCGGACGGGTCTCCTTAACGTGAGCTGCGGTGCATCACCCTCGGTGTTGGAGGTACACGGTGACGTGTTCGTGTGCGAACACGAGCTAAGACTTTGGAGGAGGAGACGCACGTGTTGGAGAGCTCCCGCCGCCGCCGACCACCACGAGGGGCTTTGCCCTGGCGGCCCCGGCCAGCGGCAGCGAGGGGGAGAGGAGGCGGAGGAAGCCTAGTACGGCGGCGGCGGTTGTGCTGCGCGAGTCGCCCGCAGGACGACGCGGGGGCCTTTCAACGAGTCGTGGTTCCCCCTGAAATCCGAGGCCATGAATTAGGAGTGCTTTTTCCTTTTTTTTTTAATAACAGAACCTGATGGCCTGGCTAAATGAATATCTTGGGACCCGCAAGTCGCCTCACGGGTTTTGGCTAATTGTCCATTTGTTCTTTAACAATGTCCAAATGGGCTGTTTCACACTTGAATCAACAAGTACCAATAGCCTCCTTGAGCATATGACTGGTCCTTAGCCGTTGTTTTGCTCTTGATCAGCGAAGGCATAGTTTTTTTCTGAATCAAGAATATTGACCATGTTTCTTCATATAATCTAGCCATCAATGTCCGTTTTTGTCCTGGAGATTATTATCATAGTTTGCTGAGCGATTTCGGCACACCCACAATGACTTCATATTCAAGGAGATTGAGCCAAGCTTATATGTCTGTGGAAGCAAGTTCAAGGAATAGCCCTTTACAATGGAATTACTTACAGAGCAAAACGCAGAGCTTACTCAGGCCTACCTGACCGGGTGAAAAAACTTCAGATAGCCCTTTACGTTGGCGCACTCTTTGTCCCCCATGATTTAACTTTTCTTTAGCTCTCCTTTTGGATTTTCCTGTACATAGATGTTCTTTGAAAATATTTTAGAAAATACTGCAGGGTGAAATGCCTATAATTTTTGTCATAATGATGTTTTTTGGCAAGAAAATAATGCAGAATCGACCAATATCATGCATCAAGTAAAACATATAGATGACCTGCAAAAAAAAAAAGGATATATCTGGCATATAAGATATTAAAAGGTGACTTGATCAAGTCATTCTTTCCAGGCTGATTAAATTTCAAGTCTACAGAGTAAATGATTTTATTGGCACGCTGTCTGATGCGGTTTAAAGAGTTCTGGTCAAATCTACCACCAATTTAGGATATTAGTGCCAGCACAGAACCATGTTAGTGGGGCGTCATTTCATCGATCCCAGTATTGTGCAAGATTATACTATGCAGACAGCACACATCTTACAGCTAGCATAATTTTTTTTAAAGTACACTTTGCTGCGGTGTTTGCCCCCTTCAAGAAGCAAGAGAAGTGAATGAGATTGGTACTTGAAAACAGTAAGCTCCCAAGCTAGACGAGAAGAGGACACAAATTAAACACAGTAAGCTACTAAGGTAGGAGAGAGATCTAGCTAGCGAGAGGGAGCCATGGCGGACCTCGTGGTTGGCATGGCCAAGTCGGTGGTGGATGGGGCGCTGATCAAGGCCCAGGCGGCGATCGAGGAGGAGGCCAAGCTGCGGCAGAGCGCGCAGCGCAACCTGGTGTTCATCACGGGAGAATTTCAAATGATGCAGTCCTTCCTGAACGTCGCCGACAGTGACCGCCTGGAGAATCCGGTGGTGAGGACGTGGGTGCGGCAGATCCGCGACATTGTGTAGCATGGTTGGTAAAATGCAAGGAACACATAATAGAAGACAATGCGACAATTCTATAGTTGTGGTGAATACAATGCGACAATTGTATAGTTGTGGTGAAGGAGATCAAGAATATTTATTCCTATTAAGCAATATGAGTGTATAAGTGTATGCTCTACCCAATGCAACCAAAAGACCGATTCTAGAAAGTTGGTTGGAAGATATAATCCAACACCCCCCCCCCCTCAGGTATATGCTCCTTTGGAGTTTATGACGTGGGCAGCGGCCCAACAGCTAAATGAAAATGAGAAGATGTTCAAGAAGATATTTTGTTTTAGCAAGATCTGTCTTTTTAGGGCAGGCTTGGCGCAGTAGTAAAGTCCTCCCTACTTGTGCTAAGATGTCCTGGGTTCCAACCAGCCTCTCTGCATTTTACTTTGCAGGGATAAGACTAGGTTCTTATAATCTCTCCCCATACCCCACCTTGTGTGGGAGCTTCTATGCACTAGGTCTATCCTTTAAGATTTGTCATTTTTTACATTCGACAGCATAATAAGCTCTATACAACTTCTCTCGCGTATGACGACTCCCAATCCCCTTTTCAGCCTAGGCCACTGTCACGGGCGGCAATGCGGAACCCTAGCCGTTGTCGGCTCCCATCTCCCCTCCTCCTCTCCTGTCCCTCACCATCGTTGGAGGTCACCTCTGGGCAAAGACCGATTGGCGTCGGCGGCAACAGGGCCCCTCTTCCCACATGCTCAGATGCTTGCAGCGCGGGCTGCTGAGGTCGTGCAGAGGTGTTGCGCTGGCGTAGGTAGGCGTGTTGCCAACCCACACAGGCATGATGCTGGTGGTGCGGCTGGGTGGATAGTGGCGGTAGCTATGCGGTGGTGGTGGCATTATTCCGCGGCGGCAGGGCTCCTCGGTCTTGAGCATTGTCGTCGTTGGCGACGAGGGAGGTGGCCAACAACATGCCTGGGCAGTCTCGGCGGCAGCACCTTGGTAGCTTGGTACTGGCGTAGGGCGCTACGGTGTTATGTGAGGTCTTGATGTGGGGATGTGGTGACGGGGTATGCTTTGGGAGACTGTGGTGGATGTGCTGACCTGATCTGGTGTGGGCGGCTCCTCTATCTGGCTGTTTGTGAGTAGTGCGGGTCGACCCTCTCCGGTGGCCTCGGTTGCTGGTGATGGCGAGATGTGGTAGTGTGCCTTGGGGTGTGTGTCCCAAAAATGATACACTTACGGAATCCTGTAAGGTACCTTGCTTACGGACCCATTCTCCAACCAATTCGTCCCACCTGATGTTTAATGATGGACCCCACCTCTTATTTAACCTTCAATCATCGTTTTACAAGTCAGTCCGTAAGAGCAATCCTGTAAGGATTTGTCCGTAGGTGTAGCAAAGTCCTGTGTGTCCGGTAGCGGGATGCCATAGTCACGTGCTTGACCAGGGTCCAGGCGGAGCGAATCTGTGGGGGAGGCAACTCTCTCTGGTGCTTGTGCCCCACTGGTGGCATGGGGTGCCGGTGATTTTGGTCCATCTCTTCTCCTAGGCCCAGGCCGGCGGTGCAGGATGCTTGCGCTGCGTGATAGCTAGTAACCGGGCCTCATGCTCAGGCGGATCAGATTTGGCCCACGTGGGCTCGGTCTGGGTGGAGCCCGCGAGCGATGTGCTACCTCTCATCGTGGGTGCGGTGTTCGTTGGTGGTGCTAGGGACTCCGCTGCTCCGTCGGGCACATCGGTGTTGGAGACCATGAACATGGCGTCGTGCGAGAGTGCTCAGCCACAGTAGTCGGTAGTCACAGGGTTATGCCTCCCCTCCCCTAATCCACTGGGGCGGGCTGGTGATGTGGGTGTGAGTGCCGCGTACCATGCCGGGCTAGGAGTGAAAGTAGATGCCTTTTACTTTTCCTACTGTGCAAGGTGCATCGTGTCGTGGGTGGGTGATAGTGTCTCTGGCACGGATGTCGGGGCAACGGCCCCGGATCGTGCTCTGCATGCTTGGCTCTTCGGTGGCACCATGGTGGTGGCGATGGTTTCCCTCTTGGTTATGTGGGCAGAGAGAGGTGGACCAACATGTGGCTCAGACTCACTCTCTATTAGCAGCAATGGAGTCGTCCCTATCCAAATCTGGAGTTCTGACCTCGTCGTGCTTGTCCTAGCTAGAGACCTTGTGGTGGATCGGGGGCGCTGTCGGGCGCAAGCTCCGCACTTTCTCGCCGCCGACGACGGCTCTCACGGGTGCCGCTATCTTCTTGAGGACACTGCATGTTGCTCCTCTCCGTGTTTGGGTGTCGGGTGAAAACCTTTGTTTGGGTGTCGGGTGAAAGCCATTTATTCTACCAAATCTTGATGCCACTTTCTCTAATTACAGCTGAACAGAACGTGATGGCTCAGCAAAACTAATATCTTGGAACCCCCACAAGTTGTCTGTTGTTACTGTCCAAATGGGCTGTTCTTTTTTTTCGAGAAGTCCAAATGGGCTGTTCGATGGCTCTTTATGCCCTTGAATCAACAAGTACCAATAATTCTGCCTCCTTGAGCATATGAGAGGTCATTAGCTGATGCATTATTTTATTAATTTTTGCTAGCTTTTGGTTTCGTCCAATAGCTAGCTAGTATGAGCTATGAACAGACTGGAACAGAACACGATCCACATCTTCAGGCGCTCTCACATGTCATATGCCATTTATTTTAGCCAATCACAATGCAATTTTCTCTAGTTCGGGATTCGTTCAGTACACGGAAACCGACGAGGCTCCATGTTCGGCTAATGTGATGCTTCGGCTAAATTAATTTCTTGAGAACTCCCAAGTCGTCTCACAGGTCTTGAATAACTATTGATGTTGTTATTTAACTTATCTCCAAATGAGCCGATTCATGACTCATCATGCCGGACCTTGAATCAACAAGTACCAATAATTAGATCCATTTATGTGTAGTTTGATATCTGCAAAGTACTTACAAGTCAGAACACAATGGTACACATAATAATGAAAGACACAAGAATCATATATTCATAATTACATCTGAACTTGAAGGATAAGCATAAAGTTCATATGAATGTGGCATGATTGGTAAAAATGCAAGGACCAAGCAGAAGACATGGTGTAAAATCAATGAAACAGGTGCATAGTTGTACATCAAATCCAAAGAAGAAGGCATTATTCAAGAAAATATTTTTCTTTTAGCAAGATCTGTAAACAATGCTTGTTTAAATAAAGCTCCTTCCAAAATTTTAAATAGCCGGCTCTAGCCCCGCTATAGCTGTTTGAGCAGTGTGCCTCTAAATGACCGACTATAAGATTCATGTACAATTGTCCAATAACGTTATGAAATAACCGGTTATAGCACCGCTAAAGCTGACCGCAGCTATTTGGCCTAGCCCGTTATTTAAAACAATGGATCCTTCAATGATCAACTTGTTAATTGTTTTCCCAACAACTGTTTAGTTGCGTGCAAATTTGGCATAGTAAGACCCCACAGGCCATTTCATTTAGCTAGGTATGCCCAGACTTGAACAAGACATGATCCACACCTTCAGGCACTCTGCATAAGCCAGCTCACATGTCACAGACCA
This sequence comes from Secale cereale, assembly GCA_902687465.1. Taxonomy (NCBI): domain Eukaryota; kingdom Viridiplantae; phylum Streptophyta; class Magnoliopsida; order Poales; family Poaceae; genus Secale; species Secale cereale. The sequence continues at coordinate 898,375,892 of LR738715.1, forward strand.
TTTATTTTCCCCAATCATGACGCGAGTTTCTCTAGTGCTGAACAGAACATGATGTCTCGGCAAAATTAATATCTCCGGACCCCAAGTCGTCTCACGGGTCTTGGCTAATTGTCAGTTTGTTGTTTAACAATGTCCAAATGAGCTTTTTTATGGCTCTTCATACCCTTGAATCAAGAAGTACCAATAATTTTGCCTCCTTGAGCATATGACAAGTCATTAGCTGTTGAATGATTTCTTAATTTATGCTAAATGTCGATCAGCGAAGACTTTGCTTGTTAATATATTTGGAGGCTTACAAAAATGGTACTTTTTGGGAAAGAAAATGTAGGATCGAACAATACCAGCAAGTAAAACCTAGATTTCCAAAAAGAAGGGCGAGCAAAAACCTATATTATGACCTGCAACAGCAAGTCATCGTGCATAAAAAATATGCAGAATATATTAAAATGGAGATTAGATTGGAGATATGTAGCATAGATATCAGGCAGAGAACCATCGTTAGAGTGGTAAGAGTTGACCTGATAAGTGGGAACTATCATAGGATATTAAAAGGTGACCTGATTAAATTTGTGAAGTCTATAAATGATTTTATTAGCAAGCTTGCGATACTGTTTGAAGAGTTCTATTCAATCTACCACAATGTCAGTATTTTTTTTTCAACTCACAATTGGCATGGCCTAGTGGGTGGTGGATGGGACACTAGTGCCACGTTAGTGGGGTATCATTTCATCGATCCACTACTACAAAGACAATACTATATGCCTACCACACATCCCAAATAATTTTAGATCTCTGCTGTAAACTTACAGCTAGCATAGATAAAAGAAGTCTCCTTGAAGAATTGATACCAGCATGAGAAGTGATGTACTCCTATATGGGATTGGTACTTGAAGTCTTGAACGCATAAGCTACCTAGCTAGACAAGAAGGAAAACACAAATTGAACAGTAAGCTACAGAGGTAGGAGCTAGAGGGATCTAGCAAGCGAGAGAGAGGGAGCCATGGCGGACCTTGTGGTTGGCATGGCCAAGTCGGTGGTGGAGGGAGCGCTGACCAAGGCCCAGGCGGCGATCGAGGAGGAGGCCAAGCTGCGGCAGAGCGCGCAGCGCAACCTGGTGTTCATCACGGGAGAATTTCAAATGATGCAGTCCTTCCTGAACGTCGCCGACAGTGACCGCCTGGAGAATCCGGTGGTGAGGACGTGGGTGCGGCAGATCCGCGACCTCGCCTACGACGTGGAGGACTGCATCGAGTTCGTCGTCCATCTCGACAAGAAGAACAGCTGGTGGCTCCGCCTGATCAAGCCCGCGAGCTGGCTCCTTAGGCCCTGTGTGGATCAGGGGCCGCTGCCGCTGGACGAGGCGGTCGACGAGCTGGACCGCCTCAAGGCCAGGGTGGAGGATGTGAGCAGCAGGAACACGCGCTACAGCCTCATCAGCGACTCCGGCTCCAAGCCCGTCACCGTGGCGCAGCAAGGTCAGAAGCCATCATCCCGTGATGCCGCCGACGGCGCGGCAGCATTCAACAGCCTCTTCGAGGCGGCATTCAAAACCACTCAAAAAGGGCGCCAAAGTGATCTCACAAAGCTGCTCACCACCAGTAAGGGCCATGACCTCAGAGTGATCTCAATCTGGGGCACCGGTGCCGGCACCGGAGGTGGGGAGGATCTTGGGATGGCAACCATCGCCTGGAACGTCTATGTTGATACAGAAACCTGCAAAAACTTCACCTGTCGTGCCTGGCTGAAACTGACGCATCCTTTCAATCCCCATGAGTTCGTCCGTTCTTTGACGGCTCAGTTCTACACCACGACGTCAGTTGGTGGTGGCGTACAAGCCCTGATGAAGATGGAGGCAACACGAGGAGGAGATCCCCTCAAGGATTTCGAGCAGCTTGTCGCCGAAAATAGGTACCTCGTTGTGTTGGAGGACCTGTCCACCATGGCGGAGTGGGATGCTATCAGGAGTTTTTTTCCAAACAAGAAGAATGGCAGCTGCATAATCTTGTCCACGCAGCAATTCGAGGTTGCAAGTTTGTCAGTGGGACATCCATACCAAGTGCAGCGTCTCAACCAGCTATCAGCAGAGCACTCTGTTTACGCCTTCTTTACTAAGGTAATTAAGCCTACCCACAGAACCTCATCTCATCACTTAATTAAATTCTCAGCATAGTTAGTTACTGCTTCCTTGTGTCCCTATAACTAGGATTTGTTGCAAGAGGGCAATCATTGTTATTTCACAGCCTCCAAGAATTTACTGATCTTCATACTTGGATGGCAGTATAGCAATAGGATGTATGCCGCAATAGGATGGATGCCGCCATTCATAGTGTCATATAATCTTTTTGAGTTCGGTCTAACTCTTCAGCGATTTTACTTTAGGGTAGGAGCAGTGTGTTTGTCTAGGTGAGTGGAGATAGCTAGGATTTAGTCTAGTTTATATATCTACTTATAAAAAGAGGGAATAGGTTGGTTTAGTGACGTTTATATAGCTAGCTCGATTCGAATGAGGGATCAAAGGTGGGGTAACAGTGAAGGTCGAAGCTGGATTCGACCTCCAATGATGGGTGGCCTCTCTCGCATGATGTAGCTTGATCCGGGGCCGGACTTCAGAGCCTCGCACTAGACTTGTTGCGGTTTGACTTGAAACAGGGCACATGAATGGCGGGGCGGAGGACGACTGGATCCGGGGGCATCGGGGCATGGTACTCCCTCCATTCCACAATGTAGTACGCCCGCGCTTCCCGAGATTTAAGTTTGTCCATAAATTTAACCAACGAGACCGACTGTGGTGGGAACAAAAATTATATCACAGAATTCATATCGAAAATACCAATTCAGTGGTATAATTTTTGCTCCCGTCGTAGTCGGTCTCGGTAGTTAAATTTACAGTCAAAGTTGAATCTCGGGAAGCGCGGGCGCACTACATTGTGGACTGAAGGGAGTATCACTCTAGAAAGGCTAGGGATAGGTAGACCATAGAGGCCTAGCTAGGCTAGCGGAGGACTTAGGAGTTAGGGTGAGGTGGTGAAGAGTAGAGCCCATGTGTGAGACAGGATCGGGCGGCACTGGTTAGGTGGATGGTAGGTGTCGAGGTGTGTTGGACATCACAGTATACAACTACATAATTTTTTTATCTCTGTTCACAATCTGTTTTCGTTTCTCAATGTGTATATGGACTTTTTTTCACATTGCGTAATTGCAGAGGCCGGTCGGTGCACTTGTTACCAGGATATCGATATATTGCCATTTATATAGAAATAGAATAATTTTAGATTTAGTGAAGTCACAGGTTTCTTACACAATCACTATTTCCAGGGATCTCAATGTGAGGCAGATAAAGGCATGGAAACCGATAATGCACCCACCAACAACAATGGGGCATCAACGGGCAGTACCTGTAAAAAAGATGCAGCCCAGAAGTGGATGGACGAACATCACCTCGTTGGACGCAAGTCAGAAACAAATGATCTTAATCTGAAGGTAATTTTGGCACGGCGCAAAACCTACCATGTTATGTCTGTGTGGGGAATAGCTGGTGTTGGAAAATCAGCTCTTGTCAGAAACATGTTCTGCGAGAGAATTATCAAGGGCAATCTATTTAAGAAGTTTGGTTGGGTGGATGTATCACATCCTTTCAATTTATGGGACTTCTCTCGAGTTCTACTTGCGAGTCTTGGTTCTGGATATATTGAACCCAGTGAAACTGCAAACTTGTGTATGATGGGAAGTAGAAATCCCATTATAGAGTGCCGTGAGATTCTGGAAAAACATAGAAGTCTGGTTGTTATAGATGGACTGCAGTCCACGAAAGAATGGGATCTTATAAAAACTGAGTTGGTAGATGGATCCAATCATCAGAATGTTATTATCGCGGTTTCAACTGAACAAGAAATTGCCACTCATTGCCGAGGAGATAAGGGAAAACTCGTGTTTAATGTCAAAGGTCTGGAAGCTGACACAGCCATTGAACTCTTCAAGAAGGTGAATTTTTTATATGAACATTCCTACTATTTATTTTGCTTCCTTTTGTTCCTTGGATGAATGTTCGTGCAAATTAACTTCTCCTTGTGCATGAATTTGTTTCATTCCTCATGTTTTATTACACCTGTGCAATTATTAATTTAGCAATACATTTTTTGTTCTCCCTTCACATGCTGTTGACTTCAATACATGTGCTACAGTAGTATTTGAATGTGGAATGCACTTCATCCCTTTTTTAAAAACTTATTTTGAACTCCGGACCCTAGAACAATTCTTCTATGGTATTTTATATTAATCAAAGAAATAAGTTATGTACAAAACAAAACAAAAAAGGAAAAAAGGAAAATAAAAGAGCAACAAAGCCTAAGGCTCAACCAATTCCAGCAGTTGGGAAATCCATATAGAGATTAATTATGAAAGGTGCAGTTCAATCCAGCTTCTGAATTCTCCTAGAGTCTTTCTGTTAATTATGTGAGTGATCAGCATCAGTTCTTCTTTGAGTAGGTATTTCTCCAGGCTGTTGCTGAAGGGGCTCCTTGTTTGAAACTCGAAACTGGGAATATTCTACTTTAGCTGATTTTGTAACTGGCATTACCAGATTATTTCTCACTCCATAATTCTATTTTGAATATTAAAATTTCTCTCATATTAGGTATCTAGCCTAGCATATTAGAAATCGTAGGCTCGGTTGTAATGTTAATTACTCCCTGAATGCATTACACTGTCTTACTGATGTGGCTTCAGTACTCATGTGGCTTGGATGCTGTGATACAAAACATGTGCTACCCCGCCACAAGAGCACAACCAGAAAACATCGAAATATCTTGATAGCAGTTGATAATGTTGACATCTTAGATATATAGCATGTCACAAAGTTCTATATGTTAATTTTCTATCCGCACTTGAGAGACAAACATAATATATAAATCAGGCACTGAAGATTTCTGTAAAGTACCATATTTGCTAATATTCGCATCACTATTCCTCTATCTTGTTTCCCCATATGTTATTATTTTTCATGGACAAAGTTTACAAAACCTTTTTTTGTATGATTGCAAACTCTGTAATATCTTTTAGTTGCACTAGTTCGAACTCTTTGTACATATTTTTTATATAGTAGGAAATTTCCTATTGTTTCCCATATAAAATGATTATGGATACAATAGTTGGTGCAATGCTGGATTTCTTCCATTTCAATGAACCCCATTTTCTTTTTTCACCAGACTACGGATCTGCCACCATTTATTCGTAATTTCGTATCAGGGTAGCTACGTAATACATGGGCGCACACCTTCTATCCTCGGTGTTTCCAAATTGTCTTGTTGATTAGTTGTCTAGTATTTGTCTCTAGTTTGGTTACAGTAAGATGCTTGTGCTAGCTAAACATATCATGAAATTTTTCTCGTTTTGCCTATCTGCTTCATGGCATTATATATAGGATTCAATATATTGTGCATTACAACTAGCAGACAACAATCACAACATGAATGTGCACTGTAATTTGATTTGAGCACTCTGACTGATGTGAAAATAATTACTGTTTTATATAACAGGTATCCGAAAAGGATGAAGGGGCAGAGCTACAACAACTTACTTCAATATGTGGTGGACTTCCAAAAGTAATAGTTGAGATAGCAGGCTCATTCTCCAAAAACACAGATCGATGGAAAGATGCACTTTCCACAAATAATAAGATTATGTCAGAGCTCGAGAACAACAGAGAGTTTGCTAGTCTAAGGGGTCTATTTGGTTGGATGAATACCTACTTCCGCAAATGCCCAGACTCTCTCAAGCCATGTATCTTATATCTACCAATTTTACCTCGAAACCACCTCATTCGGAGGAGGCGACTGATAAGGCGGTGGATTGCTGAGGGTTACTCTAGGGACAGCCATGATGAATCCGCGGAGATGACTGGGGAGAAACAGTTCTGTGAGCTCCTTAACCTGAGTATAATTCAGCAGCCATCTGCGTTGGGTTTGGGAGACACAAGGATGGTCTTGTGCCAAGTCAATGGCTTCTTTGGTGAATACATTGTCTCACGCCAAATGGAAGAGAACCTTGTGTTTGAACTTAGTGGCAGTTGTGCTGTAACCACCCAACGCACAGGCCGTCACCTCGTGATATCAGAAAGCTGGGTCAGAGATAGAATTGTGTTCGAGAGCATTGACTTCTCTCGTCTGCGGTCACTAACAGTGTTTGGGAAATGGAAATCATTCTTCGTTTCTGAAGATATGAAGCTGCTCCGGGTGCTTGATCTAGAGGGTGCATTCAATGTAGAGTATAGTGATCCTAAGAAGATGGTTAAGTTGATGTGCCGCCTCAAGTTCCTCTCACTGCGAGGATGCCATGAAATCAACCATCTGCCGAGTTCAATAGGAGGTCTGAGGCAGCTCCAGACTCTTGATGTTCGACACACCTCCATAGTCACCTTGCCAGTGAACATCACCAAGTTGCAGAATTTGCAGTACATCCGTGCGGGAACCACCGCCCCAGAAAAGATAGTGCCCCGACTGTCCAATTTCTGTGGTGGCCGTCAGATGGTTGGTGTTGTGGTGCCTCCAGGGATCGGGAAACTGACGGCATTGCACACGCTTGGTGTTGTCAATGTCAGGGCCTCGGGGACAAAGGCCGTCCTAGAAGATCTCAAGGTGCTCACCCACTTGCGCAAGCTCGGAGTGTCTGGAATCAACAAGAGTAACAGCAGCAAGTTTTTTCATGCAACTGAAGATCTTGTCCATCTGGAATCACTGTCAGTGCGACTCGAAGAGAACAGCCAAGATTGTTTGAATGATATATCGCTGCCTTTGGAGAGCCTGCGGAGCCTTAAACTTTATGGGCTTGGAGACCGGTTGCCAGACTGGAAAGCAAAGCTCACCATGCTCACAAAGATGGACTTGCAAATAGCCAAATTAACGGAAGATCATGTCTCCGGACAATCGGAAGGCGTGACACCTCAAGGAATGAGGAAACCAACCATAGGCGTCATCAAGTTCCTCAGCGAGCTACCAGGACTATGCATTCTACGGCTTCGTGTCGATCAACTTCAGGATAATCAGCTCGATGTGTCCATCATTTTTAATAACCTAGAGGTGGATTCTTTCGAGAAGATGAAGATCTTCGAGATTGCTTGCAGCTCCAGCTCCCATGTTACTTTTGGAGAGAAAACGATGAAAAAGCTTGAGCAGCTGAAGGTGGACTGCTGCAGTGGGTCGTCACTCTTAGGCCTGAAGCATTTACCGGAACTCAAGGAAATTTTGCTCAAGGGTTCTAGCGGCGAAGCAATGAAGATCTCCACACAGAACTTACAGACGACCCAAAGCCGAAGTGTGAAGCTGGACGAACTACGATCTTTGTCCACGTAGCTTAAGGTGGTCAATAGTTCTGTTTTCCTGTTGCATTATAGTATTAGTTTTTGTGTACTAGGTAGTGTTTTGTAGTACCCTCTTCATCTTTAGTTTCTTCATTAATTTCGTTGTTGGTTTAATCTTGTTGCAATTCATCTGAGTTTCATTGTTGGTGTACTGCTAAGCTCGATCATGCCAAAGCACTTTTAAATTATTTTCACCCCTTTTTGTGGATATAAATCCATGGATACATGGTTCTTCAAATCCATGTATGCTTTGTAAGTTTGTGGATATAAAGTTAAGATTAGGAACAATTAACTAGGTGTATTAATAAATGTGGTACTCCCTCCATTTTTATTTATTTCGCATATTAGGTTTGTCTAACGTCAAACTTTATACACTTGCAACAAGTTTGTAGGAAAATATATTAACATATACACAACCAAATCAATACCATTGGATTCATCCTTGAAATTTTTTCTTCACAACATATAGATTTGTTATTATAAATGTTCATATTTGTTTCTACAAACTTGGTCAAATTTTATAAAGTTTTCTTTTTTTAAAATGAGGCTTACCCTCGGCCTCTCTGCATCGGAAAAATGCATGCAGACATAATTTTATAAAGTTTAACTTCAGCCACAACTAATATGCAGAGTAAATAAAAACAGAGGGGTTATATATTTTAGAGGCAAAACATGTGTACAAAGAACATCAGAATAGCTATTCTAGATGCACAACGATAATCCAAAATAGAGTCTACGAACAGTTTTTTCAGTCAACGATATTCTAGACGCATCCAGAAATCTTTTGGCATGTTAACTACTTCTGGTATCATGGGGACTGTTACAGACGAATATGCATAGATTGTACTAGCAAATACCCGAATTGCTCTTAACGACGTCAAAACAGGCACCAAATAATTCCTAGAGCAGAGCAACAATCGGGTACGCTGCCATCTGGGGCCGGTGAGGCGAGTGTGAGATTCGGTGGGAACAGACTACGTACCCGGGCGGTGGCCTCCGCGGCGGAGGCGCCGCTCTCCGCAGCTGCAATGGGCGGCGCGGGTCTTCACCGCGAGCGCCGGCGCCGGCGGCAGCAGCGGAGCACGGAGGATTTGGTAGGTCAGAGAGGGGACTCAGGTTGCGGATAATAAGGGCATGTACAATGGTTCTATCTTAGCAATGCCACGTAGGATAAATGATGAGGTGGAGGAGAGAGAAATCATAAGAGAAGGCTTGTCTTCTCTTAATTAAGAGAAGGCAAGAGCAGTGGCGGAGCCAGGAATTAAGGAATAGGGGGGCCAAATTACTCAAACTCTTGATAACAGGGGCCAAATAATACTATTACATGTATTTTCGTATATATTCCACACTGTTCATCTACTAATTACCAGTAAAACAATGATCTTAGGGGGGGCCAGGGCCCCTGCTGGTCCCCCCTGTCTCCGCCACTGGGCAAGAGATGATCTTTTAGCCCAATATGTCTCACCACATTTATAGGAACAACTAGTTATTGAAGATAAGGCTAAGAGATGACCCATTGTATGTATGTATTTTTGTCATCTCTAAATTACATGCAAGATTTAAGACAAGACTACCTTATCAACCATTGTACATGCCCTAACCTCACATGTGTGACACTTATTAACACATCTACACGCACTCAATGCCGTTCGATCTATTTGCATGAATATTAAAATAATTGTCATCTAAATGAAGAGTCAGGTAAGCATCCAGCGTCATGTGGGTGAACCGCTCCCCACCCACACGGACAACATCCAGTCCATTAGGGTGTGTACAATGGTTGATAAGGTAGTCTTGTCTTAAATCTTGCATGTAATTTAGAGATGACTAAAAAACATACATACAATGGGTCATCTCTTAGCCTTATCTTCAATAACTAGTTATTCCTAAAAATATGGTGAGACATATTGTGCTAAGAGATCACCTCTTGCCTTCTCTTAATTAAGAGAAGACAAGCCTTCTCTTACGATTTCTCTCTCCTCCACCTCATCATTTATCCTACGTGGCATTGCTCAGATAGAACCATTGTACATGCCCTTTGCGCCCGGTTGATCGCGTTGTCGCATGGGTGAATTGCTCCTCGCCCACACGGACACCATCCAGTCCAGTAGCGCATGACAGCTCGCGTTGCCTTGTGGGTGAACTGCTCTTCGTCCACATGACGCTCGCACGGTGATAGATGGCAACTACAGTTATGCATATATGACAACTACTCCCTCCATCCCGTAATTCTTGTCGCGGACACAGTTCATTGGTGAATTTGCAAAAAAGCCCTCGTTGTCTCAACATCGTCCGAAACAAGTCCTTCCTTCCCGTCTTCTTTTTCCGCCGTTGACAGGGACGCCGCCCAGCTGCGCGATTCGCCGCCCACCAGGAAGTGCTCCGCTATTGTCGCCACGTACCTGCTCCGCCGCCGTCATCGCCAAGTAACTACTCCGCCGCCTCCCCCGCTCAAACCTGTGTCGCCATGATCCCCTCCCGCCGCGATTACCTGCGAGCATCGCCGGAACCTCCCGCCATGTCCTCGTCGAGCTCGCGTGCATCCTCCTCCAGCTCCCGCGCATCCCCCTGAAGCTCCAGCGTGTCCTCCTTGAGCTCCCACACATCCTCCCCGAGCACCCGGGCATGCGCCCCTGCATTTCATCCCGGCCGTGATACCCTACAGGCGTCGTGGAAAACTGCCTCCATGATCCGGTGGACCAGGAGCTCGCATCCTCCCTCCTCGATCTCCCGCGCGTCCTGCCCAATCTCCCGCGTGAGCCCGTGCTACTCCTTCTCCCCTGCCTACGCGCCCGTGCGTGCGGCTGCTTCTACTCGTATTGCTTCGGCTCGTCTACACGTACTGTTGCTGCTCGTCTGCCCGTGTTGCTACTCATTTGCCCATGCTACCGCCAGAGCTCCTGCTCGTCAGGAGGATGAAGGTATCGTAAGGAGTTGCTCCTAAATTCAGTGAAGGAGTTGTTGCTCTGATCCTGATCGTCCAGAAGAACAATCTTAACTGAATATGATTAGTGTTAACTGGAAAAAATCAGTAGATATGAGCAGAGCAATTATGATCTGAACAAACAATGTCAAGTGTAAACTGTATAATTCAGTCAGTCAATGGAGTAGATGCATAATTCAGTAGATGCATGATCTGTTAATAAAGTACTCCAAAACTGTGAATACCAAATGAATGCACAAGATGGATGTCATATTCAACATAATCTTTAATCTGAATAATATGTTTACATGAAGCTGTAGTACCATATGAATGCACAAGATGGATGTCATACTCAGCATGGATGTTTTACTGCCATGATCTGTGTTTGCAAATGTTTCAGTAAACATGATTATCCAAAAATTCAGTTCAACTACTGCACAAAAAAAATCAGTTATGAATCTATCCAAATGCATTGCCAGGCAGCCAAACACATGCACTTGATGTGCATAGGGTGATTGCACTTTTTGTTTAATCTGGACATGTGTATGGTTTGTATGGTGGCTCCAGTAATAAAACTGTTGATATCTACTCATGATGATATCTAGAAGAACTAGTGCAAAAGTGTTGACAGTATCACTCCTACTAGTATTATCAAGATTCATTAATGTAAAATTCAGTTAAACTACTGATGCAATGGAGTAAAATTCAGTTAAACTACTATAACTAAAGTAAAATTCAGTTAAACTACTGATGCAGTGTAAAATTCATGTAAAACTACTGTAACTAGAGTAAAATTCAGTTAAACTATTGTAACTAGAGAAAATGCTTGTGGTTAGAGCAAAGTGTTTGGCTGCCATGGCAACCAAACCAGTAATGGTGCCATGCCACCCATTTATTGTTTGACTTACATATTCTTCTTGTGTGTATATTCTTGTTATGGTACCATGGTGTACTCATCTTTTGTCATTGATAGGAGGAACACATAACTATGGATTTGAACTTGATGCCTCAAGAGGAAGAACATGAAGCTATGGATTTCAACTTGATGTCTCAAGAGGAAGAACATGAAGGTATTGATTTGAACTTGATGCCACAAGAGGAAGAGGATGAGGGTATTGATTTGTGATGCCCCCAATTTGACCATACACCAATCATGCACACAAATGTGTACGACCAAGATCAGGGACTCTCGGGAACATATCACAACACAACTCTAGACACAAATTGACATAATACAAGCTTTATATTGCAAGCCAGGGGCCTCGAGGGCTCAAATACAAAAGCTCAATTACACAAGAGTCAACGGAAGCAACAATATCTGAGTACAGACATAAGTTAAACAAGTCTGCCTTAAGAAGGCCAGCCCAAAACAACAACGGTCGAAAAGGCAAGGCCTCCTGTCTAGGACCTCCTAACCACTCCTTGTCGTCGGCGGTCTTCACGTAGTAGTAGGCACCATCGCGGTAGTAGCAGTAGTCGTCGATAGTGGCATGTAGCTCCTGGAATCCATCAATTGATTGCAACAACCGGAAAGAAGAAAGAAGGGGGGAAAAGGGGTAGCAAAGCAACCATAAGTACTCATCCAAAGTACTCGCAAGCATCAGATTGACGTGTGCTTGAGATGCGTCGGTATTTTCCCAAAGAGGAAGGGATGATGCAGCACATCGACAGTAAGTATTTACCTCAGTTATGAAACCAAGGTTATCGAACCAGTAGGAGAACCATGCAACACTATGTAAACGGTACCTGCATACAAAGAACAAATACTTGCAACCCAACATGTTAAAGGGGTTGTCAATCCCTTTCGGGTAACGGTGCCAGAAATTAGCGAGTTAACGGGATAAAATTGTAGTAGATTGAAAGATGCAAATAAAACGCAGCAAGGTATTTTTGTGTTTTTGATAATATAGATCTGAAAATAAAAGTTGCAAATAAAGGAAAAGGAAAATGGCAATATAGATCTGAAAATATATGATTGGAAAATAGACTCGATGGCCATAGATTTCACTAGTGGATTCTCTCGATAAAATAGCATGCGGTGCGTAGAAAAATTATTGTTGGAAAATTGATAGAAAAGCAAATAATTATGACGATATCCAAGACAATGATCATGTATATAGGTATCACGTCCAAGATTAGTAGACCGACTCCTGCCTGCATCTACTACTATTACTCCACACATCGACCGCTATCCAGCATGCATCTAGTGTATTAAGTTCATGAAGAAATGGAGTAATGCAATAAGAATGATGACATGATGTAGACAAGATCTATTCTTATAGGAATAGACCCCACATTTTTATCCTTAATAGCAACGATACATGTGTGCCTTCATGCCCCTTTTGTCACTGGGAAAGGTCACCACAAGATCGAACCCATTACAAAGCACATCTTCCCATTGCAAGATAAATAAATCAAGTTGGCCAAATAAAACCCAAATATCGAGAAGAAATACGAGGCTATAATAATCAAGAATGGATATTAAATTAAGGCAAATCTGATCATAAACTCACAATTCATCGGATTACAACAAACACACCGCAAAAAGTCATTACATCAGATAGATCTCCAAGAGACCATTGTATTGAGATACAAAGAGAGAAGAAGCCATCTAGCTACTTCCTACGGACCCGTAGGTCTGTGGTAATGTCGGGACCCCGATCCTAGGCCACATAGGTCTAGCCTGTAACACATCATATCACTTTGTGGCCTCACGCACGGTATTCCCACGGGTGCCACCTTACCGGGCCCGGGACCGTTTGCGCATTTTGGCACACGTATATGATAGTGTCGCTAGCATCCATATGATAGAGAACCCGGGCCGACATGACCAGTTATAAACCAAAAGTGGCACTAAATTACAGAGACAGGCATACATGACCCAGCAACGAACGTGTCGGTCATCAACGTTGTAACACCCCCTTGTATTAAGCACTGTGACACTATGCTAATGATGCCATGTCATCATCTCATGTTTAAAATAATCACAGTGGTTAAGCTTACAAGTTCAAAACTCCCCTGAAAATTCAAATTCAAACTTCAAATGCAAAATGAAGTTGTTCCAAAAATTTGGGAAAAATGTTCAACTCATTGCAAATATTCCACAACAAATGCTGTTGTTGAAAATAGCATCAACAGCAACTCCAAATGAGGGCTAGGGCATTAAACAGTGCCCAAAACAGCACATTAAATGCCATTTCATTTTTGAATAATTCAAAAATGATCTAATTTTACCCAAACCAATTTTTGGTGATGAGGTATATTGCCAAGTAATTTTTGGTCCAGCTTCTACATTTTTGCAAAGTCCTTTGGTGGCCTATTCTTTTCCTCTTCCCTCTCTGCAATTTATAAAAGAAAAGAGAAGGAGAAAACTAACCTGACGCTCACCTCTGGCCCGAACCAGGCCGGCCCACCTCTTCTCCCTCACCTGCTCCCGCCCCGCTGTCGCCACCGCCGTGGTCGCCGCGCGCTCGCCGCCGCTCCGTCGACACCTGCCGCCACAGGGCGCCGGAGGGGATAAGACCGAGCCCCAGCGCCCTCCCCCTCCATCCCTATCCATTTCCCCCTCTCGCTGGGCCTCTCCTCCCCTCTCCTCCTCCCAGATCCCGTCGGCGCCCGAAGCCCCGCCGCCGTTCGACCGTTGTTGCCGCGGCCACCATCGTCCACCGTCGCCGTGACCTTGTCCAGAAGCTGCGCCGCGGTCGGCTACGCCCTCCTTGCCCACGAGCCGGAGCTGGGAGGCTCGGGAGCGAGCGCACGCTGCCGCCCCCTTCTTCTGCATCTCCGGCGCAACTCCGGCGAGCTCAAGCTTTCTGCTGCTACTAACCTCTCGCCGGGCCTACGTGGGTGCCTGCTCGGTGAGCCTCTTCTCCTCCTCCCTCTCTTTGCGCCGTAGAGAACGCCGTAGCTAGCCGCCACCGTACCGCACTTTGCTCGCCGCCGTGGAGCTCGCCGCCGTGGCATCAGCCCCTGTCATGGCCATCTGAGTGCGGGAACGCACTCAGTGCCTCCTCGCGGTTCCAACACGCTTAGCCCCGTAGATCGTAGTGCCCTACAGCGACGGATCCGCGCTCGCCCGAAACACCTCGCCGCCGGCGGGCTCGTAGCGCTTTACACCGGCCGTTTTAGGCCCGGCCACCGCCGTAGATCGACGCGGCGTCGTCTCGCCGTTCGAACGCGCCCGGCCCCGTCCATTTTGGTGGCCTGTGCGCGTTTTCCGACGAGGGCCCGAGCCCTCCGCCGTGTTTTCGTGCTCGCCGGCGACTAGCCGCCGGCCGGCCGCCGTGGCTGACCTGGGGCCACCCCCCAGGGTCTCTGCCAGTGGCCCCCACGGGCCCAGTTGACCACGTTGACTGGTCAACGTGCTGACTGGGCAGCCCTGTGCCACTAACACGAGGGCCCCACCGCACAGTTAGTTAATTAAAAACGTTTTATAATTAAGCTTAATTAGAAATACTAATAAGACACTGACATGTGGGGCCCTGGAGCTATTTAATCTCTGGTTTAGTTTTTATTAACTCTGTTTAATAACAGAGGCTGACATGTGGGACCCACTGGTCAGGTTTGACCTGACCAGTGCGGCTGTTGACTGCTGATGCAGTGCTGACATCAGCATGACGCAGTAAACCTTTTCTGTTATTAAAATAATTCCAGAAATTCAAATAAACTTTGAAAAATCATATCTTTTAATCCGTAACTCCGATGAAAATAATTTATATATGAAAATTGCTCAGAATTTCGATACGAATCTAGATACGCCCTCCGTATTCCCGCCAGATGCCCCTAGCTAGATGAACATGGAACTTTTGACCTGTTTTCGATAAATGAATAGTGCTCAACTTTAATAAAATATATCCAAACAAATTCTTAAAAATAACCAATATGACTTAGACATGTTTTTAGGCAACCCTGCACTGCACGTTAGCTTAGCACGCTCTGTGTTGTATATGTTTTGTGTATTTATCTGTTTCTTCCCCCTCTTCTCTCTCGGTAGAGCCCGACGCTGACGCAGATCCCGAGACCGACGCCGTCCCGGTGATTGGTTCCCCCTCCGACGATCTTGCTTTTGCCACCGAGCAACCAGGCAAGCAACCCCCCCTTGAGCATTTCCGATATCGCCTATGTCTATTCTCTCTAATTCTTGCATTAGAATTGCTGCTACTGCTACTGCTCCTATTACTGTTGCATAGCCTGTTTTTGCTAAATTGATACCTGCCTTTATTCATAAATTGCTTAGTATAGGTTGGGTAGCACTGCTATGGTCCCGCACTCTCGTAGTTGCCTCGCATAGTACCCTTGCCTCGATCAACTGATCGAGCCCTTTTCCCCTGACCTTCTTCACATCACCGCACACCCCCCCTAATATGCTCGACTCCGCAGAGTTAACATCAGGTGACGAGGGTGATACCTCCGAACTCACTTCTGATGTTGTCCCTGTAGTATAGCTAGCTCGTTGTGGGTTACCGAGGGTGATTCCTCTTCCCACTTCCGACTTAGCTTTTGTCGTGCATCCGCTATGGTGATTACCGCCGAGGGTGACTCCTCCGGTATCACCTTAACGGGACTTGTCGTTTAGGAGTCCCACGAGGGTGATTCCTCGGATTCCTCGTCGGCATAGAAACCACACGGATGCTCTGTTTCACCATACCATGTTTAAAGACGTATCGATCCCCGAGGCCGGACGTCGCCAGGAACAAAGGCGTGCGGCCAGAGGTATCGTGCGTCTGAAGACACTTTGAGTTACTACTGCACATGTTGGATGGAGGCGGGTTGACCCAGAGGGGTACCCGCGAGTGCCTTTGAGGCGTGAGCTGTGGAGTCGGGTGACCAGAGAGGGTACCCGCGAGATAACTACGAGGCGTGGCCGGTCTTTCCCAGTCCTTGTCACAAGTCCTCGAGACGGGACGACGGGGCCAACAGTATCGTAGGCTCTGCTCGTTACCGCGCGCTCCCAAATCACTAAGCGATTTGGATATTTGATCCGAGGGGCCTCCGGGTCCGATAGCACTAACCACCACGTGGGTGTGAGTGGGTGCTCTGCGTCGTATACATCAGCCGGAGTCGTCACGACGTCAGCGATTGAGCGGGTTGTTCGGATTGGACCCAGGATGCAACTGCGTGCTTGTATAAGGGGTTGCTAGGTCTGCTACCGAACGGCCTCGCAACGTGCGGAGTGTCCGGGGCGACGGCCATGACCCCCGGGGGCATAGGATTAGTCCGGCGTGCTCGATCCTCTCTGGCGGTATCCGGTCAGGTTGCGTCGTATGGTTTAGCCGAGGGCGGGCACGACCTGATGGTGTGTCCGGCCGGAGTTAAGCGAGCGTGGTGGGTAACTTGGTGCACCCCTGCAGGGAAGAAACAATCTATCGATAGCCTGTCCTACGGTAACGGACACTCGGAGTTGTATCCACTTCGGTACAACTAGAACTGGTGACTTGAGATATGAGGTTGATGTTGCTGCAAACACTATATATTATTATGATAAAACTATTCTGCTCCCTTCTAATTGCTGCAAGACCCTGAAGATGCTAGTCTTCGTCAGGACTAGGCTTTTCCCCTCTCTACTCTGGCTTTCTGCAGTCTAGTCCACCCACATAAAGCCTCCTTTGAAAATAATGCATTGCTAGTATAGATCTGATGTAAGTCTTGCTGAGTACTTTGGATGAGTACTCACGGTTGCTTTGCTTCCCCTTTTGTCCTTCCCGCATGATAAACCAGACGACGGAGCCATGGTGCCCGCAGCCCCAGTTGACGACTACTACTACCAGCCCGAGGCTGGCTACTACTACTACCCGGCCGGCGAGTACTTCTACGAGGAGCCGGCGGACGACGACCAGGAGTAGGATCGGAGGTCCCAGGCAGGAGGCCTGCGCCTTTTCGATCGTAGCTTTTATTTTGCCCCGCCTTTGTAAAAGGCCTATCTTCTGTCATGTTGTATCTGTACCCAGATACCTAACGCTTCCGCTGACTATGTGTGAGACATCATGTTATGTATTCGAGCCCTCGAGGCCCCTGGCTTGTAATATATGACTTGTATGTATTTATTTATGTTTTAGAGTTGTGCTGTGATTCCTTCACGTGAGTCCTTAGGCTTGATCGTGTGCATTTGCGTGTATGGTTAGTGCACGGTCGGGCCGGGGTCGTCACAGGTTGGTATCAGAGCCGACTGCCTGTAGGAACCCCCTTTCCAACTCCTTAGCCGAAGTCGAGTCTAGAGGTCCAAAAATGTTTTACTAACTTGGCTGTGTGGCTTATGGGCCCACGTCGCCACTTGGGTGGTGTAGCTTCTTTTATTCCTCGTCTATACTCTGGGACTCTTCTCTCTCGTCTATTCGGGTTAAGTTTTACTAACTCCATTAGGTTCTCGTTTTCACATCTACCCGGAGAGCTGGATATCAGTGCGATTTCTTATCATTGACCTGAATAGTCTAATAATCATTCCTTTCCATTTGTTTGTTTAACCTTTCCTATCAAGTTCTGTTTAATTATCATCGGAACTTGACAAGTCTGATTCTTCTTCTTTCAGATGAATCCTCTGTTTCCACCTCGCCCGGAGACTCAGCTTGTGCTTCGCACCTGGGCTCGAGATGCCCCTGGGTTTCCGGTCATTCTAGTCGCTCTCATGACCAGACTGGGCTACCGCTGGTACCCCGAGTACATGGTCTACGAGGAGTATCGCGAGTTCAACCAGGAGCAGTATTATGCTGTAGTTCGTATCTATGACCGGCAGGATGACTCAGACACTGAGCTATACCGCTTTCGCGGTAGCGGCGTGACGGTTGCGATGGCAGTCCATGATGCTGCCTACGCTGCTGTCGCACGCCTCCGAGGAGAGCACAGAGATAGCTTGGATGCCTCTGAGTTCCGATACATTCCGTATGCACCTGCTGGAGATGAGACTGGATACTACTCAGCTATCTGTGCCCCGTTCGAGAGTCGACGTTATGACCCGCAGGTTCTGATTCAGCACACTCAGGCGCTGGATCGAACTGCTCGGGCCCTGGCGGTTGAGTTGTCCATCACTCGGACAGTTCTCTACCAGACGTTGACGCAGTTGGTACCGGCTGTCCAAGCAGGGACACTTCCTCAGTCTATCCTTTGCCCGCGCAGGATCAACACACCTCCAGGTGTCGAGTGGCCTGCGGTTGGAGGTCACACGCCAGTTCGTGGACCTCTGATTCCCGATCGATACCGGGTTCTGCATCAGAGTGCACATGGAGCTCAGGATCCTTCTGCGGTTGAGATCCGCCGTCCGCACTTGCAGCTACCCCGTTTCAGTTCCCTTCTCCGACGTTGATGTAGCCTTTGCTATGTCGCGTTGTGTACTTCCTTACCGCGGTCTGCGCGCCGCCTACTATGTCTAGCTTTTGATTTTGCGCCGTTATGTTGTCCGTTTGTAACCAACGTTATGTACGAACCCGTATGTCATGATGTATATGATGTTGTATTATTGCACTTCCCTTATGTCGTGCATATTTACTACATTGTTGAATTCATGCAACGTGTATTCTTGTCTCTAAACCACCCCTGTTGGAATTATCAGGATGGCTGGTAACAACGATCCACCTCCACCTCCGCCTCCGCCTCCGCCGCCAGAATATATGGCTGCCGTAATGCAGACCCTTGACATGCAGCGTCAGGTGCTGCAGGGTATGCTCAACCAGATACCTCAGGCCAACGCCAATGCTCAGCATCAGCCAGCCGCTATCACTCTGCAAGAATTTCTGCGGCTCAATCCAACGATATTTCGCAGTGCCGCCAACCCGTTGGATGCCGATGATTGGCTGCGTGATATCTTCTTTGAGCTGGATTCTGCCGCCGTGTCCCCTGACAACTATGTCAAGTTTGCGACATATTTCCTGAAGGGTCCGGCGGCCCAGTGGTGGGACACTCACCGGAACACAGTGCCTACTGGAACTGTCATCACCTGGGCAGACTTCAAGACTGCCTTCCGTGCTCGGTATATCCCGGAAGGGGTTATCGACCGCAAACGTACGGAGTTCCGTAACCTGATTCAGGGCAACAAGTCAGTTGATGCCTATCAGCGGGAGTTCCTTGAACTGTCCCGCTATGCTGAGGAGGATATCGCTACTGACGCAAGACGCCAAGAGAAGTTCAGGCGCGGACTTCATCATGATATTCTGCTTGCTCTAGTGGCGCTGGACTTTCCAGACTTCGCCACTTTAGTGAACAAGGCCATTCAGGTTGAAACTGGACTCAAGCTACACAAGGATGCTCTTAAGCGCTCTCGCGAGTCGGGCTCATCTTCGGGCTCGTCTTCTCAGAAGCGTCGCATATGGATTCCCCAGAGCATGTATCGTCCAAACGCTCCAGTGTACAGGCCTTCTTATGCTGCACCTCGTCTGCCTCCTCCACCGCCAATGCAGTACAGGCCTGCTGTCCCAGCACCTCGAGCACCTGCGATTCGTCCAGAGAGTGGACTCTGCTTCAAGTGTGGCCGTCCGGGTCACCGTGCCAGAGACTGTCCGCAAGCTCAGGGTCAGCTGGCTCTTCCATCTGCTGGCCGTGGCAATGGACGTGGAGTTCCTCCGCAGCGCAACAATAATGTCAGGCCTTCGAATACTCGTGGTGGTCAGCTTCACCACGTCAATCTGAGTGAAGACCCAGAGCAGCCAGCCACCGTGATGGGTACACTTCTTGTCAACTCAGTATTTGCTAATGTCTTGTTTGATACTGGTGCATCTGATTCATTCATATCAGAACCATTTGCATTTAAACATGGCTTTAAACAAGATAAACTACATCACATGGTATCCATACAAACCTCCGCGGGTCAGTGCAACTCCACATTATTCTGTCCGGAAGTGGTAGTGGAGATAGAAGAAATGAAATTTCAGGCACACCCCATTGTCCTGAAATCCCGCGGCATCGACCTTATCCTAGGAATGGATTGGTTGGAGGCTCACGAGGCCCTAATTGATTGTGCCACCAAGACTGTACGTCTTCGGCACCCCTCGAATCAACTCGTGAATTGCCGCGCTCGTGTATCCCATAATGCCGAAGCTCAAATCTATGCCTTAAATGCATTAAATGCTTCACCGCTTGAAGGGCTCGAAAGCATACCAGTTGTATGCGAATTCCCGGATGTCTTCCCAGAAGAACTTCCAGGAATACCCCCTGCTCGAGCCGTCGAATTTGTTATTGACTTGAAGCCGGGTACTACTCCTATTGCGAAGCGTCCTTACAAGATGCCACCGCATGAGCTCCTCGAGCTTAAGGAGGAAATCGACAAGTCTCTCAAGAAGGGCTTCATCCGTCCTAGTTCCTCTGCCTGGGGAGCACCGTCTCTTTTCGTCAAGAAGAAAGATGGTACGAATAGGCTGGTACAAGATTACCGACCTATCAACCAGGCAACCATCCAGAATAAATATCCGCTTCCTCGGATCAATGACCTATATGATCAACTGGCTGGATCATCGGTGTTTTCTAAACTCGACTTGAGGTTGGGATATCACCAGATCCGTGTTCGCGAGGAGGATATTCCGAAGACTGCCTTTGTTACTCGCTATGGCTCTTATGAGTACACTGTCATGTCTTTTGGACTGACTAATGCTCCAGCTACCTTCTCCCGCCTGATGAATTATATATTCATGGATTACCTCGACAAGTTCGTCGTGGTATATCTGGATGATATTCTGGTATTCTCAAAGAACAAGGAAGAACACGCCGAACATCTTCGCCTTGTTCTGGAGAAGCTGCGAGAGCATCAGCTTTATGCTAAGTTTTCCAAATGCGAGTTCTGGCTTTCTGAAGTGACCTACCTTGGACATGTGATTTCCAAGGATGGCATTGCCGTTAATCCGGAACGGGTTCAGGCTATTCTTGACTGGACTCCTCCGAAGAATGTCAAGCAAGTGAGAAGTTTTCTCGGCCTTGCAAGCTATTGTCGACGCTTCGTCGAGAACTTTTCCAAGATTGCCAAGCCCCTGACTAATCTGCTTCACAAAGGCGTTAAGTTTGAGTGGACAGATAAATGTCAGGAAAGCTTTCAAGCTCTTAAGGACAAGCTCGTTTCTGCTCCAGTGCTTGCTCCTCCAGATTCCCGCAAGGACTTCGTGATATACTGTGACGCCTCTCGTCAAGGATTAGGCTGTGTCCTAATGCAAGAACGAAGAGTAGTTGCTTATGCATCGCGCCAATTGCGTCCGCATGAAGAGAATTATCCAGTGCATGATCTTGAACTTGCTGCAGTGATCTTTGCATTGAAGCTATGGCGACATTACCTTCTCGGTAACCGGTGTGAGATTTATACTGATCATCAAAGTTTGAAGTATTTATTCACTCAGCCGGATCTTAATCTCCGCCAACAGCGATGGTTGGAAACTATTTCGGAATACGACTGCGGTATTTCTTATACCCCTGGTAAGGCTAATGTGATGGCCGATGCCTTGAGTCGCAAGTCGTACAGCACCAACCTCAAGGTTAAGCGAGCTCAACCTCGTCTTTATGAGGAATTACGCAAGCTGAATCTGCATATCGTTCCACATGGTTCGCTTAATGACCTTGTGATACAGCCGGATCTTGAGAAGGCTGTCAAGGTAGCACAAACCAAAGATGCTTACGTTGATGTTATGAAGCAGGAACTTCATCTTCCGAAATACAGGGATTTCTCAATATCCGAAGATGGAACCTTGTATTTCCGAGGCCGCATCGTGGTAACACGTTTCGACCTAATGACTGACAAGGTCATGAAGGAGGCACATGATACACCGCTGTCTATTCATCCTGGTAGTACTAAGATGTATCGTGATCTCCGCCAAAGGTACTGGTGGCCTAATATGAAGCGGGATATTGCTCGATATGTTGCTGAATGCGATGTCTGTCGTCGCGTGAAGGCAGAACATCAGAAGCCTGTTGGACTTCTGCAACCTCTTCCTATTCCGCTGTGGAAATGGGATAAGGTGCAGATGGATTTCATTACTGGATTTCCTAAGTCCCAGAAGGGTAACGATGCCATTCTTGTCGTCGTCGACCAACTCTCAAAGGTTGCACACTTTCTACCAGTCAAGGAGACTATCACTGCTAGCCAGTTAGCAGAACTGTATATCTCCCGAATTGTATCCCTCCACGGAATTCCGAAGGAGATCAGTTCAGACCGTGGCACCCTATTGTTGGAAATATGCCCTAGAGGCAATAATAAAAGAGTTATTATTATATTTCCTTGTTCATGATAATCGTTTATTATCCATGCTATAACTGTATTGATTGGAAACTCAAATACACGTGTGGATGAATAGACAGACTTTGTGTCCCTAGTGAGCCTCTACAGGACTAGCTCGTTGATCAAAGATGACCGCGGTTTCCAGGTCATAGACATGAGTTGTCATTTGATAACGGGATCACATCATTAGGAGAATGATGTGATGGACGAGACCCAAACGTTAAACATAGCTTTTGATCGTGTCAGTTATCGCTATAGTTTTCTGCATGTCAAGTATAAGTTCCTATGACCATGAGATCATGTAACTCACTGACACCGTAGGAGTGCTTTGTGTGTGCCAAACGTCACAACGTAACTGGGTGACTATAAAGGTACTCTACAGGTATCTCCGAGGGTGTCTGTTGAGTTGACATGGATCGAGACTGGGATTTGTCACTCCGTGTGACGGAGAGGTATCTCCGGGCCCACTCGGTAATACGTCATCTCAATGAGCTCAAAGTGACTAAGTAGTTGGTCACGGGATTATGTATTACGGTAACGAGTAAAGAGACTTGCCGGTAACGAGATTGAACTAGGTATAGAGATACCGACGATCGAATCTCGGGCAAGTAACATACCGACGAGACAAAGGGAACTGAATACGGGATTGCCTGAATCCTTGACATCGTGGTTCATCTGATGAGATCATCGAGAAACATGTGGGAACCAATATGGGTATCCAGATCCCGCTATTGGTTATTGACCTGGGAGTGTCTCGGTCATGTCTACATGGTTTCCGAACCCGCAGGGTCTACACACTTAACGTTCGGTGACGCTAGGGTTGTTAGTGAGAAAAGTGTATGGTTACCGAAGGTTGTTCGGAGTCCCGGATGAGATCCCGGAAATGACGAGGGTCTCCGGAATGGTCCGGAGACGAAGATTGATATATAGGATGAAAGGTTTCGGAGTCCGGAAGTGTTCCGGGGAGCATCGGGAAATCGGCGGAGTACCGGAAAGGGTTTCGGGGGGTCCGGAAGAAGTTCTGGGCCTAATGGGCCACAAGGGGGAACACCACAGCCCTCAGGGGGCTGTGCGCCCCCCCTGGGCCCTCTCCTCATGCGGCTAAGGGGGTGGGACCCCCTAGGGCAGCCGCACCCCTTTGGAGTGGGGGGCAAGGCACCTAGGGGGGGAAACCCTAGGGCCTGGCCCTGGCCGCCGCCCCCTCCCCTTGCCCTGGCCGCCGGCCCCCTAGGGGAAACCCTAGGGCGCCCCTCACCTCTCCACCCCCCTATATATAGTGAGGCAAAGGGAGGGCAGCCAACACAAGTTCGTGCCTCGGTGCTGCCCTCCCTCTCCCGTAATATCTTCTTCTCCCGCGGAGCTTAGGCGAAGCCCTGCTGGAGTTCTTCTCCACCATCACCACCACGCCGTCGTGCTGCCGGTTCTCCATCAACCTCTCCTCCACCCCTTGCTGGATCAAGAAGGAGGAGACGTCCCCGAGCCGTACGTGTGAAGAACGCGGAGGCACCGTTGCTTCGGTGCTAGGATCTTCGGCGATCTGAATCGCGGCGAGTACGACTCCATCATCCGCGTTCATAACGCTTCCGCTTAGCGATCTACAAGGGTATGTGGATCCTACTCTCCCCTCGTAGTTGCATCTACTAGATTGATCTTGGTGAACGGTAGGAAAAAATTTTGTTTCCCATGCAACGTTCCCCAACAGTGGCATCATGAGCTAGGATCTTGCGTAGATGCTTTCTCGAGTAGAACACAAAAGGGTTTGTGGCGTTGATGTTTAAATTGCTGCCCTCCTTAGTCTTTCTTGATTCAACGGTATTATGGGATGAAGCGGCCCGGACCAACTTTACATGTCCACGTACATGAGACCGGTTCCATCGACAGACATGTGACTTTTGTTGCATAAGATGGCTGGCGGGTGTCTGTCTCTCCTATCTTAGTTGAATCGGAATAGAACAAGGCGGTCCTTGTAGAAGGTTAAATAGCAACTTGAATATCACCGTTGTGGTTTTGCGTAGGTAAGAAGCGTTCTTGCTAGATACCCATAGCAGCCACGTAAAACATGCAACAACAAATTAGAGGACGTCTAACTTGTTTTTGCAGGGTATGTATGTGATATGATATGGCCAATGACATGATGAGTTATATTTGATGTATGATATGATCATGTTGTAATAGTTAATATCGACTTGCATGTCGATGCATACGGCAACCGGCAGGAGCCATAGGGTTGTATTTAATTTTTGTATGACCTGCGTGTCAATCATTAAGCGCTTTGTAATGCTTTACTTTATCGCTAAACGGTAGCAATAGTAGTAAGAGCATGGTGGGCGCCGACAACCCCGATGGCGACACGATGATGGAGATCATGATGATGGAGATCATGGTGTGGCGCCGGTGACGATGGAGATCATGCCGGTGCTTTGGAGATGGAGATCAAAAGCACGAGTTGATGGCCATATCATGTCACTTATGATTTGCATGTGATGTTAATCCTTTTATGCATCTTATTTTGCTTAGGACGACGGTAGCATTATAAGATGATCCTTCACTAAAATTTCAAGATAAAATTGTGTTCCCCCCGAGTGTGCGCCGTTGCGAAGGTTCGTCGTTTCGAAGCACCACGTGATGATCGGGTGTGATAGACTCTACGTTCGCATACAACGGGTGCAAGCCAGTTTTGCACATGCAGAACACTCGGGTTAGACTTGACAAGCCTAGCATGTACAGACATGGCCTCGGAACACGGAGGACCGAAAGGTCAAGCATGAGTCATATAGTAGATATGATCAACATGTTGATGTTCACCATTGACACCACCTCATCTCACGTGATGATCGGACTTGGGTTGGTGGATTTGGATCATGTCACGCTCGAATGACCGGAGGGATGTCAATTTGAGTGGGAGTTATAAATAATTTGATTAGGTAATAACTCACTTATCATGAACAATAGTCTAAAATGTCTTTGCAAATTTTTGGTTGTAGATGGCTCGCGCAGTAGCTCCCCTGAATTTTAATGCGTTCCTAGAGAAAGCTAAACTGAAAGATGATGGGAGCAACTTTGTGGACTGGCTCCGCAATCTGAGGATCATCCTCACAGCTGCCCAAAAGGTTTATGTCCTAAATGCACCGCTAGGTGAACCCCCCGCTCCTGGAGCCTCTGCGGACGTTATGAACGTCTGGCAGACGCGTTCGGATGACTATTCGATAGTGCAGTGTGCCATGTTGTACGGCTTGGAAGGAGGACTTCAAAGACGTTTTGAACGTCATGGTGCATATGAGATGTACACGGAGTTGAAGTTCATCTTTGAAAAGAATGCTAAGATCGAGAGGTATGAGACCACCGATAAATTCTTTGCTTGCAAGATGGAGGAGAATTCGTCTGTCAGTGAGCACTTGCTGAAGATGTCTGGGTACTATACCCGCATAGCTGATCTGGGACTTGTGTTCCCGGATGAGGCTATCATTGACAGAATTCTCCAGTCACTCCCTCCAAGCTACAAGAGCTTCGTGCAGCAGTACAACATGCAAGGGATGAATAAAACCATCGCCGAGCTGTTTTCAATGCTGAAAGTCGCTGAGGCAGACATCCAGAAGGAGTATCAAGTGTTGATGGTCAATAAAACCACCAGTTTCAAGAAAAATGGCAAGGGCAAGAAGGGTAACTCTAAGAAGGGTGGCAAAGCAGTTGCCAATCCAGTGAAGAAACCCAAGGCTGGGCCCAAGCCAGAGACTGAGTGTTTCTATTGCAAGGGGAACGGCCACTGGAAGCGGAACTGCCCCAAGTATCTGGCGGACAAGAAGGGGGCCAACAACAACAAAGGTATATGTGATATACATGTTATTGATGTGTACCTTACCAACTCTCATTGTAGTGCCTGGGTATTTGATACCGGTTCGGTTGCTCACATTTGCAACTCTAAACAGGAACTGCGGAATAAACGGAGGCTGGCGAAGGACGAAGTGACGATGCGCGTGGGAAATGGTTCCAAGGTTGATGTGATCGCCGTCGGCACGCTCGCTCTTCGATTACCATCGGGATTAGTTATGAACCTGAATAATTGTTATTTAGTGCCTGCGTTAAGCATGAACATTATATCTGGATCTTGTTTATTGCGAGACGGTTACTCATTTAAGTCAGAGAATAATGGTTGTTCTATTTATATGAGTAATATCTTTTATGGTCATGCACCCGAAGTTAGGGGTTTATTCTTATTGAATCTCGATAGCGATGATACACATGTTCATAACATTGATGCCAAAAGATGTAGAGTAGATAATGATAATACCACTTTCTTGTGGCACTGCCGTCTCGGTCATATCGGCGTGAAACGCATGAGGAAGCTCCATGCTGATGGACTTTTGGAGTCTCTTGATTTTGAATCACTTGACACGTGCGAGCCGTGCCTCATGGGCAAGATGACAAGGACCCCGTTTTCAGGGACAATGGAACGGGCAAGTGACTTATTGGAAATCATACATACTGATGTGTGCGGTCCGATGAGTGTAACGGCGCGCGGTGGATATCGTTATTTTCTCACCTTCACTGACGACTTAAGTAGATATGGGTATATTTACTTGATGAAGCATAAGTCTAAAACTTTTGAAAAGTTCAAACAATTTCAGAGTGAAGTTGAAAATCATCGTAACAAGAAGATCAAGTTCCTACGATCTGATCGGGGGGGAGAATATCTGAGTTATGAGTTTGGTGATCACTTAAGAAAATGTGGAATTGTTTCACAGTTGACACCACCTGGAACACCACAGCGTAATGGTGTGTCCGAACGTCGTAATCGAACCCTATTAGATATGGTACGTTCTATGATGTCTCTTGCCGATTTGCCACTATCGTTTTGGGGATATGCGTTAGAGACAGCTGCATTCACTTTAAATAGGGCTCCATCTAAGTCCGTTGAGACAACACCGTATGAACTATGGTTTAGTAAGAAACCTAAGTTGTCTTTTCTCAAGGTTTGGGGTTGCGATGCTTATGTCAAAAGGCTTCAGCCAGAAAAGCTCGAACCCAAAGCGGACAAATGTGTCTTCATAGGATACCCAAAAGAAACAGTTGGGTACACCTTCTATCTCAGATCCGAGGGCAAAGTGTTTGTCGCTAAGAACGGGTCCTTTCTCGAGAAAGAGTTTCTCTCGAAAGAATTGAGTGGGAGGAAGGTAGAACTTGATGAGGTTATTGAACCTCTGCTTCAACCAGAGAATAGCGCAGCACAGAAAGATGTTTTTGTGGAGCCTGCAGAAGTTGAAGAGGAAGCCAATGATGATGATCAAGAAGCTTCTGATCAAGTTACTACCGAACCTCGTAGGTCGACAAGGGTACGCACTGCACCTGAGTGGTATGGTAACCCTGTCTTGGAGGTCATGTTGTTAGACAACGGTGAACCTACGAGCTATGGAGAAGCGATGGTGGGCCCGGATTCCGACAAATGGTTAGAGGCCATGAAATCCGAGATGGGATCCATGTATGAAAACAAAGTATGGACTTTGGAAGTATTACCTGAAGGGCGGAAGGCCATTCAGAATAAATGGATTTTTAAGAGGAAGACGGACGCTGACGGTAATGTCACCGTGTATAAAGCTCGACTTGTGGCAAAGGGTTTTTCACAAGTTCAAGGGATTGACTACGATGAGACTTTCTCACCCGTAGCGATGCTTAAATCCGTCCGAATCATGTTAGCAATAGCTGCATATTTCGATTATGAAATTTGGCAGATGGATGTCAAAACAGCGTTCCTTAACGGTTTTCTTAAGGAAGAGTTGTATATGATGCAACCAGAAGGTTTTGTCGATCCAGAGAATGCTGACAAAGTATGCAGGCTTCAGCGTTCCATTTATGGGCTGGTGCAAGCATCTCGGAGTTGGAATCTTCGCTTTGATGAGGTGATCAAAGCGTTTGGGTTTATACAAGTTTACAATAAAGCTTGTATTTACAAGAAAGTGAGTGGGAGCTCTATAGCGTTTCTAATATTATATGTGGATGACATATTGCTGATTGGAAACAATATAGAATTTTTGGATAGCGTGAAGGGGTATTTGAACAAGAGTTTTTCGATGAAGGATCTCGGTGAAGCTGTTTTCATATTGGGCATCAAGATCTATAGAGATAGATCAAGACGCTTGATAGGACTTTCACAAAGCACATACCTTGATAAAGTTTTGAAGAAGTTCAAAATGGATCAATCCAAGAAGGGGTTCTTGCCGGTATTGCAAGGTACAAAGTTGAGTAAGACTCAGTGCCCAGTGACTGCGGAAGATAGAGAAAAGATGAGTGTCGTCCCCTATGCTTCAGCCATAGGCTCTATCATGTATGCAATGCTGTGCACGAGACCAGATGTCAGCCTTGCCATAAGTATGGCCGGAAGGTTTCAGAGTAATCCTGGTATGGATCACTGGACAGCGGTCAAGAATATCCTAAAGTACCTGAAAAGGACTAAGGATATGTTTCTCATTTATGGAGGTGATCAAGAGCTCGTCGTAAAGGGTTACGTCGATGCAAGCTTTGACACTGATCCGGATGACTCTAAGTCTCAAACCGGATACGTATATATTCTCAACGGGGGAGCGGTAAGCTGGTGCAGTTCCAAGCAGAGCGTGGTAGCTGATTCTACATGTGAAGCGGAGTATATAGCTGCCTCGGAGGCGGCAAAGGAAGGTGTCTGGATGAAGGAGTTCATGACAAATCTTGGAGTTGTGCCTAGTGCACTAAACCCAATGACTCTGTTCTGTGACAACACTGGTGCCATTGCTCTAGCCAAGGAACCAAGGTTTCACAAGAGGACCAGACACATAAAGCGACGCTTCAATTCCATCCGCGATTCGGTCAAGGAGGAGGACATAAACATTTGCAAAGTACACACGGATTTGAATGTTGCAGATCCGTTGACTAAGCCTCTTCCACGGGCTAAGCACGATCAACACCAAGACTCTATGGGTGTTAGATTCATTACCTTGTAATGCTAGATTATTGACTCTAGTGCAAGTGGGAGACTGTTGGAAATATGCCCTAGAGGCAATAATAAAAGAGTTATTATTATATTTCCTTGTTCATGATAATCGTTTATTATCCATGCTATAATTGTATTGATTGGAAACTCAAATACGTGTGTGGATGAATAGACAGACTTTGTGTCCCTAGTGAGCCTCTACAGGACTAGCTCGTTGATCAAAGATGACCGCGGTTTCCAGGTCATAGACATGAGTTGTCATTTGATAACGGGATCACATCATTAGGAGAATGATGTGATGGACGAGACCCAAACGTTAAACATAGCTTTTGATCGTGTCAGTTATCGCTATAGTTTTCTGCATGTCAAGTATAAGTTCCTATGACCATGAGATCATGTAACTCACTGACACCGTAGGAGTGCTTTGTGTGTGCCAAACGTCACAACGTAACTGGGTGACTATAAAGGTACTCTACAGGTATCTCCGAGGGTGTCTGTTGAGTTGACATGGATCGAGACTGGGATTTGTCACTCCGTGTGACGGAGAGGTATCTCCGGGCCCACTCGGTAATACGTCATCTCAATGAGCTCAAAGTGACTAAGTAGTTGGTCACGGGATTATGTATTACGGTAACGAGTAAAGAGACTTGCCGGTAACGAGATTGAACTAGGTATAGAGATACCGACGATCGAATCTCGGGCAAGTAATATACCGACGAGACAAAGGGAACTGAATACGGGATTGCCTGAATCCTTGACATCGTGGTTCATCCGATGAGATCATCGAGAAACATGTGGGAACCAATATGGGTATCCAGATACCGCTATTGGTTATTGACCTGGGAGTGTCTCGGTCATGTCTACATGGTTTCCGAACCCGCAGGGTCTACACACTTAACGTTCGGTGACGCTAGGGTTGTTAGTGAGAAAAGTGTATGGTTACCGAAGGTTGTTCGGAGTCCCGGATGAGATCCCGGAAATGACGAGGGTCTCCGGAATGGTCCGGAGACGAAGATTGATATATAGGATGAAAGGTTTCGGAGTCCGGAAGTGTTCCGGGGAGCATCGGGAAATCGGCGGAGTACCGGAAAGGGTTTCGGGGGGTCCGGAAGAAGTTCTGGGCCTAATGGGCCACAAGGGGGAACACCACAGCCCTCAGGGGGCTGTGCGCCCCCCCTGGGCCCTCTCCTCATGCGGCTAAGGGGGTGGGACCCCCTAGGGCAGCCGCACCCCTTTGGAGTGGGGGGCAAGGCACCTAGGGGGGGAAACCCTAGGGCCTGGCCCTGGCCGCCGCCCCCTCCCCTTGCCCTGGCCGCCGGCCCCCTAGGGGAAACCCTAGGGCGCCCCTCACCTCTCCACCCCCCCTATATATAGTGAGGCAAAGGGAGGGCAGCCAACACAAGTTCGTGCCTCGGTGCTGCCCTCCCTCTCCCGTAATATCTTCTTCTCCCGCGGAGCTTAGGCGAAGCCCTGCTGGAGTTCTTCTCCACCATCACCACCACGCCGTCGTGCTGCCGGTTCTCCATCAACCTCTCCTCCACCCCTTGCTGGATCAAGAAGGAGGAGACGTCCCCGAGCCGTACGTGTGAAGAACGCGGAGGCACCGTTGCTTCGGTGCTAGGATCTTCGGCGATCTGAATCGCGGCGAGTACGACTCCATCATCCGCGTTCATAACGCTTCCGCTTAGCGATCTACAAGGGTATGTGGATCCTACTCTCCCCTCGTAGTTGCATCTACTAGATTGATCTTGGTGAACGGTAGGAAAAAATTTTGTTTCCCATGCAACGTTCCCCAACACCTGTTCACCTCCAAGTTCTGGGAAAGTTTTCAAGAAGCTTTGGGAACTCATATCCACTGGAGTTCAGCTTATCACCCCCAGTCCCAAGGTCAAGTTGAACGAGTCAATCAAGTGCTTGAAGATATGCTGCGAGCTTGTGTTATATCATTCGGTAAGAAATGGGAAGAATCCCTTCCGTATGCCGAGTTCTCGTATAACAACAGCTATCAAGCAAGCTTGAAGATGGCTCCCTTTGAAGTTCTATACGGACGAAAGTGTCGAACCCCTCTGAACTGGTCAGAAACTGGGGAACGACAAGTTATTGGTCCGGACATTATTCAACACGCCGAAGAGCAAGTCCGTATCGTGAGTGAAAATCTCAAGGCGGCTCAAGACCGTCAGAAGAGCAACTATGATCGCAAACGATCGGGTTTGACTTATCAACCAGGTGATCAAGTTTATCTTCGTGTCACCCCTATGAAGGGCACGCACCGTTTCGGCATCAAGGGCAAGTTAGCTCCACGCTACATTGGTCCCTTTCCCGTGATTGCTAGACGTGGATTCGTGGCTTACAAATTACAATTGCCTCCGCAATTCTCTCATATCCACGATGTGTTCCATGTGTCGCAACTTCGTCGATCCTTCAAGGAATCCCCGCATCGTGCTGTGGATCACGAGATGCTCGAGCTTCAAGATGATCTGTCTTATAAGGAGCATCCGATCCGTATCCTCGATCAAACTGAACGTCGGACCCGCCAGAAGACAACCAAGTTCCTGAAAGTGCAGTGGTCAAATCATACTGAAGATGAAGCCACCTGGGAACGCGAGGAAAATCTTCGGGCGGAATACCCCGACCTCTTTGCTTCTACCTCCTAAATTCTCGGGACGAGAATTTCTTTTAGAGGAGGAGAATTTGTAACACCCCCTTGTATTAAGCACTGTGACACTATGCTAATGATGCCATGTCATCATCTCATGTTTAAAATAATCACAGTGGTTAAGCTTACAAGTTCAAAACTCCCCTGAAAATTCAAATTCAAACTTCAAATGCAAAATGAAGTTGTTCCAAAAATTTGGGAAAAATGTTCAACTCATTGCAAATATTCCACAACAAATGCTGTTGTTGAAAATAGCATCAACAGCAACTCCAAATGAGGGCTAGGGCATTAAACAGTGCCCAAAACAGCACATTAAATGCCATTTCATTTTTGAATAATTCAAAAATGATCTAATTTTACCCAAACCAATTTTTGGTGATGAGGTATATTGCCAAGTAATTTTTGGTCCAGCTTCTACATTTTTGCAAAGTCCTTTGGTGGCCTATTCTTTTCCTCTTCCCTCTCTGCAATTTATAAAAGAAAAGAGAAGGAGAAAACTAACCTGACGCTCACCTCTGGCCCGAACC
>LR738715.1:898409096-898419101 GCA_902687465.1 Secale cereale
ACACGAGGGCCCCACCGCACAGTTAGTTAATTAAAAACGTTTTATAATTAAGCTTAATTAGAAATACTAATAAGACACTGACATGTGGGGCCCTGGAGCTATTTAATCTCTGGTTTAGTTTTTATTAACTCTGTTTAATAACAGAGGCTGACATGTGGGACCCACTGGTCAGGTTTGACCTGACCAGTGCGGCTGTTGACTGCTGATGCAGTGCTGACATCAGCATGACGCAGTAAACCTTTTCTGTTATTAAAATAATTCCAGAAATTCAAATAAACTTTGAAAAATCATATCTTTTAATCCGTAACTCCGATGAAAATAATTTATATATGAAAATTGCTCAGAATTTCGATACGAATCTAGATACGCCCTCCGTATTCCCGCCAGATGCCCCTAGCTAGATGAACATGGAACTTTTGACCTGTTTTCGATAAATGAATAGTGCTCAACTTTAATAAAATATATCCAAACAAATTCTTAAAAATAACCAATATGACTTAGACATGTTTTTAGGCAACCCTGCACTGCACGTTAGCTTAGCACGCTCTGTGTTGTATATGTTTTGTGTATTTATCTGTTTCTTCCCCCTCTTCTCTCTCGGTAGAGCCCGACGCTGACGCAGATCCCGAGACCGACGCCGTCCCGGTGATTGGTTCCCCCTCCGACGATCTTGCTTTTGCCACCGAGCAACCAGGCAAGCAACCCCCCCTTGAGCATTTCCGATATCGCCTATGTCTATTCTCTCTAATTCTTGCATTAGAATTGCTGCTACTGCTACTGCTCCTATTACTGTTGCATAGCCTGTTTTTGCTAAATTGTTGATACCTGCCTTTATTCATAAATTGCTTAGTATAGGTTGGGTAGCACTGCTATGGTCCCGCACTCTCGTAGTTGCCTCGCATAGTACCCTTGCCTCGATCAACTGATCGAGCCCTTTTCCCCTGACCTTCTTCACATCACCGCACACCCCCCCTAATATGCTCGACTCCGCAGAGTTAACATCAGGTGACGAGGGTGATACCTCCGAACTCACTTCTGATGTTGTCCCTGTAGTATAGCTAGCTCGTTGTGGGTTACCGAGGGTGATTCCTCTTCCCACTTCCGACTTAGCTTTTGTCGTGCATCCGCTATGGTGATTACCGCCGAGGGTGACTCCTCCGGTATCACCTTAACGGGACTTGTCGTTTAGGAGTCCCACGAGGGTGATTCCTCGGATTCCTCGTCGGCATAGAAACCACACGGATGCTCTGTTTCACCATACCGTGTTTAAAGACGTATCGATCCCCGAGGCCGGACGTCGCCAGGAACAAAGGCGTGCGGCCAGAGGTATCGTGCGTCTGAAGACACTTTGAGTTACTACTGCACATGTTGGATGGAGGCGGGTTGACCCAGAGGGGTACCCGCGAGTGCCTTTGAGGCGTGAGCTGTGGAGTCGGGTGACCAGAGAGGGTACCCGCGAGATAACTACGAGGCGTGGCCGGTCTTTCCCAGTCCTTGTCACAAGTCCTCGAGACGGGACGACGGGGCCAACAGTATCGTAGGCTCTGCTCGTTACCGCGCGCTCCCAAATCACTAAGCGATTTGGATATTTGATCCGAGGGGCCTCCGGGTCCGATAGCACTAACCACCACGTGGGTGTGAGTGGGTGCTCTGCGTCGTATACATCAGCCGGAGTCGTCACGACGTCAGCGATTGAGCGGGTTGTTCGGATTGGACCCAGGATGCAACTGCGTGCTTGTATAAGGGGTTGCTAGGTCTGCTACCGAACGGCCTCGCAACGTGCGGAGTGTCCGGGGCGACGGCCATGACCCCCGGGGGCATAGGATTAGTCCGGCGTGCTCGATCCTCTCTGGCGGTATCCGGTCGGGTTGCGTCGTATGGTTTAGCCGAGGGCGGGCACGACCTGATGGTGTGTCCGGCCGGAGTTAAGCGAGCGTGGTGGGTAACTTGGTGCACCCCTGCAGGGAAGAAACAATCTATCGATAGCCTGTCCTACGGTAACGGACACTCGGAGTTGTATCCACTTCGGTACAACTAGAACTGGTGACTTGAGATATGAGGTTGATGTTGCTGCAAACACTATATATTATTATGATAAAACTATTCTGCTCCCTTCTAATTGCTGCAAGACCCTGAAGATGCTAGTCTTCGTCAGGACTAGGCTTTTCCCCTCTCTACTCTGGCTTTCTGCAGTCTAGTCCACCCACATAAAGCCTCCTTTGAAAATAATGCATTGCTAGTATAGATCTGATGTAAGTCTTGCTGAGTACTTTGGATGAGTACTCATGGTTGCTTTGCTTCCCCTTTTGTCCTTCCCGCATGATAAACCAGACGACGGAGCCATGGTGCCCGCAGCCCCAGTTGACGACTACTACTACCAGCCCGAGGCTGGCTACTACTACTACCCGGCCGGCGAGTACTTCTACGAGGAGCCGGCGGACGACGACCAGGAGTAGGATCGGAGGTCCCAGGCAGGAGGCCTGCGCCTTTTCGATCGTAGCTTTTATTTTGCCCCGCCTTTGTAAAAGGCCTATCTTCTGTCATGTTGTATCTGTACCCAGATACCTAACGCTTCCGCTGACTATGTGTGAGACATCATGTTATGTATTCGAGCCCTCGAGGCCCCTGGCTTGTAATATATGACTTGTATGTATTTATTTATGTTTTAGAGTTGTGCTGTGATTCCTTCACGTGAGTCCTTAGGCTTGATCGTGTGCATTTGCGTGTATGGTTAGTGCACGGTCGGGCCGGGGTCGTCACAAACTTATGAACCCAAGTCGTAGCAAGCTACAAGGACTTAAAGGAGCAACGCGTGACATTTCCCCTAAGGGACAGACACAGGAACGAAGAAGGACACATGCCGGCCAGCCTAAGTGTTCCGGAGCAGTAGCAAGCTACCAAGGCTCAGTGGAAGCACTAGGAGACATTTCCCTGTAAGATAGGCTACCAAAGGTAAACAACTAGGTGTCGGATCCCACACATAGCAATACACATTACACGTACGCATAACATGCAAGTATGTGTTGTACAACATGGCATCACAACATAACTCAACAACTCATCTAGATAAAGGCCCAGAAGAGCCATCATAGCATTTACTACAATCAGAGGTCACATGACCCAACATACAGAGCATACAGGCAACGGAAGCATAACATGTCTGAGTACAGACAACTACAAAGGAAAAAGGCAAAGAAGCCTGACTATCTACAAGACCCTCCCAAGGGCACAAGATCGTAGCTGAGGTAACAAGCTAAACGTCGAAGTCCACGCGGAACCCTAGCGAGACTGAAGTCTCTCTGCAAAAACATAAATTAAGCAAACGTGAGTACAAAGGTACTCAGCAAGACTTACATCAGAAGTATCTACATATGCATCAGTATCAACAAAGAGGTGGTGGAGTTTGACTGCAGCAAGCCAGCTTTGACTCGGTGGCTATCCTAAACTACAACTGCAAGTAACTCTTTTGAGGTGGCGCACACGAGTCCACATATTCACCAATCAATACACCACTATGGATCCGCTCCGTCTCCCTACGAGAACGCCATCCATAGCACTCACACTTGTCTTGAGCATTTTAGAGTATCCACTTTCAATTGTCTATGTACCACGTAAGCATCCAAGAAGTCCATAACCGCGGACCCGGCTATTCGAATAGATCATGTTAACCCTGCAGGGGTGTACTTCTTCACACACGCTCTCGCCACTTACCGCCATGTACACGTCGTGTATCTTGGCAACCTTCAAGCGGAAGCCTGGCGAGGGTGTCGGCCACGACCTGACTAACCACACAAGTCTCTCGTCCAGGTTTATCGCCTATTCGGGTTCCATCCGTGGGGAGATCCGGCCGGGGTGTCGCTCACGGCCCCAAAAGATGTGCGCAGGGTTCCCAAGCCCACCTCGTCGGATGGATCTACGCTTGGTACACCGTGCCACGGTGCCTAGTCTGACCCAAGCCCACATGTACCGTGTGCCACTTGGTAGACTACTAACACTACCTACAAACACCAGAAACTAGTTGCAACTCCTGGACAGAGATCTAGTTGATTAATAAGTCGAGAGGGGTCGAGTTACCGGAACCCAATGTGTGGTAGTAACTATGTCATTGGACAACTTACACAGAACTCAGTTCTTAAGGACGGCTCCAGTGAGACAACCCACCATGTACTCCTACATGGCCTCTCACCGCTACCTTTACCAAATCGTGTTCACACACTTAGCTCACACACAGTAGGACATGTTCACCACATTCCAATTCATCCCCGATGAATCAGACCTGACTCAACTCTAAGCAATAGCAGGCATAACCAGAAAGCATGAATTAGTAGGCACAACATGGCTCAAACAACTTCTACTCATGCTAGTGGGTTTCAACTATATACTGTGGCAATGACAGGTCATGCAGAGGAAAGGGGTTCAACTACCGCAACAAAAACTGTTCAATCGTTGTTGTCCTAATGCAGTAAAAGAGAGCAGGAGCGAGAGAGTGGGATTGTATCGGGATGCTCAATGGGGGTTTGCTTGCCTGGCACTTCTGAAGATATCAATGAGTCTTCATCGGTGTCATCGAACTCATCGTCGGAACGTCGTCTACCGAGAGGGGACAAAACCGACAAACAGAGAAAGAACACAATCAATGCAATGCAACAATATGATGCATGAACATGACATGGCAATATGATGTGATTTGGCCTAATGCAACTAGCAACAAAATTAAATGAAGTTGGTTTGAACCAGAGGTTCAAATTCAAACTCCATATGTGATTATTCAAATGCCATTTATTCAAATTGTCCTAAACAGTGGCTGTAAGTTATTCAAACATGCATGAAAATGCCATAAACAGATTCCTTGGATTTTTCTGATCAATTTTCATATATAAATTATTTTCATCTGAGTTAGGGATTATTTTCTGTGATTTTTTTGAAGTTTTGGCTATTTTCTGAAATAAATAAATCATTTCTGATTTATTTAAAAACCCAGAAAACATTTACTGCGTCAGCACTGCGTCAGGCTGAGGTCAGCAGGTCAACTGACCGGCCAGGGTCAAACCTGACGTGTGGGGTCCACACGTCAGTGACACATGGACTGATTCCGGTCAAAACCAGCGCTGATTGGAGTTTGACCAGGGCTAGGGCCCACTGTCAGTGGCTGTTAAGGTTGGTTAGTGGTGTAATTAGCTCTTAACTAAGCGCCACGTCGGAGGTCACCAATCACCCCTTTGCCTTTGCTGCCATTGTTGTTGCTGCTATTGTTGTTTTTGCCATCATCACTTTTGCCGTCGTTGCCGTACGCTACCTCCATACCAGTGAAGAGGGCAAATTGCTTGCCCGTAACCATCTCATTGGAGTCCTTGTCGAATTCCATGGCATCCAAGAAGTCCACGACCATGAACCTGCCAGAACCAAGGCTGATGACCCTGGGCTTGAACAATCGGGTCGGCTGCCACTCCTCTGGCATGTCATCATGTGCCCAGATCCGCATCTGATCCGGCGGCGGCTCCTCCCCTCTGACCACGTTGGAGAGGTCAGCAACACAGGGGAGGTTTTCTGAGACGCCGAACCAGAGTCCAAGCTCTGGGACATAATCCGCCTTGCCATCAAAAGGCATGAGCCAGTCGCCGGCTTTGCTCCACTCACGAGTCGCCATGTGGAAGCAGTAGGTGCCATCGCCCTCTGAGCCACAGATGGAGAAGCAGATGGTGTCGCCGACGAGGGCGTGGCCGTAGACGAAGGCATTCCTGTGGTGGGTGATCCATGGGGGCAGTGGGAGGATGTCGCAGTGCCAGAACCTATGAGACACGAGGGACGTGGTTATCCCCCTCCACACCAGGGCCTCGAACTGCGGGCGTACCTCCGCCTTATCTGGATGGAGGACGCTATCAATGATGTAGAGGTCCCCGTTGTCTTCGCCGTCACGGATGTGTAAGTTTGTCGGAGGGACAGAGATGGCCAGCGGCGAGTGCTTGTACCCGTGGAGGCTAGGCATTGTATCGATGTAGCTGCAGCCGTCGATGGTGTAGAAGCGTAACATGCGGTTCGCGTGGTCGGCCAAGATGACCTTGCTTTCCGAGGCCGTGGGCAAGAAGTGAAGACAGCGAGGAGACCGTATGGAGTAGGAGACTTCCGGTGGCCTCACGAGTAGCTCGCTTTTTGGCGGATTGATCTTGGGTGCCGCCGCCAAGTCGGTGTTGCAGATCCTTGTCCTCTTGGGTGCACATGCCTTGGCAGGCGTCAGTGGTGGCACCACCTTGCCATGCGTGGCCGCCTCTTGTGCGGTCCGGTGAAAAAAGTCCATCTTGGAGAGGTCCAAGCGGCGCAGCAAATACGCGCGTTTGCGCCCGTCAAAAAGCCCGAGGTTTAGGAACCGTCGCCCGATGCCCCCGCTCATGTCCGGCGATCCGTCTCTCCTGGGAGGGTAATAAGAACAAAAATTAGATGGATTGAAGTTGCTAGGTTAGTATGAAGGCTACGTATCAAACAGCACAAGACAAGATCATCTATTTAATTGTACAGTGAAGGAATTACATACGCAGCGCGGTTGGTCGATCGATCCAAGCGCGCGTCGACGACGGCGGCTGGCTGCTTGGAGTTGGAGAGGCGGCGAGCTAGGTTTTTTCTTTTACTCTAGGCTTCATCACATGGGCCCAAATATTGCTTTGCCCCGACTGGGCCAGCCCGGCTGTAGCACCGTACGTGTGAATTATTTCTCAATATTAAAAAAAAATCAACGCGTCAATATCCGGAATGGAACTACGTATCGCTGAAAAAATCTGTTACTACACGTTTCTATTTTTTGAGTTTGCCTTTTTTTCTTCATTCTACTCGGTTATAAAAGGCCCAGCTGCGAGACAAGATGCGGATTTGGGCCAACAACGATGTTTCGGACGAGTGGCACCCGAGCTATATGTCCGAAGTCAAGGTCTGGGTCATCAGCCAAGTGATATAGTATATGAAAATAAAAATGAAACCGCGATACAAATAGCAACTAGAGTTATCTCTGCTCATCTTGAACGATGGTGCAGACAAAGGTATAGCTAGACTGGCCTAGAGATTTCCTGCCTCCTTTCTTTTTTCTTTCTGAATTTGCACTTGCAGTTGCAGATTTTCTAATTCCAATTGCATTCAGATCCCAAATCTGTTTCAGGTTGGATTAACGCTAGCAATATGACTCCCCGCAAAAAAAAAAAAAAAAACGCTAGCAATATGACTGCAAGAGGAGGAAAATGTAAACTCTAAGACTGAAGAATGGCGCGTTAGCTTCTAGTTTTAGCTAGTTTTCATAGGAATCACGTAGCGCAAACACACAACGTCACTTTATTCTTGCATTATACCGTAGAGTACAGTAGTCACGTAGCGTTCCAGGCTATCTATGCCGTGCAATGCGCGTGCTGGCCAACAGAGACGGTGGAACAAGCAGGCTGGGCGCGCTCTCGGCCGCTTCCTCGGAGAAACATGCCTGAATCCATCATGTCTTAGTAGGAGATGCCAATGCGTAGAGATTTTCGTTGGTACGCAAGCGAGTTGTTCCGAGTTAACTGAAAATATATGTTTCAGCTTTGCTAAGTCTCAATCGATTTAGACTTCGTTATGTCGCATCCGATGTTATATTCCAATGATCTTGCATCACGATTCGTATAAAATTTTCTTTTCATTTTTTTTCATATACTATATCACTTGACGTCTTCACTGGTATGGAGATAGTGTACGACAAAGGCAACGACAACGGTAATGTCAATGACAATAATGGCAATGGCAACGGTAATGGCAACAACAACATTAAGAGCATCTCCAACGGACGCGCAACGAGCGGCACACTAAAACA
Source organism: Secale cereale (assembly GCA_902687465.1). Lineage (NCBI taxonomy): Eukaryota > Viridiplantae > Streptophyta > Magnoliopsida > Poales > Poaceae > Secale > Secale cereale. Next base: position 898,416,919 of record LR738715.1, read on the forward strand.
CTTTTTTGCTCACGGAAACAGCGGTATTTTATGTGCGGCAGGGCGCTGGCTCGAGGAGCGGGTGCAAAATATTGGGCGCAACGAGCGGCACACTAAAACAGTTTTTTGCTCACCGAAACAGCGGTATTTTATGTGCGGCAGGGCGCTGGCTCGAGCAACGGGTGCAAAATATTGTGCGCAACGAGCGGCACACTAAAACAGTTTTTTTGCTCACGGAAACAGCAGTATTTTATGTGCGGCAGGGCGCTGGCTCGAGCAGCGGGTGCAAAATATTGCGCGCTACTCGCTCCAACAGACATAAACGGCGCGCGCAATATGGTAACATCCAGAACACAAACTAGACCAAATTGATATAAAATTCAACGATACAAATAGCAAAGTTATGATTTGGGGCTTCCGTTTTGCACACCTCCATTAACCTTGGGGCTCGCGGCCTATTTAATCTTTTTTATTTATGATGGGGCATCCCCTACGTAGGCCAGGCCGAGCACACAGGTTCTTCTTTTTTATTCTTTTTTCAAATTCACAATTTTTTTAAAAAAAATCAAGAACTTTTCTTATAAATTTTTTAACTTCTTTCAAATACGTGAACATTTCAAAAACCAACAGATGTTTTTTCGAACCCATTAGAAAAATCAAAATCCGCAATTTTTTCTTTTATTCGCCAACGTTTCTATTTTTATAAAATTAGTGTATATTTTCCAAATTCATGCAATTTTTTCAAATCTATCAACTTTTCCCTAGTTCACGAATCATTTTCAAATCCGCAAAAAATTTCAAAATATATCCTGCACTTTTTTCAAACTCATGATTTTTCCCTTCAATTTCATGACCACTCACAAGACAAGATGTGAATTACTTGCGTAGACAAGAGTGGATCGAAACGACGAAGCAGATCGAGGACACACGTACGTATATACGTATACAAATCCAAATTAACCTTACCTTGATGAAAGGCAGAGGATGGTGACGGCGACGGCAGAGGTGGCGGTTCGTTGATCGAGAGATTGGAGGTGCAGCCGGCGGCGAGGCATTTGAGGAGGTCCATGGAGCCTAACGGGCTAATTCGCGTGGGCCGAGCGCGGACTGACACCTCTATCTATATTATTGGACACCTTTCTTCTAAAAAAAATCTATATTATTGGACACCCCTAAAAAAATATATATATTATTGGAAGACTGGAACCGCGTATTGGCGGTTCCAGCTTACTGTTGCTTGCATCGCGTCGATAACTGTAGCACAATGTTTACTGAAGCACCAAGTTAAAACAATCATGAAATAATTTTGTATTTGCGGAAAAAGTTGAAGACGAGAAACTATTTGAATATCTGTTTCTTTTCTAAACGTCGAACATTTTTCAAATTCAAAAATATTTTTGAGAATATAATATTTTAAAAATGTTATGAACAAATTGTGGTAAACATTTTTTTTGAAATTACGAATATCTTTTGAAAATGCATACATTTATTTATTTCTGAACAATAAGAAGTAGAACAGATTTAAACTGAAGCCATGTCACTTATTTTTGAATGGAATGAGTAATTTTTTAAATTCTGAACATTTTTTGAAAACCCAATGTTTTTAAATTTGTGAACAAATTTTGAAATTTCAAGTATTTTTAGCAAATTGAGAAATAAACTTAAAAGGAAAAAAAATAAAATAAAAGGTAAAAGAAACAACCATACCTGAACCTCTTGGAAATGTTTCTAAAACCGGTTAACCCTATAGCATGAATTGGCCGGTCCATTAAAGCGCCACCCCTCCGCAAAGTGATGGCATTTTGCTGCTCAATGCAGCAAATAGGAAATTCGAGGGCACATGATAACTGATGTATTCAACTATTCATGGTGTGGAGTTTCTGGCAATGTCCCTCAGTAGGAATAATGTCTCCTATGTTTTATCCCCATCCCGGTGATGCATCTAGCACTACTGGAGGGCGTGCAGAGGTGAGTCTTCGTCGGATCTCGTGGGATTCGGTCGGTTCTGGTCTTCGCTGGATCCGTATGGATCCGGTCTTCGTTCGTCTACGTTTTAGTGTTTACAGGTTTGATCCTTCTGATCTACAACTTTCTTTATCAGCGATGGTTGCTGCTCTGGTGCGCTGGTCCTATGGGGACTTAGGACAACGACTTCTCGACTGCCTACTACAATAAGATTTGTCCGCCTCCAGTGAGGGGGATGG
>LR738715.1:898419147-898451086 GCA_902687465.1 Secale cereale
GAGGGGCCGATGATGGCGACCCGCTGTGGATTGCTGTGACCATCGAAAGATCTTTGTGAGGGCCCCTTTCTTCAGATCCGATGGCTGTCTTCGATGGTGTAATACAATCTACGAACAAAGGCTTGACGCAGAAGGTATGGTTGTGCACCGACAACAGTCGTTTTTTAGCCCCGTGCATGTAGCTGATGGGATCACGGCAAAGTGGTGGTGTCAACGCATGTTTGACTTCGACGTGCTCCGGGGTGAAAACCTAGGTTTGACACACATTGACTGTAACTGGAAATGTCGATGTTTTCACGTCTTTACCTTGTTGAAGGCATTGCTCGAACGGGTTCTTCAGGGTGAAAACCTTGAATCTGGCATTTGATGGTTGGATCTGGTGACGGCGACGTTTGAGCGTTGCTCCCTTCCTCAAGACATTGTTGTCCTTGTGAAGTCATGAGATGATTGGTGCGGATATGGCCACGGTTGTAGTTTGTCCATCGAAGATTTTATAGCTTCATTTTTTTTTCTTTCCCCCGCTTTGGCATAGGTTTGGTCTTATATGAATTTGCCATTTGCCCGCGTGTATTTATGTGTGTGTTGATGTTGATTGTGTGCATCCCAACTATGCAGAGGCCAGTGTGTATCCTCAGTATGTTTGTATCTCCTTGTTGTTTTATTTGAGTTACTAAAATTCACCCTTCATCGATAAAAGCAGACCCGAGGCAACACATATAGTTAGCTGTGCCGTGCACACTAATTAGCGCGCGGAGTCAGTCAAGATCTGAGATCGATTTCTCGTAGTAGCTGACACCAACAATTGTATACTCTGACAAAGTTGCACCGTTCCGCCACTCGGTTTCCCCCAGCTAGTGTATCAAGAAAATTTGCGTCGTATCTGAATTGTCTCTACTCTTGTTGCATATCCACCTCAGCTGCGATCTGAAATGAAAATTGTCTGAAAACTGCTCACTATGGACTATACTACATAGATCCACAAAATGTATTTTGTAGTAATCTAAACACGAATGTTTCTTTGAAGGCTATGCCAAGCTCATCTGTACGTGGAGTCATAACATATTAACTAGAGACAATTGTTTTGTTAAGTGGGAAAAAAAAATACAACGATGCCTCAACTGAACCCGGAAGAGCCAAGGTATGTCCACTAGACTCCTTGATCGCATCTCAACATTGACAAATTTGGTAATGCATATTTTATGATTATGGCAAGCAGATGGTTAGTTATTGCAATCAATGAAATCATGCTTGTAATTGTTCTCCCATGGGCATGAAAACGTTATAACCTTACAAAGATTATTACAGTGATAATCCTGATGCAGTACCATTTTAAATAGAGCAGTTTTAGCATGGTCCCTCTTACCCCCTTTTTTCACATGAGAAGTAAGAGTATGTAGTAGATCTGAGCCGTTGATCACATTAATTAGTGGTCGGATTAACTCTTACCTTCTTACCTCATATGTAAAAATAAGGGGTAAGAGGGAGCATGTTAAAATTTGCCTTTTAAATATGCATGACTTCTCATAAATTGTCCTAAAGATGAACCCAATGTTCTTATGGTCTAAGCTCGCCCTCAAAAGAGTTATCATGAATCCTGACCGTCTGCCCATTTGGGATCAGCTTAATAATTTGATTTTTCTTTCTTCCGTGAATTCCTGGGTAGGATCAATAAGTTTACACATAAATCTTAAACGAATACTCCCTCCGTACAAAGTTGTGCTGAGATTGAAACACTTATTTTAGGACGGAGGGAGTAGTTCAACAAACAAATATAAGAGTGTTTAGATAACTAAAGTAGTGATCTAAACGTACTTATATTTCTTTACGGACGAAGTACAAAACTATGTTTGGAGACCTGAACCGTTTACCAGACTAGCTGGACAAACTCACGTGTTCCCATTTTTATTATCTAAAAAAAAGTTGCATTTCGGTCGGCCATGATACAAAAGCTAAATGCCTGCTAGCCTTGATTCAAAATGAACCTGACAGAAAATTCATGAGCTAACCATTTTTATTATCTGCCTAGCTATTTGTTTTATCAACCTTCTGCGAAAGCATACAAAGAAAGCAACCAGAAAGATAACATTTTGTGTACGGTATCTCTCAATAATTTTTTTTTTTTTTTTTAGAAAAGGGGGTGTTCCCCGGCCTCTGCATCAAAATGATGTATGCGGCCATCTTATTAATAAGCAAAGTCAAGGTCTCCAAGTGTGCGGAACGAAATTATAAAATTACAAAATGCTCCAACTGAGCTAGAACAAAACGCGAGGACACCACATTCGAATGCGTTAATGTAATCAGGACCTAAACTCCTATCCTATCCTCTCAATAATTGTACTAGAAAAAGTATGTGCGCACATCAAGAAGAAATAACAACGCACAGCCACGACTGAGTATCTATGAAGATTATGCCAAGTTCGTCTGTGCTTAGAGTCCAAACAAATTAATGTGACGACAGATCAAATATTTAGTAAACTAGATAATATAGAGATGATGTTTCATCCAGTATGCATGTGATTTGCATGGGGCAGCAAAATAGTGTTAGTGAATGCTTACATGGCACACTTGGTGAGGTGGAGGGGACGAACTATTTAGGAATAGTTGATATGAAGAATCATATGTCATGGAAACTAAAAGGGACCTCCGTGTTGTTAATTTTTATATGTCCGTATTATGTTTTGTCCGGTGGCCCATAGACATCAACTTCTCGATGGAGAGCACAATAATGGAGCAGGACTAGCCAAAGAATCAGCGGATTTAATATACGTTCGTCCACTCCTTCATTAACTAAGCTAGCCATGTGCCCATGTTAGTTAGCCCTTGGACATAGGGAGGCAAGTGGTAAGTCCACAAGACCAGGATACAAGTATACACAAATTACAATTAGTCGACTTTGCCTCCTGCAAATGTCATCTAGTAATTACGTTTATGCATGTCTTTTTTCCACATGACCAAAAGGCCAGTTCCACTGTCTAAGAGACAACAGAACACCAAATTTGACATCCAAATAGTACATACAACCGAACGAACCTAACAAAGAAGGCCACCCAACGCTAGCACCAGTTCACACCAACGTTGCAACCAAATTCTTACAATACGAGATATCAGCAGCAACCCAGGTCTGCACAAAGTACTTAACTGATTAGCGATGAGCATTCCTGCATCTAGTGTCTATCAGAAAATATAAACATCAGACCAAACCGCGTCTGCCGACGAGGACGCATCCAAGCTGAAATCACATGTGTATTACTCAGACGAAACCGCGTACACAGATGAGGATGAGTAGGCTACAGAGAGTCAAGTCAACTGATCAGAAATATCTCCTTGATTTGCTTTATATATACCAACAGGCACCGGTAGCAATGAACCCATTCATCGCAAATCTCAAGTACAACCCCTCTTGGTGTTCTCTTCCCAGCTTGGATCCTCGATCAAGTATTCCTGTCAAGGTCAGTGCACTTTACAAATTCCTTAATTCTCTCAGATACACCTCCCTTGTGCATACTTACTCTGATGTTATTTAGCAACTTCCTTGCTTTGGTAAAGTGGAAGCTCTAGTTGTTCACATCAGTACTTTCTTTCATCGTCAGCGATGGCCAGCGGAGGTATAACCCTACAAAACCTACCCAAGGAACTACCAGTAGACTTTCTCAAGGAAATTACGAAGAACTTCTCCAATGAGCTACTACTTGGTGAAGGTGCATTCGGGTCAGTTTATAAGGTATGATTTTGTGACAGCATTTTCTGTATAGTCAAAGGTTGACACAAAAGGGTATATCCACCAATTGTTTGTGATGTTAAACAGGGGATTCTGAATGATGGTGGAGTGGTTGCTGTGAAGAGACTTGCAGAAAATTCACCTGTGCCACGTGACAAAATATTTGCGAATGAGGTTCTGAATATTATGGTCCTTGAACATGAAAATATTGTCAAGTTGGTTGCATACTGCCGTGAAGCAAATAACAGGTTGGTGCAGAGCAATGGAAGGCATATTATTGCAGAGATTACTGACACTTTACTCTGCTATGAATACTTACCTCAGGGGAGCCTTGATCGGAATCTTTTTGGTATGTCCTATATTTAACTATTCATTCTATTTTTCATTTATTTCCATATTTTGCCTTCTATATAAACATTGTTTGGAGTTGTAGCATGCATGGCGAGCATAAGCTCCTCTAAATTTTCAACCGGTATAGCAACGGCAAGAAAAGATAACATCAGACATTATCAATAGAATAATCTTATTGTTGTTTTGGCCAAGGTTGTTCACTCCAGATGATCTTATTTCTTGTTGTTTTGGTGGAGTTTTTTTCACAAGATCTTGTTTTTTTGTTGTTATTCCAGAATTATACTTACCATTTGAATCCATTTTCTTAGAAGAATACTAAAATTACATTTTATGTTACTTCAGGTACATCAGGCAGTAGCATTGATTGGAACAAACGGTTCAAAATAATAAAGGGGATTTGCGAAGCTATACATTTTCTGCATACCTTATCTAGTCCCGTTCTCCATTTGGGTTTGAAGCCTCAAAATATTTTGCTGGATGGCAACATGACACCGAAAATTGCGGACTTCGGGTTCTCCAGAATATTTGGCCAAGAACAAACCCGAATGAACACACGAAGTGATGTGGGATCGGTGTAAGCTTCTCTCTCATTATAATGATATATCATCTACGTTGTTCATAGATTATAAGTAAACTTCCATTCTCCAATAAAGCTGATTAAATATTTATCTTAATGACATAAGTGGATACATGGCCCCGGAGTATCTATATAATGGTGAAATCTCGGCCCGCTCAGACATATATAGTTTAGGCCTAATCATCATGGAGATATCCACGAAAGAGAAGAATAGTCCAAGCACTGACCAGAAGCATGCAAGGAATTATGTTGATGGAGTAAGAGTAAACATCACTTCATTATTTTAAGATTCAAATTGATAATATCCTGTTGTAATTACTTTAAATTATTATTTAGGTAAAACAACTTTGGAACTCAGAGAAAATAATGTCTGAGTACCCGGATATAGAAGACCATTGTGTCGATCAAGTAGAAGCATGCATCAACATTGGTCTACAGTGTGTGGATATTAATCAGCACAAGAGGCCTACCATACAGAAGATCGTCAACATGATGAATAAGCTACCATTGAATTAGGAGCAAGGTAATGATTTTAATTTACACAAAATTAGTTATTTGGAAACATTAAACAATGTTGCACATACATAATGAACACTAATTGAAAAAAGAAGTCTCCCTTGCCCATGTTTCGGTAGCTTCGCCTTGAACCTGCGAAACATTATGAAATAGTTTGCAATGTAGTTGAAGCAAATGGAGCATCAAGCTAGAATTTTAGCATGCGAGATATAGCATATGAATAAATTTCCGATTTAGAATTAGGAAATTATATAAACAAATTAATATCCTTAAGAGTAAAAAAAATACTATGTTTGAAAGCATCATAAGGTATATTAACAAACAGTTTAGACATTTTGAAAAGTAGCTACATATATTAGATAATGCACTCTTACAAAGTCTTGGGCATTGTTGGACTATAAAGTATGAGATTTAAGCCTAAAATTACGACATAATATTGGTCCATAATTACAAGTCACTATTATAAGAAATTTAAAATGAATCCAATGATGTAGCATTTATCTAGTTCCAGACATGTTACATTATCCTAATTACTTGATGTACCTTGAAATGGACACTTAACAATGACACCTTCTTTGTACAAGGTTGCAAGCAATTTAACTGCAAAATTATTCCATTTTTAGCGTACGGTGTTCCTTAGATCATATTTCCTCAATCGGATTTTTTATTAAAACCCAAATTAATTTGATCAATTATACTTTAAAAATCAAATTTTATTTGAAATTAATAATTGGATTTTTGTGTGTATTATATTGTAATAATATTAATTATATTTTCGCGAACATAAACATAATCAAAGTGTGTATTATCTAGATTGTGGTACCCCAAATACCATCTATCTTCTTATCGATTATTTCATTTCTTAAATTGCTAGATAATGCGATAGATTTCTCATACACCTGATATGAATAAACACCTTAGGATGCATGCCTACGTGTGCATTTATATGTTCCCTTAAGGCTTACCTTCCAACCTGCAGTTCGCAAAAAACATCGATCTAGTAGCTAAGGTGGTACAATAATACAAAGCACACACTATATGAAAACCATACAGATTAACTTTCCTAATTAATCCATGCATTAAAAAGTTCATTTCATACTACTTCTAGTAAAACTAACTTGATGTCCACTTCTTAAGTAGGTCTAATGGGCATGTATTTTACTAAAATGTGATCAACTCATGTTATAACTATCAACCGGTCCAAATTCCTTATGCCATAGTGTACAAAAAGCTATGATTTGAGATATTTGCATTAGAATATGAAAATCTCTAGAAGAATGCTTACCTTTTATTTTTATTTTGACCATCTACTCTTGGAATGGTGAAAGCTGAAAGGGTAGGATAAAATATAAAGAGTGCAACATTAAGTTTTCTAGCGTCAAGTAAAGAAATGGACCTGTCCTATTTTCCTAGAGCAAAAGACGTGAGACAACTAATGGACCATATCCCTCATGCAGAAGAATTTTTTGGCATTGAATTACTTTAAAGTAATCGAATGATGAGAACCACGAAGATGTTATGCGCTCACCATGTCTTATTGAATTTCATAAAAAAAATTGTTAAATTTCTTACTTCTGACTTTTTTTATATATGAAGTTCAATTATCTACTAGATAGTAACAACAAATCTATATATTTCTATTGAAGCTCACACACATCATGAAATTTCAGGTCTTGCATCCCAAGTGACGTAAAACAAGATCCAACAATGCTACACTAGTACAAGTGTCTTATGGGAACATGACCCACTATTGTGACGTGGTTGTTGAAATATTTAAACTTTGTCTCCTTTAAAGGTTTCTTTAGAACATCTTCCCTTTTGTATCAAGAAATAATAGTATATGTTGCATAGGTTGTGCCTTTTTATGTTTGTTCGAGATATTATTTCTGCGCAAATGTTTGGAATGATGGTACAACCGCCCTCTCCTCCAGATCCCATTGTGCTCTACTCCATTGTCGATGTCCTTCATTTCACCCTCGCCTCCAGTATCCTATTTATCCCTAACCTCCTCCTCTATTGTCGAGTGACCCTCAACTTTTGCTTAGTTCCACCATCGTGCTTAGGTCACCTCTGCTAGCGCCACCAAGATTTCATCTGCCCTTACTACTCATGTGTGGTGGATTGATTCAGGCGAGAGTGGGGGTGGATGTTGTCGTCGTGTGCACATGAGGGTAAAGAATAAGGAAGCACCACCACTAGCAGGAAAGGTGGATGAATCGATGTGCTTGAGGAAGAGGGGGTAGATAGAGATCAATGACGGGTAGCTCTGCTATATAAATAGTGGATGCCAATCTAAGACATGTCCAAATTTGCGCCATTTGTATAGATCGGGTAATCGCAAATGGGTGAATCAACTAATTGCAAACATAAGTATGGCCCATCAATACTAACATATTGCTAATGTGAAGGGCACATTTGCAAATGGTCGAAACAATGTGTGTGATGTGTAACATGCTGCGAATGGTAGAAATAAAAAACATTTGTGATGTGTATCACATTACATAGGCCGGCAATGAGCAGCCTTTTCAACCTTCAACTAATCATTCATATTCTTCACTCATTCATTTAGAAGAGGGTATACCCTTACTGCACACCTGTTCATTCACATAAAAATTCATCCACATATCATGCCCATTAAATCATTCATTCACAAGAAAATTTAACATATGTCATTCATATAAGAATCAACATAATACATAGATCATTTTTGGCCACCCATACATGAATCAACAAATAACTAGGAAATATATGTGTGCTGATATGGTTCAACATAGTCTCCTCATGATGGATATGGGGAGTGTTGTTTTCTTGGTGGATGACCCAAGGAGAGTTATTTTCGTGCCGACATATCTAAAGAAAGATACACCGTCATGGTTAGATAATAGAGAAAGAGAAGGAAGCAAACTTACAAGATAAGGAGTGAATGAAAGAACATATATCATTGCCGACTGAGGACTCCAGTGCCTATTCGTGGTGTCGAGGCACGATTTCACGAGTCGAGAATCAACACATCTTCAATTTCCACTGCATTTTGGTGACATCCAATAGCTATCCCTGGAGGGTGGGGTGATAGAGGGGCCAGGATTGGCCCAGAGTTGGAGAGAAAGAAAATTGTGGTAGAGTTGAGGTGTAAACGGGGGACATGCGCATAGAAGGTGGTTGTTATATATGGCTGGAGGGGTGGTAACCGGAGGTGGGATAAAAAGAGTGACCTCCGCCCTCTCCTTCAGATATTCAGATGGTGTGAGAATAAAAAGGGTTAGGGTTATGGATGATTGAATGGTGTTATATATTGAGAGGGAGTGAGAGGTAGAGGTCGATAGAAACTGCTTGTTCATGGCTTCCATGATGTATACTACCACGAAGGGCTTGGAACGCTGCATCCAGTCTTCTCTACATCGCCTCACATCCTCATGTCGTTCAGGTGTGTCTCATTTCCTTGCTTCCATTTCTATAGTTTTGTGTGCCAGGTGTTAGCTCTTGTATGACTTGCGAGCGAGATGGTGCTAATTATTGTGAGTTCTCTGAAGATGGTGATAACGATTCAGGTTCTAGATCCGAACAGTGGGACGGGGCAAGTCTTCGAGCGAATGTGTCTGCAAAGAAGAAGGGCAAGGGTAGCATCATCTCCCTCGAACAATGCCTTCTTTCACTAGGGACGGATGATTCCACAATTTATGACCACTAACAGGTGATCATGTCTGTTGGTGCTACAATTGTTACCATTTACTACAAACTACTAACGTGCCTAGTCCCCGTAATTGTAGATTTTTTTTATATCATCGGTAATGATGTATAATGTAGTACTATCAAAGATTTAAATTATCTAATACATGATATACTTTAGATGAAGGGGTGATGATGCATTATCTAGTGAACAATGCCATTTTTCAAAAGCAACGGTGATTCCATATATAGTTGATTACCACCAACATGCGATTATGTTCGTAAGTGATAAAATTGTTATCAATGATGAAAAGGTATTGAAAGGCCCAACAATCCTCAATGTAGATTGATTAGTGTCTTGTAAGTAATGATGATTTCTGATCGAGGCCGATTTAAGTGAAATGTTCGATCTAGTTGATAAAACCGCAATGAGCAAATACCCAGTCCTTGCAGGACAAGATGCAGACAACTAACGAGTCTGGGAAAAAGTACGAGCACACAATCTCTATTTAGAAAATTTCCTAATCTTATCTTTCATGGTTCATGATGCCCTTGAAAGAACAAATACAAATAATTAGATCCCTCTATGTCTAGTTTGATATATGCAAACTGCATTCGAAACACAATTACGTTAACCTAAAATGGTGCACATAACAACAAAGTACGCAAAGAATCCCATCTTCATAATTAGATTGAACTTGAAAGATGAGCATACAGTTTCATATGAACCTGCAGAGACTATGTAAATGTAGCATCACTGTTCAAGATATCTTCCGATATGCCGATAAATCGGCCGATTTATCGCTTACCGTTGTCTGACCGATATGATAAATCGGCCGATAAATCTGCCGATATGGCGATAAATCGGCCAATATGCCGATAAACTGGCCGATTTACCCCTTATCATGGGTCGACCGATAAGTTCCCGATAAGCGATATCCCCAACATTGTGTAGCATGGTTGGTAAAATGCAAGGAACACATAATAGAAGACAATGCGACAATTCTATAGTTGTGGTGAATACAATGCGACAATTGTATAGTTGTGGTGAAGGAGATCAAGAATATTTATTCCTATTAAGCAATATGAGTGTATAAGTGTATGCTCTACCCAATGCAACCAAAAGACCGATTCTAGAAAGTTGGTTGGAAGATATAATCCAACACCCCCCCCCCCTCAGGTATATGCTCCTTTGGAGTTTATGACGTGGGCAGCGGCCCAACAGCTAAATGAAAATGAGAAGATGTTCAAGAAGATATTTTGTTTTAGCAAGATCTGTCTTTTTAGGGCAGGCTTGGCGCAGTAGTAAAGTCCTCCCTACTTGTGCTAAGATGTCCTGGGTTCCAACCAGCCTCTCTGCATTTTACTTTGCAGGGATAAGACTAGGTTCTTATAATCTCTCCCCATACCCCACCTTGTGTGGGAGCTTCTATGCACTAGGTCTATCCTTTAAGATTTGTCATTTTTTACATTCGACAGCATAATAAGCTCTATACAACTTCTCTCGCGTATGACGACTCCCAATCCCCTTTTCAGCCTAGGCCACTGTCACGGGCGGCAATGCGGAACCCTAGCCGTTGTCGGCTCCCATCTCCCCTCCTCCTCTCCTGTCCCTCACCATCGTTGGAGGTCACCTCTGGGCAAAGACCGATTGGCGTCGGCGGCAACAGGGCCCCTCTTCCCACATGCTCAGATGCTTGCAGCGCGGGCTGCTGAGGTCGTGCAGAGGTGTTGCGCTGGCGTAGGTAGGCGTGTTGCCAACCCACACAGGCATGATGCTGGTGGTGCGGCTGGGTGGATAGTGGCGGTAGCTATGCGGTGGTGGTGGCATTATTCCGCGGCGGCAGGGCTCCTCGGTCTTGAGCATTGTCGTCGTTGGCGACGAGGGAGGTGGCCAACAACATGCCTGGGCAGTCTCGGCGGCAGCACCTTGGTAGCTTGGTACTGGCGTAGGGCGCTACGGTGTTATGTGAGGTCTTGATGTGGGGATGTGGTGACGGGGTATGCTTTGGGAGACTGTGGTGGATGTGCTGACCTGATCTGGTGTGGGCGGCTCCTCTATCTGGCTGTTTGTGAGTAGTGCGGGTCGACCCTCTCCGGTGGCCTCGGTTGCTGGTGATGGCGAGATGTGGTAGTGTGCCTTGGGGTGTGTGTCCCAAAAATGATACACTTACGGAATCCTGTAAGGTACCTTGCTTACGGACCCATTCTCCAACCAATTCGTCCCACCTGATGTTTAATGATGGACCCCACCTCTTATTTAACCTTCAATCATCGTTTTACAAGTCAGTCCGTAAGAGCAATCCTGTAAGGATTTGTCCGTAGGTGTAGCAAAGTCCTGTGTGTCCGGTAGCGGGATGCCATAGTCACGTGCTTGACCAGGGTCCAGGCGGAGCGAATCTGTGGGGGAGGCAACTCTCTCTGGTGCTTGTGCCCCACTGGTGGCATGGGGTGCCGGTGATTTTGGTCCATCTCTTCTCCTAGGCCCAGGCCGGCGGTGCAGGATGCTTGCGCTGCGTGATAGCTAGTAACCGGGCCTCATGCTCAGGCGGATCAGATTTGGCCCACGTGGGCTCGGTCTGGGTGGAGCCCGCGAGCGATGTGCTACCTCTCATCGTGGGTGCGGTGTTCGTTGGTGGTGCTAGGGACTCCGCTGCTCCGTCGGGCACATCGGTGTTGGAGACCATGAACATGGCGTCGTGCGAGAGTGCTCAGCCACAGTAGTCGGTAGTCACAGGGTTATGCCTCCCCTCCCCTAATCCACTGGGGCGGGCTGGTGATGTGGGTGTGAGTGCCGCGTACCATGCCGGGCTAGGAGTGAAAGTAGATGCCTTTTACTTTTCCTACTGTGCAAGGTGCATCGTGTCGTGGGTGGGTGATAGTGTCTCTGGCACGGATGTCGGGGCAACGGCCCCGGATCGTGCTCTGCATGCTTGGCTCTTCGGTGGCACCATGGTGGTGGCGATGGTTTCCCTCTTGGTTATGTGGGCAGAGAGAGGTGGACCAACATGTGGCTCAGACTCACTCTCTATTAGCAGCAATGGAGTCGTCCCTATCCAAATCTGGAGTTCTGACCTCGTCGTGCTTGTCCTAGCTAGAGACCTTGTGGTGGATCGGGGGCGCTGTCGGGCGCAAGCTCCGCACTTTCTCGCCGCCGACGACGGCTCTCACGGGTGCCGCTATCTTCTTGAGGACACTGCATGTTGCTCCTCTCCGTGTTTGGGTGTCGGGTGAAAACCTTTGTTTGGGTGTCGGGTGAAAGCCATTTATTCTACCAAATCTTGATGCCACTTTCTCTAATTACAGCTGAACAGAACGTGATGGCTCAGCAAAACTAATATCTTGGAACCCCCACAAGTTGTCTGTTGTTACTGTCCAAATGGGCTGTTCTTTTTTTTCGAGAAGTCCAAATGGGCTGTTCGATGGCTCTTTATGCCCTTGAATCAACAAGTACCAATAATTCTGCCTCCTTGAGCATATGAGAGGTCATTAGCTGATGCATTATTTTATTAATTTTTGCTAGCTTTTGGTTTCGTCCAATAGCTAGCTAGTATGAGCTATGAACAGACTGGAACAGAACACGATCCACATCTTCAGGCGCTCTCACATGTCATATGCCATTTATTTTAGCCAATCACAATGCAATTTTCTCTAGTTCGGGATTCGTTCAGTACACGGAAACCGACGAGGCTCCATGTTCGGCTAATGTGATGCTTCGGCTAAATTAATTTCTTGAGAACTCCCAAGTCGTCTCACAGGTCTTGAATAACTATTGATGTTGTTATTTAACTTATCTCCAAATGAGCCGATTCATGACTCATCATGCCGGACCTTGAATCAACAAGTACCAATAATTAGATCCATTTATGTGTAGTTTGATATCTGCAAAGTACTTACAAGTCAGAACACAATGGTACACATAATAATGAAAGACACAAGAATCATATATTCATAATTACATCTGAACTTGAAGGATAAGCATAAAGTTCATATGAATGTGGCATGATTGGTAAAAATGCAAGGACCAAGCAGAAGACATGGTGTAAAATCAATGAAACAGGTGCATAGTTGTACATCAAATCCAAAGAAGAAGGCATTATTCAAGAAAATATTTTTCTTTTAGCAAGATCTGTAAACAATGCTTGTTTAAATAAAGCTCCTTCCAAAATTTTAAATAGCCGGCTCTAGCCCCGCTATAGCTGTTTGAGCAGTGTGCCTCTAAATGACCGACTATAAGATTCATGTACAATTGTCCAATAACGTTATGAAATAACCGGTTATAGCACCGCTAAAGCTGACCGCAGCTATTTGGCCTAGCCCGTTATTTAAAACAATGGATCCTTCAATGATCAACTTGTTAATTGTTTTCCCAACAACTGTTTAGTTGCGTGCAAATTTGGCATAGTAAGACCCCACAGGCCATTTCATTTAGCTAGGTATGCCCAGACTTGAACAAGACATGATCCACACCTTCAGGCACTCTGCATAAGCCAGCTCACATGTCACAGACCATTTATTTTCCCCAATCATGACGCGAGTTTCTCTAGTGCTGAACAGAACATGATGTCTCGGCAAAATTAATATCTCCGGACCCCAAGTCGTCTCACGGGTCTTGGCTAATTGTCAGTTTGTTGTTTAACAATGTCCAAATGAGCTTTTTTATGGCTCTTCATACCCTTGAATCAAGAAGTACCAATAATTTTGCCTCCTTGAGCATATGACAAGTCATTAGCTGTTGAATGATTTCTTAATTTATGCTAAATGTCGATCAGCGAAGACTTTGCTTGTTAATATATTTGGAGGCTTACAAAAATGGTACTTTTTGGGAAAGAAAATGTAGGATCGAACAATACCAGCAAGTAAAACCTAGATTTCCAAAAAGAAGGGCGAGCAAAAACCTATATTATGACCTGCAACAGCAAGTCATCGTGCATAAAAAATATGCAGAATATATTAAAATGGAGATTAGATTGGAGATATGTAGCATAGATATCAGGCAGAGAACCATCGTTAGAGTGGTAAGAGTTGACCTGATAAGTGGGAACTATCATAGGATATTAAAAGGTGACCTGATTAAATTTGTGAAGTCTATAAATGATTTTATTAGCAAGCTTGCGATACTGTTTGAAGAGTTCTATTCAATCTACCACAATGTCAGTATTTTTTTTTCAACTCACAATTGGCATGGCCTAGTGGGTGGTGGATGGGACACTAGTGCCACGTTAGTGGGGTATCATTTCATCGATCCACTACTACAAAGACAATACTATATGCCTACCACACATCCCAAATAATTTTAGATCTCTGCTGTAAACTTACAGCTAGCATAGATAAAAGAAGTCTCCTTGAAGAATTGATACCAGCATGAGAAGTGATGTACTCCTATATGGGATTGGTACTTGAAGTCTTGAACGCATAAGCTACCTAGCTAGACAAGAAGGAAAACACAAATTGAACAGTAAGCTACAGAGGTAGGAGCTAGAGGGATCTAGCAAGCGAGAGAGAGGGAGCCATGGCGGACCTTGTGGTTGGCATGGCCAAGTCGGTGGTGGAGGGAGCGCTGACCAAGGCCCAGGCGGCGATCGAGGAGGAGGCCAAGCTGCGGCAGAGCGCGCAGCGCAACCTGGTGTTCATCACGGGAGAATTTCAAATGATGCAGTCCTTCCTGAACGTCGCCGACAGTGACCGCCTGGAGAATCCGGTGGTGAGGACGTGGGTGCGGCAGATCCGCGACCTCGCCTACGACGTGGAGGACTGCATCGAGTTCGTCGTCCATCTCGACAAGAAGAACAGCTGGTGGCTCCGCCTGATCAAGCCCGCGAGCTGGCTCCTTAGGCCCTGTGTGGATCAGGGGCCGCTGCCGCTGGACGAGGCGGTCGACGAGCTGGACCGCCTCAAGGCCAGGGTGGAGGATGTGAGCAGCAGGAACACGCGCTACAGCCTCATCAGCGACTCCGGCTCCAAGCCCGTCACCGTGGCGCAGCAAGGTCAGAAGCCATCATCCCGTGATGCCGCCGACGGCGCGGCAGCATTCAACAGCCTCTTCGAGGCGGCATTCAAAACCACTCAAAAAGGGCGCCAAAGTGATCTCACAAAGCTGCTCACCACCAGTAAGGGCCATGACCTCAGAGTGATCTCAATCTGGGGCACCGGTGCCGGCACCGGAGGTGGGGAGGATCTTGGGATGGCAACCATCGCCTGGAACGTCTATGTTGATACAGAAACCTGCAAAAACTTCACCTGTCGTGCCTGGCTGAAACTGACGCATCCTTTCAATCCCCATGAGTTCGTCCGTTCTTTGACGGCTCAGTTCTACACCACGACGTCAGTTGGTGGTGGCGTACAAGCCCTGATGAAGATGGAGGCAACACGAGGAGGAGATCCCCTCAAGGATTTCGAGCAGCTTGTCGCCGAAAATAGGTACCTCGTTGTGTTGGAGGACCTGTCCACCATGGCGGAGTGGGATGCTATCAGGAGTTTTTTTCCAAACAAGAAGAATGGCAGCTGCATAATCTTGTCCACGCAGCAATTCGAGGTTGCAAGTTTGTCAGTGGGACATCCATACCAAGTGCAGCGTCTCAACCAGCTATCAGCAGAGCACTCTGTTTACGCCTTCTTTACTAAGGTAATTAAGCCTACCCACAGAACCTCATCTCATCACTTAATTAAATTCTCAGCATAGTTAGTTACTGCTTCCTTGTGTCCCTATAACTAGGATTTGTTGCAAGAGGGCAATCATTGTTATTTCACAGCCTCCAAGAATTTACTGATCTTCATACTTGGATGGCAGTATAGCAATAGGATGTATGCCGCAATAGGATGGATGCCGCCATTCATAGTGTCATATAATCTTTTTGAGTTCGGTCTAACTCTTCAGCGATTTTACTTTAGGGTAGGAGCAGTGTGTTTGTCTAGGTGAGTGGAGATAGCTAGGATTTAGTCTAGTTTATATATCTACTTATAAAAAGAGGGAATAGGTTGGTTTAGTGACGTTTATATAGCTAGCTTGATTCGAATGAGGGATCAAAGGTGGGGTAACAGTGAAGGTCGAAGCTGGATTCGACCTCCAATGATGGGTGGCCTCTCTCGCATGATGTAGCTTGATCCGGGGCCGGACTTCAGAGCCTCGCACTAGACTTGTTGCGGTTTGACTTGAAACAGGGCACATGAATGGCGGGGCGGAGGACGACTGGATCCGGGGGCATCGGGGCATGGTACTCCCTCCATTCCACAATGTAGTACGCCCACGCTTCCTGAGATTTAAGTTTGTCCATAAATTTAACCAACGAGACCGACTGTGGTGGAAACAAAAATTATATCACAGAATTCATATCGAAAATACCAATTCAGTGGTATAATTTTTGCTCCCGCCGTAGTCGGTCTCGGTAGTTAAATTGACAGTCAAATTTGAATCTCGGGAAGCGCGGGCGCACTACATTGTGGACTGAAGGGAGTATCACTCTTGAAAGGCTAGGGATAGGTAGACCATAGAGGCCTAGCTAGGCTAGCGGAGGACTTAGGAGTTAGGGTGAGGTGGTGAAGAGTAGAGCCCATGTGTGAGACAGGATCGGGCGGCACTGGTTAGGTGGATGGTAGGTGTCGATGTGTGTTGGACATCACAGTATACAACTACATAATTTTTTTATCTCTGTTCACAATCTGTTTTCGTTTCTCAATGTGTATATGGACTTTTTTTCACATTGCGTAATTGCAGAGGCCGGTCGGTGCACTTGTTACCAGGATATCGATATATTGCCATTTATATAGAAATAGAATAATTTTAGATTTAGTGAAGTCACAGGTTTCTTACACAATCACTATTTTCAGGGATCTCAATGGGAGGCAGATAAAGGCATGGAAACCGATAATGCACCCACCAACAACAATGGGGCATCAACGGGCAGTACCTGTAAAAAAGATGCAGCCCAGAAGTGGATGGACGAACATCACCTCGTTGGACGCAAGTCAGAAACAAATGATCTTAATCTGAAGGTAATTTTGGCACGGCGCAAAACCTACCATGTTATGTCTGTGTGGGGAATAGCTGGTGTTGGAAAATCAGCTCTTGTCAGAAACATGTTCTGCGAGAGAATTATCAAGGGCAATCTATTTAAGAAGTTTGGTTGGGTGGATGTATCACATCCTTTCAATTTATGGGACTTCTCTCGAGTTCTACTTGCGAGTCTTGGTTCTGGATATATTGAACCTAGTGAAACTGCAAACTTGTGTATGATGGGAAGTAGAAATCCAATTATAGAGTGCCGTGAGATTCTGGAAAAACATAGAAGTCTGGTTGTTATAGATGGACTGCAGTCCACGAAAGAATGGGATCTTATAAAAACTGAATTGGTAGATGGATCCAATC
Source organism: Secale cereale (assembly GCA_902687465.1). Classification (NCBI taxonomy): domain Eukaryota; kingdom Viridiplantae; phylum Streptophyta; class Magnoliopsida; order Poales; family Poaceae; genus Secale; species Secale cereale. Next base: position 898,436,341 of record LR738715.1, read on the forward strand.
ATCAGAATGTTATTATCGCGGTTTCAACTGAACAAGAAATTGCCACTCATTGCCGAGGAGATAAGGGAAAACTCGTGTTTAATGTCAAAGGTCTGGAAGCTGACACAGCCATTGAACTCTTCAAGAAGGTGAATTTTTTATATGAACATTCCTACTATTTATTTTGCTTCCTTTTGTTCCTTGGATGAATGTCCGTGCAAATTAACTTCTCCTTGTGCATGAATTTGTTTCATTCCTCATGTTTTATTACACCTGTGCAATTATTAATTTAGCAATACATTTTTTGTTCTCCCTTCACATGCTGTTGACTTCAATACATGTGCTACAGTAGTATTTGAATGTGGAATGCACTTCATCCCTTTTTTAAAAACTTATTTTGAACTCCGGACCCTAGAACAATTCTTCTATGGTATTTTATATTAATCAAAGAAATAAGTTATGTACAAAACAAAACAAAAAAGGAAAAAAGGAAAATAAAAGAGCAACAAAGCCTAAGGCTCAACCAATTCCAGCAGTTGGGAAATCCATATAGAGATTAATTATGAAAGGTGCAGTTCAATCCAGCTTCTGAATTCTCCTAGAGTCTTCCTGTTAATTATGTGAGTGATCAGCATCAGTTCTTCTTTGAGTAGGTAGTTCTTGTTTGAGACTCGAAACTGGGAATATTCTACTTTAGCTGATTTTGTAACTGGCATTACCAGATTATTTCTCAATCCATAATTCTATTTTGAATATTAAAATTTCTCTCATATTAGGTATGTAGCCTAGCATATTAGAAATCGTAGGCTCTGTTGTAATTTTAATTACTCCCTGAATGCATTACACTGTCTCACTGGTGTGGCTTCAGTACTCAGTGGCTTGGATGCTGCTGTGATACAAAACATGTGCTACCCCACCACAAGAGCACAACCAGAAAACATCGAAATATCAACTTTAGATAGCAGTTGATAATGCATGTCACAAAGTTCTATATGTTAATTTTCTATCCGCACTTGAGAGACAAACATAATATATAAATCAGGCACTGAAGATTTCTGTAAAGTACCATATTTGCTAATATTCGCATCACTATTCCTCTATCTTGTTTCCCCATATGTTATTATTTTTCATGGACAAAGTTTACAAAACCTTTTTTTGTATGATTGCAAACTCTGTAATATCTTTTAGTTGCACTAGTTCGAACTCTTTGTACATATTTTTTATATAGTAGGAAATTTCCTATTGTTTCCCATATAAAATGATTATGGATACAATAGTTGGTGCAATGCTGGATTTCTTCCATTTCAATGAACCCCATTTTCTTTTTTCACCAGACTACGGATCTGCCACCATTTATTCGTAATTTCGTATCAGGGTAGCTACGTAATACATGGGCGCACACCTTCTATCCTCGGTGTTTCCAAATTGTCTTGTTGATTAGTTGTCTAGTATTTGTCTCTAGTTTGGTTACAGTAAGATGCTTGTGCTAGCTAAACATATCATGAAATTTTTCTCGTTTTGCCTATCTGCTTCATGGCATTATATATAGGATTCAATATATTGTGCATTACAACTAGCAGACAACAATCACAACATGAATGTGCACTGTAATTTGATTTGAGCACTCTGACTGATGTGAAAATAATTACTGTTTTATATAACAGGTATCCGAAAAGGATGAAGGGGCAGAGCTACAACAACTTACTTCAATATGTGGTGGACTTCCAAAAGTAATAGTTGAGATAGCAGGCTCATTCTCCAAAAACACAGATCGATGGAAAGATGCACTTTCCACAAATAATAAGATTATGTCAGAGCTCGAGAACAACAGAGAGTTTGCAAGTCTAAGGGGTCTATTTGGTTGGATGAATACGTACTTCCGCAAATGCCCAGACTCTCTCAAGCCATGTATCTTATATCTACCAATTTTACCTCGAAACCACCTCATTCGGCGGAGGCGACTGATAAGGCGGTGGATTGCTGAGGGTTACTCTAGGGACAGCCATGATGAATCCGCGGAGATGACTGGGGAGAAACAGTTCTGTGAGCTCCTTAACCTGAGTATAATTCAGCAGCCATCTGCGTTGGGTTTGGGAGACACAAGGATGGTCTTGTGCCAAGTCAATGGCTTCTTTGGTGAATACATTGTCTCACGCCAAATGGAAGAGAACCTTGTGTTTGAACTTAGTGGCAGTTGTGCTGTAACCACCCAACGCACAGGCCGTCACCTCGTGATATCAGAAAGCTGGGTCAGAGATAGAATTGTGTTCGAGAGCATTGACTTCTCTCGTCTGCGGTCACTAACAGTGTTTGGGAAATGGAAATCATTCTTCGTTTCTGAAGATATGAAGCTGCTCCGGGTGCTTGATCTAGAGGGTGCATCCAATGTAGAGTACACTGATCTTAAGAAGATGGTTAAGTTGATGTGCCGCCTCAAGTTCCTCTCACTGCGAGGATGCCATGAAATCAACCATCTGCCGAGTTCAATAGGAGGTCTGAGGCAGCTCCAGACTCTTGATGTTCGACACACCTCCATTGTCACCTTGCCAGTGAGCATCACCAAGTTGCAGAATTTGCAGTACATCCGTGCGGGAACCACCGCCCAAGCAAAGATAGTGCCCCGGCTGTCCAATTTCTGTGGTGGCCGTCAGATGGTTGGTGTTGTGGTGCCTCCAGGGATCGGGAAACTGACGGCATTGCACACGCTTGGTGTTGTCAATGTGAGGGCCTCGGGGACAAAGGCCGTCCTAGAAGATCTCAAGATGCTCACCCACTTGCGCAAGCTCGGAGTGTCTGGCATCAACAAGAATAATAGCAGCAAGTTTTTCCATGCAACCGAAGATCTTGTCCATCTGGAATCACTGTCAGTGCGACTCGAAGAGAACAGCCAAGATTGTTTGAATGATATATCGCTGCCTTTGGAGAGCCTGCGGAGCCTTAAACTTTATGGGCTTGGAGACCGGTTGCCAGACTGGAAAGCAAAGCTCACCATGCTCACAAAGATGGACTTGGAAATAGCCAAATTAACGGAGGATCATGTCTCCGGACAATCGGAAGGCGTGACACCTCAAGGAATGAGGAAACCAACCATAGGCGTCATCAAGTTCCTCAGCGAGCTACCAGGACTATGCATTCTACGGCTTCGTGTCGATCAACTTGAGGATAATCAGCTCGATGTGTCCATCATTTTTAATAACCTAGAGGTGGATTCTTTCGAGAAAATGAAGATCTTCGAGATTGCTTGCAGCTCCAGCTCCCATGTTACTTTTGGAGAGAAAACGATGAAAAAGCTTGAGCAGCTGAAGGTGGACTGCTGCAGTGGCTCGTCACTCTTAGGCCTGAAGCATTTACCGGAACTCAAGGAAATTTTGCTCACGGGTTCTAGCGGCGAAGCAATGAAGATCTCCACACAGAACTTACAAACGACCCAAAGCAGAAGTGTGAAGCTGGACGAACTACGATCTTTGTCCACGTAGCTTAAGGTGGTCAATAGTTCTGTTTTCCTGTTGCATTACAGTATTAGCTTTTGTGTACTAGGCAACGAAAAAAATAGCACGCTATTTCGCCGTTATAGCGCGGTTATAGCATATTCGCAAGGGAGACGTTACGTTTTGGCAAAATCGGCCGCTACGGCGCTATCCGCGTAAATAGCGCGCTACACACGCTATAACGTTGTAGCGTTCAACGTTTTAACGTGCAGATCATGCAAAACTAAAATAAGCCCAGCCCAACAAGCCCAGCAGGCCAAAACCAACCCACGACCACTACCTTTCTCGCTCCTTTTATCAGATTCTCCACGACCAAAGCTAACCCTAGTTCTCACTTCCCATCCCCTTCCCAGTTCCCAGCCCAGATAAGCAGTGGCGGCGGCGGCGGCAACATCTGGGCGTGAGCGCAGCCAGCGGCAGCATCTACTCATCAGTGCGGCGGCAACATCTTCACGTGAGCAGTGGCGACAGCATCACCTCGCGGCGGCGGCGGCCTCCATCTCGACTCCATCCTAGCACCGACGGGCGATGTCAACCACACCGTCGGCAAGTCAACCACCAGGTAATCAAGCATCCACACCGTCGCATACCCATTTTCCCTTGTGCCATCTCCATGCCCTTCCCGTCTCCTGCTATGCCGCCGGCAAGAGCACCACCAGATGAATGGCGGCAGGAACACCAACAAAGGGAAGTAGGGTTCAGAAGGAGATCCCTGTATATTCATCCAAAGATGTTGATTTCCTCAATATGGTTTACGGTTGACTAATTAACTATGTATATTTGTGTGTATCTGAGTTGGTTATTGCGCCATGTAGTACTGAACTGAACTATAGTTCCAAGAGTAACTTGTTGGTGTTAATGCTTGGATGGGCCGATTTTATTTGCACCATGTGGTTCATTTGCTGGTGTTTCCTCTCTACTAGTTCTGAATATTTAGTTATTTACTCTATACTAAATACATATTCTGAATATTTAGTAGAGCTCTGTTGGTGTTACAATTCTAAATATTTACCGATATATGAATTCTGAATATTTACTCTGTACTAAAGTTCTGTTGGTGTTACAATTTAGTAGAGCTCTGTTGGTGTTACAATTCTGAATATTTACCGATATATGAATTCTGAATATTTACTCTGTACTAAAGTTCTGTTGGTGTTACAATTTAGTAGAGCTCTGTTGGTGTTACAATTCTGAAAGTTTAGTAGAGCTCTGTTGGTGTTACAATTCTGAATATTTACCGATATATGAATTCTGAATATTTACTCTGTACTAAAGATATATGTACTGCACTGAAGACATAGGCATTGATATATACTTTGTCTGATTGTAGGCATTGGTGCTTCAAGCACAGCATCAACGGTACAAGGAGAAGCTGCTGTTGTGAATGTGAAATCAAAAGACCCAGGATGGAAATATTGCATTTGTCCTGACGAAAACAAGAGGAATTCTTTGAAGTGCATTTTCTGTCATCACGTGTACACCAATGGTATTACTCGAATCAAGCTCCACCTTGCAAACATTCCAACTTCCGGTGTTGTTCCCTGTACAAAAGTGCCAGCTGATGTGAGGGATGAAATCACTGAGTTTTTGACAAAGAAGGGTGATAAAAAGGCAGCAAAAATTTCAGAGCAGAAGAGGATTAGATGTGAAGTGGACTTGAGCCACTCAGAGGGGGAAGGTTCAAGTGATGAAGATGGCAGAAGCAATTCTGTTGTTATGCTTAAGTCGGCGAGAGGCAAAACATCTAAATCCTCAGGTGGGCCTATGGAAAAATTCTGCCAACTATCACCTGAAGAGGCTATCGCTGCAAGGAAGGCAAAATCTAGTGAGAGCATCCAATTAAAGCTGACAACTGGGGAGAGGCTGAAGAAAAGGAACCGTGCTTGTGAGTACATATGCCAGTTCTTCTATGAAGCATGCATTCCCTTCAATTCAGTCACACTTCCAAGCTTTGCCCTTATGCTTCAGTCAATTGGACAATATGGCGAAGACTTGCCAGGTCCTAGTCCTTATGAAATGGGTGGCCCATTCTTGAAGAAGAGGAAGAAGAAAGTGATGGAATCCTTCAAGGCACACAGGGAAGCTTGGGAGCTCACTGGATGTACAATCATGACAGATGCGTGGACCGACATAAGAGGAAGAGGGGTAATGAATCTGGTAGTCCATAGTGCATATGGTGTGGTTTTTCTCGATTCTTTTGATTGTTCAGCTGTGAAGAAAGATGGCAAGTACATCTTTGAGCTTGTAGATGATTGCATTGAAGAGATTGGGGAGAAACATGTTGTTCAAGTGGTGACTGATAATGCAAGTGTGAATCAAGCAGCATCAACTTTGTTGAATGCAAAGCGGCCCAACATATTCTGGAATGGTTGTGCTGCCCATTGTATTGATCTGATGCTAGAGGACATCGGTAAGCTGCCATCAGTTGAATCCACTATTACCAAAGCTAGAGCTGTGACAGTTTTCCTTTATGCACACACAAGGGTTTTGAGCCTAATGAGGGAGTTCCTTGGGAAAGATTTGGTTAGGTCCGGTATTACTAGGTTTGCTACAGCATACTTGAACTTGAAGAGCATGCTGGATAACAAGAAGCAACTCCAGAAGCTATTTAGATCAGATCAACTTGATGAAATGGGCTATCTAAAAAAGGTTAAAGGAAGTGAAGCCAACAAAACTGTGCGCTCTGAATCTTTTTGGAGAGGAGTAGATATTGCCGTGAAGTTCTTTGAACCATTGGCTAACTTGCTAAGGAGAATGGACAGCGATGTACCAGCTATGGGATTCATATATGGCGCTTTTTTGGATGCAAAGAAAGAGATCTCAGCCAAGTTTGAAAATGAACAACAAGTATCTTGTTTTCAAGAAGTGTTGGATATAGTGGATAAAAGATGGGACAACAAATTGAAGAGGCCACTACATAGGGCTGGATACTTCTTAAATCCATACTACTTTTATGAAAACAAGCTACAAATTTTGTTGGATCCAACATTTAAAGATGGGGTTGTAAGCTGCATGGGAAAAATGGTGGAAGATGTTCTCCTTCAAGACAAAATCACCGATGAGCTTAAGGCATATCAAGGTGAAGAGGGGTCATTTGGAAGAGACATTGCTAAAAGGCAGCGAAAAAACAAAAGCTTTGATCCAGGTGCATATTTACATTTTAATTATTTCTCCATTCTTAAATCAGAACTTGCAATGGTTCCTTAACTCCTGTTTTACTCTTGATGAAGCTGATTGGTGGTCCAATCATGGGTCAAGTGCACCAAATCTCAGAGTATTGGCGATGCGGATTTTGAGTTTGACATGTAGCTCCTCGGCTTGTGAGAGGAATTTCAGTGTTTTCCAGCAGGTCAGAAAGATGCATGCCATACTTTTCTTGCATTTGTTTCCTTGTTTTTTCATACTAAAAAATCATTGCTCTAATCCCATCACCTACAGATTCACACAAAAAGACGCAATAGGCTACTTCATGACAAAATGAGAGACCTTGTGTTCATCAAGTTCAACTCAAAACTAAAGCAAAAGAGAGGGATGAAAAACAGGGACCCAATTGAGGACCACACATTTGTAGATGTTGTAGAAGATGAAGGTAATGAGTGGATCACTGGTGTTGTGCCTATTGAAGGAGTGCAAACAGGATTTGAACCTGAAGATGTACAAGTTGTAGAATCAACATCAGAAGGAGAAGTTGCTCCATCAAAAAGAAAGGTAGCGTCTCGATCTCGTCCTAGGAAGAAGAAGAAGTTGCTTCCTATTTATCGTGATGATCAGTTGCAATCAGCTGAGTCTTCTTCTGAATCGGAAGATGATGACATGCATTTACCAGTGAGTGATTCTGAATAATTTGTAATTCATTGTGCTATGTTGTAATGTTGTTGCCTTCGGTGGCTGTTGATGTAGACTATCTTAAAACTCTCTATGTTATTTTGTGTTGTAATGTTGTTGCCTTCGGTGGCTGTTGATGTAGACTATCTTAAAACTCTCTGTGTTATTTTGTATTGTATTGTTGCTGCCCCGGTCGCTGTTGATGTTAGAGACTCTTAAAACTATGGCTGTTGATGTTTGAGACTTACCTTAAAACTGTCGTTGTTGATGTTAAAGACTACGGTTGTTGTTGTCCAGGTGGCTGTTGATGTTAGAGACTTTTAAATTGTGGTTGTTGATGTTAGAAACTCTTGAAACCGTTTGAGACGTACTATTTTTATGTGCTGGATTTGGCCCTTATGCATATATTGCTTGCTCCTATGAAAAATTTAGTTGCTTAAATACTTTATTTATAGATATATTTGAATTTTTTTTGCAAACGCTATTCTGAAATATAGCACGCTATTAGCGCGCTATAACTTGTGTAGCATTTAGAGAAGGGCCTCGCTATATTTTGTAGCGCGCTATTTAAAATATTGGTACTAGGTAGTGTTTTGTAGTACCCTCTTCATCTTTAGTTTCTTCATTAATTTCGTTGTTGGTTTAATCTTGTTGCAATTCATCTGAGTTTCATTGTTGGTGTACTGCTAAGCTCGATCATGCCAAAGCACTTTTAAATTATTTCCACCCCTTTTTGTGGATATAAATCCATGGATACATGGGTCTTCAAATCCATGTATGCTTTGTAAGTTTGTGGATATAAATTTAAGATTAGGAACAATTAACTAGGTGTATTAATAAATGTGGTACTCCCTCCATTTTTATTTATTCCGCATATTAAGTTTGTCTAACGTCAAACTTTATAAACTTGCAACAAGTTTGTAGGAAAATATATTAACATATACACAACCAAATCAATACCATCGGATTCATCCTTGAATTTTTTTCTTCACATCATATAGATTTGTTATTATAAATGTTCATATTTGTTTCTACAAACTTGGTCAAATTTTACAAAGTTTTCATTTTTTGAAAATGAGGTTTACCCTCGGCCTCTGCATCGGAAAGATGCATGCGGACATAATTTTATGAAGTTTAACTTCAGCCACAACTAATACGCAGAGTAAATACAAACAGAGGGGTTATATATTTTAGAGGCAAAACATGTGTACAAAGAACATCAGAATAGCTATTCTAGACGCACAACGATAATCCAAAATAGAGTCTACGAACAGTTTTTTCAGTCAACGATATTCTAGACGCATCCAGAAATCTTTTGGCATGTTAACCACATCTGGTATCATGGGGACTGTTACAGACGAATATGCCCTAATTGCTCTAATTGCTCTTAACGACGTCAACACAAGCATCAGATAATTCCCAGAGCAGAGCAACAATCGGGTCGGCCGTGTACGCTGCCATCTGGGGACGGTTAGGCGAGTGTGAGATTCGGTTGGAACAGAGTACTTGGGCGGTGGCCTCGGCGGCAGAGGCGCCGCTCTCCGCAGCTGCAATGGGTGGCGCGGGTCTTCACTGCGAGCGCCGGCGCTGGCGGCAGCGGCGGAGCACGCAGGATTTGGTAGGTCAAAGAGGTGACTCAGGTGGCGGAGCAGACACGGTTTTCTGGTTAGCACCAGAAATACAGTTTTGCCTTTTATTTCCCAAATAATAACCTCACATGTGTAGCACTTATCAACACATCTACACGCACTCGATGCCGTTCGATCTATTTGCATGAATATTAAAACAATTGTCATCTGGACGAAGAGTCACGTAAGAATCCAGTGTCGTGTGGGTGAACCATTTCTCACCTACACGGACAACATCCAGTCCATTAACGCACGGTTGATCGCATTGCCGTATGGGTGAACCGCTCCTTGCCTACACGGACAACATCTAGTCCAGTAGCGCACGACAGCTCGCCTTGCCTTGTGGGTGAACTGCTCTTCGTCCACATGACGCACGCACAGTAATAGATGACAACTACAGTTATGCATATATGACAACTACTCCCTCCATCCCGTAATTCTTGTCGCGGACGCAGTTCATTGGCGATTTGCAAAAAAAGCCCATGTAGTCTCAAAATCGTCCGAAACAAGTCTTTCCGCCCCGTCTTCTTCCTCCGCCGTCGACATGGGCCGGCGCCGCCCAGCTGCGCGATTCGTTGCCCATTAGGAAGTGCTCCGCCGTCGCCAAGTACCTGCTCCACCGCCTCCCCCGCTCAAACCTGCGCCACCGCGTTCCCCTCCCGCCGCGATTACCTGCGAGCATCGCCGGAAGCTCTCGCCACGTCCTCGTCGAGGTCGTGTGCATCCTCCTCCAGCTCCCCCGCATCCTCCTCAAGCTCTAGCGCGTCCTTGTTGAGTTCCCGTGCATCCTCCCCGAGCACCCGCGCATGCGCTACCGCAATTCCTCCAAGTCACGATCCCCTAAGGGCGTCGCCAGAAACTGCCTCCATGATACGATGGACCAGGAGCTCGCACACTCGCTCCTTGATCTCCCGCGCGTCCTGCTCAATCTGCCGCGTGAGCCCAAGCTACTCCTGAAGGAAATATGTCCTGGAGGCAATAATAAAGTTGTTATTTATATTTCTTTTATATCATGATAAACGTCTTTTATTCATCCTAGAATTTTATTAACTGGAAACTTGATACATGTGTGGATACATAGACAAAACTTGATACATGTGTGGATACCCCGACGTCATCGTCCACCGCAACCTCAACCGCAACGCCCTCCACGGCTAGTAGTTGAAGCCGAGGCCGAGCCGTCTGTACCCGAGCCAGTTCAACCACGCCGTCCTGCGCCTCACCGCTGCCGCTCTAACTTCACCACCCTCCACCGCACTGGAGTTGTTCCTGCTATGTCGTCCTTCACCGCCTCGGATCTGCTTCCCCTCCGTCGACATATGGCCACAGCAACACAGTCAACAATTTGGCCATGGGTTCGTCCAAGCCTGCACCCTCCTCAGAACATCGGTTTCCCTGACAGAAAGAAGAAGATCGGCACGACATGTGGAGGCGACCACACCGATAACCGAAAATGGTACTCCTCTTCCGTTATTCGTGCAAATCTTACGTGTCTGCTTGCACGATATTCATCCCACAGAAGACACTAGTTGACCGCTTCTTCTTGATACTAGATGTTCCTAGTAACTCGCGATGCACAAGGTTTCTCCTCATATACTATTTCACCTTAGCTAGAGGTCCGTCGCCCCCCTGAATTTCAATTCCTGTTCAGTTGATTCCCAAATAACGGAAGCATTCCCCGGCGTAACAGGCGCTAGTCCGCCTATTACGTTGGGGAAGCAGCGCCTCGGTGTTTATTTTAGGGGCGTGTGGGGCCTAGAGCTACTGGCTCCCGATCTGGAGGTCGGTCGGGATTAAAGGGATGGCCTAGGGGCGCTGCTAAGCACGGCGGTGGTGTGAGGTTGAGGGGAGGGCGGGGCGGCGGAGGCAGGGGTCTGGGCCGGTGGTCGCTGGCGGTTCGAGAAAGATCGTCAACAGTGACTAGCGGGAGGTAGACGAAGTCCATCTGCCCGTTCCTTATAGATCGGACGGTTCATTAAAAAAATCGACATACCTATTTATTTTCAGACGACTGTTATCTTGATATGACCACATGTGGTGGTGTGCTGGAGGAGTACCTGCATTTCATGTGCTCATATATTACAAAATCATACGGAGTAGAATCTAAATTTGTTTGACATGCAATGTTTTAGAGCTATCATATGTCTCCTGTCATTTATTTTTCAGCCACCTGCTATCTGCTACTTTTACAGTGCACTAGTTCTGCACACACTTCACCCATACTCTCACTATTGTGTTTTATGCAAGGGTATTTCAGACTCTGCTGCTATGAGAGAAGCAAAAAAGAAAAGAGAGAAGTCGCTCCAGCATGGTAGGCGGATATGCCAGACACGTTTCAGACTTATAAAATGGGCAGTGTCGGCAGATGGAGACGGTAAACATAGCTCTGAAGTTGATGACCTCACTCGCAATGAACCACCATCCCAGGTGCTTGCTTTAACTTCGCGGTGTCATATGTGGTTGCATGTTCCATATGGTGTCTAGCTTGTATTCGAAATGCCGAAGTCGGTATTTATTAAGATAAGGAAGGATATTTTTTACATGAACCACCATCCCGTGAGCACCAGAAGACAAATAGCTAGTCAGGGCAGTGGCCGAGCCAGTGACAAGCCCAGCAAAGAGAGGCATCACCTGGAAGCCAACTAAAAAGCCGCGATGGTGGCGAAGCAGCCCGCCTCCCACCAGGCTCTCAGGTCCTAGATGATCGTGCTCACCACTCCAGCCGGATGTCTAGCTTGCATTGCTTCCAATTTGGTTAAATTGCATCTGCTTAGCTTACACATTATACCTTTAAATATGACATGCCTATCTGTTTTTGGTACATACTAGTCCATCTGTGTATTAACCATGTTCTTACATCAAACTAATGTTCTCCTGTATCCCTCATCAATCACTTATGATGAGGCAGTCAGGCAAGTCGATTACTCATCATTTAAAGAATGCAGCGTGAGCCTCCCGACATGATTCTCAAGAAACAGTAAGGCTAGATGAAGATAGTGAACGTAGCTCTGTAGTTGATTACCGCATTTCCCCTACACTAGCATCGCAGGTGTTTGCTCTAACTTGGCAGCGTGATATGTGGTTGCATGTTGCATATGGTGTCTAGATTGTAATTTTTCCAATCTGGTTAAACTGCATGTGCTATTTTGCTTAGCTTATACATTATACTTGTTAATGTGACATGCCTTCCTATATTTAGTACATAGTACATCTGTCTATTAAGCATGTCCTCACATAAAACTATTGTTTTTTTTTGTATCCCGCATAAATCAATATGACGAGACACCTTCAGTATATGCAATGTGATATTAGTTGCATCTTTGATATGATTTATAGCATGCGCTGCTTCTAATTTGTTGAAATGCCATTTATGATGGGACACTTTTAACTTGGCAGAGTCATATTGGTTGCATCTTTCATGTGGTGTCTAGCTTGCATTGCTTCTTATTTGGTGAAATGGTTTCTGCTTAGTTTACACAAACAGTTGTGAATATGCCATGCCATCCTTTTTTTCGTATTATTCCATCCTGGAATCATGTGTTTGCCTTACATCAAAGTAGTGATTGTCAGTATCATGCACGAATGAGTTCTGAAGAGTGAATTTTATTGCTTTTTCTTGTCGGTTTTACTTGACAATTCAAAATCAATAAAGCGGAAGGAAGTTAGCAAGGCAGCGGATGAAGGTGCTCCTTCCAAATGGAGGGCCTCTACATATTCTACTCCTCCATCCCCCCAAGATGATTTCCAAGACAACACATGCATAGACACTCAACGTAGCTGTGTTGGTGATGAGCACGTCTCCCCTAGTGCACCATCACAGGTGCTCCCTCTAATTTTGCACTGTTATATGTGGTTGCATGTTATGTATGATGTCTAGCTTGTATTGCTTCTAATTTTGTTGAATTACATCTGCTTACTTTACACATTATACTTGTGACTAAGACACGTGCTCCTGTTTCTAGAACATACAATATATGTCTATCACACCATGTTTTTATATCAAAGTACATTCGTTCTGAAGAACTAAATTGATATTCGTTTTTCTTGTCGGCTTGACTTAACATGGCACAGAGCAAGATGAAGCAAGACAGAACGATAGGGAAACGGAAGCGAAACAATCCTACAGATTCTGTTGATACTGATGGTGCAATAGAAGGTCAAAGTCCAGCGGAAAATTGTACCGACAGGGTATCCCGTGCTACACGAGCTGCATAACACGCCAAACAGAAACAAATAGCTGCCACCAAACAAGCAGAGACAACCCTAGTTGTTGCAACACCTTCCACAGTACCACCAGCTGCACGATTTACTCGTTGGTCAACTCAGCTAACAGCACATTCCCAAGCTCCCTTGCCACCTGACACTACTTCCGAAGCACTCTTGGCACAAGATGAGTTGGCAAGATCAGATGAACTTTATGAGCTTCAACAGCAAGAAGGTACTTGCTGGAGTCAAGTTACAGTTGCATGCTTCTTTATATGTAGTCTCACAGTCTGACGTACACTAACACTTCCTATGTTTGTTGTTGGACTAGCACCTAGGCACAACAGGAAACAAACATCAGAGATAATGCTCGATAGGTTAACTAAATCCAATGTTCAAGAAATCTTCCGATTCAGCGATTTATCGTCCGATTTATCGCTACTCTTGCGGTGACCGATAAGATTATGCCTTATCTTCACCATTTATCGTTTGGGTCGATTTATCGCTATGACAAGCGATTTATCAGGAATCTACAGATAAATCGGGCCTATTCATAGCACTATGTTTGCAAAAACTATGTTTATTTACGTTTTGTGAACCTTTTACACAATATGTATTGGTGTCCTATTTAGTTCATCATTATACAAGGATTCAAAGGCTAGGAATCAAGGTAACACTTCTGTCCAATATTGTTTTGGTGTTGAATATAGTATATTTTAGTGTTGGGAACCTGGGATTTGAAAAAAAATGGCCGATTAATAGTCGACTGATAAAATCGATTAATCGGCCGATTATCGGTTAACCAACATTTGTTTTTTTACCATTGTCCATATCGAAAAGTTATATATAATCCTTTGTAGGACACGCTGAATTCATTGACAACAGATAACAGAGAAGACGGGCTTGCATGACAAGGCATCCTTAAGATATTTCTTGTTGAACATGGAGAAGAAATAACCTCGATAAGAACTATATGAATGGTTAAATACTCCAAGTTGAGTTATGCCCAAGTCAGCTCTATGTGATTTAATTAGTCATACTTTGAAAGTAATCAATCAGGGCATCCAGATCTATGGCTCAAGATGACAAGCCACTAGCTCCACCTACTGAGTTGAGCGGCAGATTAATCCATTTAGATATCAGTGTCAACTATCACAATTGATCCAATCTACCTCTCCATTACCACTAGGTTTAACAGTTAGAATATATATTTCTGCTTACAAATGTTTTGATGCAAATTTATATTAATGATTGATGTAGCTGCGTCCTCTGTTTCCGGGTTTTGCCTAGTGTCGGCTTGAAGAATTCGGTAGCGGTAGTGCCACATGGCCAGAGCCATCTCTATATGTCACCTATCAAGTTATTGTGCCGGGTAACACTATTTGGCTATCGGAAACATTTTCTGCATGTCCCCGAGAAGGGATAAGTCCATATTTTTCAACCGTTAGTTATCACTAATGTCTAAAAAACCTTCAAAATTAAAACCGTCAGACCTCCGAACTTACAAAACTGGCCAAGATGCAACCCTCCTTTCCCCTAACCCTGGTCTTGGCCCTGTTTACTCGGTTTAACCCCATTAACCATCCAACGTCCGCACATTGAGTAGACCCAAACACCACGTGA
>LR738715.1:898451200-898467703 GCA_902687465.1 Secale cereale
CGAGCCTTTCTCACCGTACCACCGCCGCCGCCCCTTAGGTACTGAAAACCATCAGTAGTCCCGACATCGTAGAGCGCATGAGCAGAACTTCAAGAAGGAATTGCACATGGAGAATTACCCAGGTTCGGCCCCACATGTTGGAGGTAGTACCCTACTTCTACTTTTGATTGATTGATTGTGGGGAAGACACCTCGGGTGTGGGGGTTACAATATGTTTGGATGTGAGGTACTGAGACGGTGAAAACATTTTAGATCACCCTGAACTACCGTGGCCTCGCAATATAACAGGCGGCAATGCCTACACTAGTACAAAATTGAGCATTGGAGGCGGTTTCGGTGCATGGGCTAGCAGCGGTCCCGCATTTCACCTCAATGCCTATGTCGCTAATACTCAGGACGGCGTGGACAGTTTGCAGAAGTGTCCGCGCCATTACACCCACCGCAGGTAGTTTACTCTTATAACCCCGTCCAATGCCTAGAACCGCCATCTACTCTTTATAATTACATGCAGTTTCTAAAGCAGAACCCGTGTGAGGCTTTTATTTTATTCTTTTAAATTATTGTCATCGTGTTCAAACAGTATTCAAAACACATGTTCAAAGTATTTTCACTATTTTTTTACACTGAAAATAGTATAGAGGCTCCTACTGCAATATATTAAATGAAGAATGAACACTTCACACATCACATTATAGTACTACCCACCATACATCAAGTTACATCTGCCCCCATTTGTGTGTTTAGGAGTCTGGCAACGGTAAACAGAAAGGTTTAGATATGAGGACAAAGATTCAGGCTTGGGGAAGTGAGTCCAAGAAGCTAAAGAGAAATTATTTCTTGTCTTTTTCACCCTGTACTGCAGGAGGGCGATGTCTTGTTTAAATCTCTTCAACCAAGAATTGGAACTGAGTCCATATTTCAACTGTCAGTTATCCCCAGCAAGAATTTCATCTCCTTCTGTGTTGTTCGTCCATCTACCTTTTATTCTATTTACACGCACCTAGGACAGGTGTCATTAAAGTTGTCTTCAGGGTGGCGAGCTGACACGTGCCCACACAAATCTCACCTCACTACATGCCCGCTCGACACCTATACGATTTGTGACAACCTAATCAATGAGGTGGAGCGGTGGCAAGGTAGTGGGATTCTTGCCGGGCTCGGAGCTTGCCGGCAACCCTGGATTGAGGGTGCTTCATCACCTCCGACAAATAGAGATTGATTATCCTCTCTAAGAACTTGTCCTTGGAGGAGCTCGGAGCGGCCATGGTGATTTAGATCTGTCAGAAAACATCAAGAAAAGAGAACAGAAGATTTCTCCATGTTATGGAGGTCAATAGGTTCGGGGGGTATATAAAGATTTTTTTTTTATCATGAGAAACAAGCAAACGAGAGAAAAACAGAGTCCGGAAGGTACCCGAGGTGGGCACAGGCGCGCCCTGGTGTATTGTGTCCACCAGGGTTGCCTTCCTGGTTGCTTCTTATTTTTCTAATTTTTGTAATATTCCAAAACTAACAAAAAATATTTTTGCGGATTTTTCGGACTCCGTTTACTTACCGTATCACTTACCTCCGTTATTTGATGATTCTGGAGTGTTTCGGAAGGTTTCTTTTATGTGTTCCTCCGGTGTCATGGTTTGGATAATGTTGCTTTCAACATTAATAGGCGTACCTGAGATATAATGTTTGCTTCTTTGACCATTTACCACTTTCGGGTTTGTACCTTTGGCATTATTTATTTTGATGGCTCCAGAACGATAAACTTCTTCGATGACATAAGGTCCTCCCCATTTAGAGAGAAGTTTTCCTGCAAAGAGCTAAAACGAGAGTTGTGCGATAAAACATATTCACCCACTTTGAATTCTCGCTTTTGGATTCTTTTATCATGCCATCTTTTAACTTTTTCTATGAATAGCTTGGCATTTTCATAAGCTTGGGTTCTCCATTCATCTAGTGAGCTAATATCAAATAACCTCTTTTCACCAGCAAGTTTGAAATCATAGTTGAGTTCTTTAATTGCCCAATAAGCTTTATGTTCTAACTCAAGAGGCGGATGGCAAGCTTTTCCATAAACCATTTTGTAAGGAGACATACCCATAGGATTTTTGTAGGCTGTTCTATAGGCCCAAAGTGCATCATCCAATTTCTTGGACCAATTCTTTCGAGACATATTGACAATCTTTTGCAATATTAATTTTATTTCTCTGTTACTAAATTCTGCTTCACCACTAGACTGAGGATGATAGGGTGATGCAGTTCTATGATTAACATCATACTTGGCAAGCATTTCACGAAAAGCACCATGAATAAAGTTTGAACCACCGTCAGTCATTAAATATCTAGGGACTCCAAACCTTGGGAAAATAACTTCCTTAAGCATTTTAATAGAAGTGTTGTGATCAGCACTACTAGTTGGAATAGCTTCTACCCACTTAGTAACATAATCAACAGCAACCAAAATATGAGTATACCCATTAGAGGAAGGAAAAGGTTCCATGTAATCAAATCCCCAAACATTAAATGGTTCAACAGCTGATGGGCCTCAAACCCCTCGTTGGTTACCCCAAGTGGAAGGTGTAAAAGATGCAGTAAGTAGAAGTGTTTTCCCTTAGCAAAGATGCCAAGGATCGAATCCCCAGAGACTCCTAGGTTCAACAAGTAGGTGTCAACTGCTAACGGCGCAATTAGCAATCAACGTGGACCTGCACACAGATACAAATAACTTTGCTCCCAAGGAGTACAGAGAGGTTGTCAATCCCTCCGGCCTTGTAGTTCACAAAGGGTTAAAAGCAATGATAGTAGTGATAGATAGTGTTTTTGCAATAGTAAATAATAACGAAAAGTAAATAGCGGGTGTGATCAATGATGGTAATAAGGACCGGAGTCTCATGATGTTCACTAGTGATGTCTCTCTCCCAAAAGACGATAAAACAGCTATGTGAGGTAAACAAATTACAGCTGGGCAATTGACAGGACCACGAACGCAAACCAATGCTGACTACATTGCAAGAAAGGTTGAGGTTCAAAGCATGGGCGGTACGCCAAAGTAAGTAGACTGAAATCCATCAATGCCTACTACTAATCATCCACCTTGAGATATCTATCCAGAACATCTCGCTGGTATTAAGTTGCGAGTCCCACCCATAGTGTAAACTCAAAGCAACAGACAACTGCATTAAAAGAACTTTGCGTAAAGTAAACAATCCTTGCACCCGCGGGCACAAGCACCGTTGTTTTCCCCCTTGTGGCAACAGCACATCCCCTAGACTCATGTTTCTGTCACTCAAGCTAGTCATCGAGGGGCATGAACCCACAATTAAGCATAACGTTCCCTCTTGGAGTCACTACCTACTACTCGGCCAAAGCAATAAATAACAACGGAGAACATGCAAGAATTACTTATGAACATAAATATAAAAGAGGTGAATCAAATATATTACTCAAGATCAATCTGAACATAATCTCATAATCCATCGGATCCCAGCAAACTCAACATAGCAACAGCATAAGGATTACATAGGTGCCTCGATCATGTAGGGCAGCTCACGAGGACTAATTAGTGAAGCACAAGAACGGGAGGAGAACATCACATAGCTACTGGTCATGGACTCATGGTCCAAGGGAGACTACTCACGAGTCATCCGGGAGGCGTCCATGGTGGTGGAGAAGCTCCCGATGGTGATCCTCCCCTCCGGCAGGGTGCCGGGAAGAGTTCTCCTGGTGCTCCCGATCTTGGAAGCGGTGGCGGCGGCGGAACAGAGATGGGATCGCGAAAAGAGTTCCTTCCCTGAGGGTTTCGGAGGACCCTCTAAATATATGCCAAAGGAGGGCACCGGACGGGCTTCGGGGGGCCCAGGCGCCCCCCCGGCGCGGCCCAGGGGGGGCGCCGCCAGGGCGCCTGGAGCCCTGGTGGCCCCCCCCCAGGCTGCCCTTCGGACGCAGAGTTGTTTCCGGGATGCTGATTTTTTATATAATTTTTCTGGGCAGTTCTCGAAACGTGAAAACCTGAAATACAAAAACAGCCGAAAACAGAAACTGGCACTGGGGTGCACTGGATTAGTAAGTTAGTCCAAATATGATCAAAAGTGTATGGAAGTGTATGAATATCATAGCAATATCACCCAAAAGTGGCATGGAGCAAGCAGAAATTATAGATACGTTTTGGACGTATCAACATCCCCAAGCTTAATTCCTGCTCGTCCTCGAGTAGGTAAATGATAACAAGAATAATTTCTGTGGTGACATGCTATTAACCATATAGGACTTTTTATAGTCATATGACAAAAGCTTACTGAGACAATGAATCTATAGTAATTAAGTTGCCTCATGAGAAAATCACAAATGACTGGAAGTTTTACAACATGAAACTGAAACATCAAAAAGATTTGCAATGAACATGATGTGCAAATATGATAAAGTAATATCTAGCTTGCCCCCTTTAGTGATGCAAAACATAAATGCAGGGGCACCTTCAAGGTTTAAGTGATGACTAGATACAATGATTTCAGAATAGACGATATCACAATCATGCAAAAGACAATGCTACTTTGGGACAATGCACATTACACTCAGAATGACAATCATGCTCTCAGTAGTTGGTGCTTTAACATAAAAGTAAAAGAATGGTTAAGTGCTAGAGCTTTTTTTATTTTGAAAACATGGAAGCAATTTGGTCAACGGTAGTAGTACTTCATATGTGTCATGCATAAGACATCCTATAAGTTGCAAGCCTCATGCATCGAATACCAATAGTGCTCGTACCTTGTCCTAATTAGCTCGGATTTCCATGGGTTATCATTGCATTACATATGTTTCAACCAAGTGTCACAAAGGGGTACCTCTATGCCACCTGTACAAAGGTCCAAGGAGATAAATCGCATTTGATTTCTCGTTTTTGATAGATCTCAACTTGAGGACATCCATACCGGGACAACATAGAAAATAGATGATGGACTCCTCTTTAATGCATAAGCATATTCTCATAAGAGATTGAGGATCAACGTCCAAGCTAAAACTTCCACCATGATACATGGCTTTGGTTGGCGGCCCAATGTTCTTCTCTAACAATAGGCATATTCATTCAACCCACGGTAAATCACCCTTACTTCAGACAAGACGAACATGCATAGCAACTCACATGATATTCAACAAAAGTGTGACAGTTGATGGCGTCCCCAGAAACATGGTTACCGCTCAGCAAGCAACTTATAAGAAATAAGATACATAAGCAACATATTCTTTACCACAGTAGTTTTTAAGCTACTTTCCCATGAGCTATATATTGCAAAGTTAGTTTGCTTAGTACAGGTGGAGGTTAGCAAAAAGACTGGGAGCGACCAACTAAGAGAGCAATGACGGTCATAATCATGCAGAGCGACAAAGCAATATTGAATCCAGCATGGTAGTTATATCGCTACTCAGAAAGAAAAGATCATCAAGGCTTGACAGACTTTCTTTACAGTCTTAAATATGCGTGAGCATACGCCAAGTCAATCAAGATAAATTCTCGAAGGAAGATATTACTAAACCATACCATATCATAGGCAAACAAATCAAGTTGGTACTCCAATAACACATTGGGAACCCCCCCCAGCTATTTGAGATTAACCATAAGAAAACCTGAACTACTAAGCACCATTATGCAAGTAGCATCTTTATCATAGACACATTAACCAATGCAACGGAAGCAAACTCTCTTAATAAGGTGAGCATGATAATTGAAGAGAGTTCAAGCAACCAACTAAACAAAAGCTCTTTGAAAAGATAAGCATGAATACTAAGAGCAGAGCATGATAGTAGCTATTAAAAGACAAAGAACACACACAGCATAGATAAACATGAAAATTCTATGTTATGTTCTAGGTAGAAGTGGAGCGTGTTTCTCTCCCACATAAAGAATGCTGAGTTCCGACTCGTTATGAAAAACTAAAAAGAAAACTAAAAGCAAGACGCTCCAAGCATAGCACATAACACATGAAGTGATAAAAATATAGTGGAACGAAAGACGAACTGATAATGTTGATGGAGAAGGGGATGCACGGGGGCATCCCCAAGCTTAGACGCTTGAGTCTCCTTGAATATTTCTTGGGGGTGCATGGGGGCATCCCCAAGCTTGAGCGCTTGACACTCCTGAATCTTTTTATCATCTTCCCTCGCACACTTGAAAACTCCCTTCATACATAACTCATCATAATCTGATTAGCGAGGTTAGTACCCTTAATAAAATAATTATACCTTGCTGGAAATAAGGATATTATTGAAGTTCTACTGTTTCTCAAGATTGCCAAAAGGTTTTTGCAAAGAAAAAGCAAGTTCTTTATTTGCAAAGTGAAGGAAAGGCAAAACAGGACAGAATCTGTGAAAAACAGAACAGCAGGTAGTAATTGATCTGTTCGGGATACTTCTGCAACTCAAATCAAAAAACTCAGAACAGAAGCACGAAAGACAATTATATAGAGAACGCTGTCGAAAAAATTCAGACCAAAAAGATGAGCTGGTGATTTTATACGAATTTTTCTATCCAAGGACAGAATCTGTTTCCTGGACAGCACCTCACAACTTTTGAACTTTCTAGCAATCAGAGGCTATACTTGGCACAAATATGAAAAGCAAAGATACAATGATGATGCTACAGCAGTAAACAACATCAAGACACAACAAAAGCAAAAAAAATTATTCATGTGGGCTGCCTCCCAAAAGCGCTTTCTTTTATGCCTTTAAGCCTTTCTGGATTTTTCTGGGCAGTTCTCGAAACGTGAAAACCTGAAATACAAAAACAGCCGAAAACAGAAACTGGCACTGGGGTGCACTGGATTAGTAAGTTAGTCCAAATATGATCAAAAGTGTATGGAAGTGTATGAATATCATAGCAATATCACCCAAAAGTGGCATGGAGCAAGCAGAAATTATAGATACGTTTTGGACGTATCAACAGCATGTGAATAATTCATAAGGATTTCTTGATGCTTATCGATATTACCTATTCTTTGGCATTCATCACAAATAAGATGAACTTACGAGCATCCTTGAAGAGAGTAGGCCAATACAAACTAGATTGCAATACCTTGTGGGTAGTTCTGTCTCCCGCGTGATGTCCTCCATAAGCTTCGGAGTGACATTTCCGTAGGATTTGTTCTTGTTCATGCTCAGGTACACAACGTCTAATAATACCATCTACTCCTTCCTTATAAAGATGTGGGTCATCCCAAAAGTAATGTCTTAAATCATCGAAGATTTTTCTTTTTCTGTTGTTGGTATGTGAAGCCAGGAGGTATGTATTTAGCAATAATATAATTAGCATAGTCAGCATACCAAGGTGTGCTATTAGAAACATTTACTGCAACTAATTGCTCATCAGGAAAACTATCATCAATAGGTAGTGTGTCATCAAGAACGTTCTCCAACCTAGACAAGTTATCATCTACGGGGTTCTCAGCTCCTTTCTTACAAGTAATATGCAAATCAAATTCTTGAACCAAGAGAACCCATCTAATGAGCCTAGGTTTAGCATCTTTCTTTTCCATAAGATATTTTTATTGCAACATGATCAGTGTGAACAATTACTTTTGAGTCCACAATATATGATCTAAATTCTTTTTTAGCAAACACAACTGCTAAACATTCTTTTTCAGTAGTAGCATAATTTCTTTGTGCACTGTCTAGAGTTTTACTTGCATAGTGAATAACATTCAGTTTCTTATCGACTCTTTGTCCTAGAATAGCACCAACAGCATAATCACTAGCTAGCATCACAAATAATTTCAAAAGTCAAGTTCCAATCAGGCGGTTGAACAACAGGTGCGGAAATTAAGACTTTCTTGAGTGTTTCAAAGGCTTATACACAATCATCATCAAA
Source organism: Secale cereale (assembly GCA_902687465.1). Lineage (NCBI taxonomy): Eukaryota > Viridiplantae > Streptophyta > Magnoliopsida > Poales > Poaceae > Secale > Secale cereale. Next base: position 898,459,053 of record LR738715.1, read on the forward strand.
AACAAAAGGAATATCCTTTTGCAAAAGATTTGTAAGAGGCCTAGAAATCTTAGAAAAGTCTTTGATAAATCTCCTATAGAAACCAGCATGACCAAGGAAACTACGAATAGCATTGATATCTTTAGGACATGGCATTTTCTCAATTGCATCAATCTTAGCTTTGTCCACCTTAATACCTCTTTCAAAAATTTATGGCCCAAACCAATACCTTTGTTAACCATAAAGTGGCACTTCTCCCAATTTAAGACAAGATTAGTTTGCTCACATCTCTGCAAAACTCGATCAAGATTGCTTAAACAATCATCAAAATACTTCCCATAAACAGAAAATCCATGCATGAAAACCTCAACAATCTTTTCACAAAATTCAGAAAATATAGCAGTCATACATCTTTGAAAGGTAGCTGGTGCATTACATAAACCAAAAGGCATACGTCTATAAGCATAAGTTCCAAAAAGGACAAGTGAAAGTTGTCTTTTCTTGACCAGGTTGTGAAACAAGTATTTGTGAGAAATCAGAATATCCATCAAGGAAACAAAAGTGTGTGTGCTTAGATAATCTTTCTAGCATTTGATCAATAAAAGGGAGAGGGTAATGATCTTTTCTAGTTGATTTGTTTAATTTTCTAAAATCAATTACCATTTTATAGCCTGTAATAATTCTTTGTGGAATAAGTTCATTTTTATCATTAGGAACAACAGTAATACCTCCTTTCTTAGGGACACAATGAACATGACTTACCCATCTACTATCAGCTATAGGATAGATTATACCTGCTTCCAGAAGTTTTAATATTTTCATTCTTACCACTTCTTCAATCTTTGGATTTAACCGACGTTGGTGGTCAACAACGGGTTTAGCATCAGGTTCCATATTATGACATAGAGCTGGACTAATGCCCTTAAGATCATCAAGAGTATATCCAATAGCAGCTCGGTGCTTCCTCGGAATTTTCAACAATCTTTTTTCTTCATGTTTTGAAAGGTTAGCACTAATAATAACGGATATATCTTTTTCTCATCAAGATAAGCATATTTCAAAGTGTCAGGTAGTTGTTTTAATTCAAACACAGGATCACCTTTAGGTGGAGGAGGACCTCCTAGAGTTTCAATAGGTAAGTTTTGTTTAAGTAGAGGTTGTTATTCAAACAAAATTATATCTATTTCATTTCTTTTGTGCATATGCAAATCATTTTCATGGTCTAGCAGATATTGCTCTAAAGGATCAGTAGGAGGTATGGCAATAGAAGCATCACTAATAATTTCATCCTTACTAGGCAATTCTTTTTTGTGAGGTTTCCTACTAAACTTGGAAAAATTGAACTCATCAGACTCATCACTGAAGGTAACACCGACAGTTTGTTTAGTACAATCTATAGTAGCATTGACGGTGCTCAAGAAAGGTCCACCAAAACTTATGGGACAAAAGTCATCTTGTGGGGAACAAAGGACTAGAAAATCAGTAGGGTATTTTGTTTTCCCACACAAGACTTCGACGTCTCTAACAATCCGAAGTGGTGTGATGGTGTCTCTATTAGCAAGTTTAATAGTAACATCTATGTCTTCTATTTTAGCGGGTGCTATGTCATTCATAATTTCTTGGTACAAAGTAAAAGGAATAGCACTTACGGTAGCACTTATATCACATAAACCATGATAGCAGTGATCTCCTATTTTAACTGAGAGAACAGGCATGCCAACAACGGGTCTATGTTTATCTTTACCATCGGGTTTGGCAATTCTAGCAGCTTCAACAACGAAGTAAATAACATGCCCATAAATATTAGTGACCTAAGTTGCTCAGGGGGTTTAGGTGCTACTTTGATTTGCTCAGGGGGTTTAGGTGCTTTAAAATTACTTCTATGGACCTAAGTTGAAACCTTAGCATGCTTCTTTATCTTAACAGGCAAAGGTGGCTTCTCAATGTAAGGAGTAGGAACAACTGTATCAATATTGTAAATGATAGTTTCTTCGTTAGCAACTACTGGTTCTTTAATTTCTTGTTTAATTGGGGGATGATACTTAAACCGCTTCTTTTTAGGGAGATCAACATGAGTAGCAAAAGATTCACAAAAAGAGGCTACTATCTCATAATCAAGTCCGTTTTCAATGCTAAACTTTTGAAAAGCACCAGTATTCATAAAATATTTAACACAATCAAACTTAAGCTTAATACCTATCTCTTTACCTTCATCGAGTTCCCAATCTTCAAGTGTCTAATATATTTTTTTTTTGAAATGTTGAACTTTATCTTAAATCATGAAAATGTTTTTGAATTCGAGAACATTTTTTGAAAACATGAACATTTTCTTGAATCATGAACATTTCTTTAATTCAAGAATAAGTTATTGAAATCATGAACATTTTTTCAAATTTGTGAATGTTTTTTAGAATTCGTGAACATTATTTGAAATCATAAATATTTTTTAATTTATGAACATTTTCTTAAAAAAAATATTAACATTTTTTGAATTCCCAAACAATTTTTTGAAATCATGATTGTTTTATTTAAAATTAGCAAGTTTTTCTGAAATTAGAACTTTTTGATATCCAGAACTACTGAGAAAAAGAAAAGAAAAAGTAAAGGTAAAGAAAAAAACTGGCAGCGTCCTGGCCCGATATGGGCTGGCCCATATGTCAAATTGGGTTTCCGATATACGGGTGCCCCTTTGTCTCGCTTATAATGAGACGAAGGAAACCCTCGTGGTATGGCAGCACAATATGGGCTGGGCCAGGTGCTCTGGACGCTACAGGATCGTTTGTTTTTCCATTTTCCATTTTTGTCTACTATGTTTACACTTCCGAAAATTGTAAACATATATATATATATTTTAAATAATTTACATAATGTTCACGTATGTTCGGTTCCCCTATGTCTTGTTTACAGTGAGACGAAGGGAACCCATGGGTTTGGGCAGTGCGGAACGGGCAGGCCCTGGTGCACTGGAGGCCACAACCTCGTTTATTTTCTGTTAATTTTTTCATTTTTTATCCCCTTTTTACTTTTTGTACCCTTCCAAAAATTCTAGACATGTATATTAAAAAAATATACTCTACATAATGTTTGAAAATGTTAATCTTGCAATTAAAAATATACTTTACATCATGTTTGAAAATTATTACAAAAAAATTGAACATGTATACAAAAAATCTAAACAAACCATATAAAATATGTGGGAAAAAATTGATAACAAATTAAAAAATGGTAATCAAGTATTTGGAAAATGTTAATCTAGCATTTGACTAATTTAAAACATGTATAGAAAATATGTTGACCGTGTTTTAAAAATGTTAATCTTGCATTTAAAAAATATTGATCAAGCTTTTGAAAAGAAAAAAACCCACAATGAAAAACAGATAAGGAAAAGAAGAAAGTAGTGAAAACAAAAAACACCAAACAAAACCGTCGAAGAAACAAAAGATAATAAGTAAACAATTGGAGGAAAAAAGCAACGAAGTGATAACGATAGAAAATGTTTGAATGAACCAACAGAGGCTTTGCTCGCAAAAAAATGAAAAAGAAAAAACGTGTCGGCCTAATCTCACGCGGGGAAGGTATTCTCTTTATGCGAGAGTAGCTTCCATCTCGCGTAATGCGAGATATAACTCTCACTCTCGTATTCGGTGCGGTAAGCGGTGTCGGGGCTCGAACATGGCGCTTAGCGAGCCAACCTAATAAACCAATGAAAAAGTAAATGCGAAGGAAACAATTGACATTAATTCGGTTGAAGTGGGAGTCGATCACTGCACGCCAAAGTCAATAACCAAGCTCAGTTTTTGTTGCCTACTAGTAGAAAACTAGAATGCATCATGCATGACACCGAGCAACACACTACAAGCTGATCATCATCTATTTAAAAAAAATCACAATGTACAAAAACCATTTTTTACATATTATTTTTTCATCATCTATTTAAAAATATTTCATCAAGTGTTAAAATAATATTTTATTATATATAAAATATTGATCATGTATTTTAATAATGTTGAATACGTACTAAAAATGTTTTTCATGTATTAAAAAATGCGAATTATGTATCTAAAGAACATTCTCAAGGTATTCAGAAATGGTGTCATGTCTTAAAAAAAAGCTAATCATGTTGTTTTTTCAAAAATGTTCACCATGTATTTATAATCTCCTACTGTGCAGTTTAGAAAAATGTTCATCTTGTAAATAGAACATTTTCATCATGTCGTAAAAAATGTTTGTCATGTAGATAAAAAACCTCTAACATGTATTAATCTTCTGGATAAAAAATGTTTGTGCAGTTTAGAAAAATGTTCATCTTGTAAATAGTAGTTGTATTGTACATTCAAAAGTGTTGATATTGAAAGATAAAAGTTGGCCTAAAGTGTATGCTAAATAATGTGGTGCTACTATTAAGCAGCCTTGATTTGGTATGCAAGAGCCAAGAGCTGTTGTTGTATATATTTATGACCATGTGTTTTGTATATGATGTCGTACTTCGGATGGCATAATAATCTATAAAGATGATCTGCCGCTTGAAGGATCAGGCATTAAAACTGAAGAATCACCAGCCAGCGATATGAATGACTGTCATAATGCTCGATTGATTTACCAACTTTCTTAGGTCATCCATCTTTCCTTATTCGACAACTTCACAGAGAGAGCAATAGCTTAATTATACTCTGAGATTTTAATATTTTATGCATATAAGCCAGGCAGAAAGAAACCATACAAATAAAGTTGTGTAGGTCTCATCTTTGCTTAATATTTTTTATTTTTTTTGCGAATGATCTTTGCTTATCTATTATGCAGCAAATTATAAGAACGGGGTGTGTTTCCCGTTTGCTTATCTCAGTTGATAATGAGAGCGCTTTACAACACTAAGCTAGCTATAAAGGGAGGGACAACCAAAACCTGCGTGTAAATGTAACATGCTCGCTGTTGGAGGAGATCAATTAACATCCTAAAATTGATGAGCAAAGCGGGAAATCCATGATTTACAGTTTTTTTAGGCAAACACTTTCAAGAACAACATAATATATTAAGAGGGAGCTGATTGTTGGTCTCCTGGGGGTGTCTAGCATGTATGTTCTCACATCACAGATCGATGGAGGTAATGCTTACCTATTCAATGAATCCGCGCCGTTCAAAGCAAATATATCTTAAAACAAGCAAAGGTCTGACTGACATCGTTAAACGAGAGTTGGGCAGATCCAGATCTAGCTAGCTGTGAGGTCCTCCTCCTACAGACACTAATTAACTAATGGCGCCTGCAGGTCTGCACATGATAAAGACATCGTTAAGGGTGCATCAACTTGTCTGTACCTGCTAAACTTAGCTAGCTATGAGAATCCTGGGAGTCCATCGATGTCATAATTAAGAAGCTCGTCGATTTTGTTAGCTTATTGACGGACCCTTTGTTCACGTTAGCCGAGTGTGAATCTTGGCCACTTGGGGTTTGTAGCATCGATCGAGATTAGTAGCAAGTTGCTACTACACAACAGTCCAGCGCTAAAACCAGGCTACACACAACGAGTAAATACTGGGGACTGGACACAATGGCAGCTTAATTAGTCTCTACTCACCTTTGTTTGACCAACGCCGGACATCCAGACTATATTGTACCGGCCCAACACTGTGCGTCTTCCAGATACAGATCTCAATTGATTTACTGGTGAAAATTGTAGTGCATGCATAGTTCACAACCTAAAAAGGCACAACAAACAACGTAAGCATCAAAGGAACAAATAAAACCACTCCACCAAACACTGAGACGGGCTGAAACATGAAGGCTTGCAAGATGACCCAAGTGAAACAGCTGTTGAAGACATGTTGTGAGCGTCACATTTAATTTGCTTGATCATGCAGCCCATCAATGGGAAAAATACCCCCAAAGACCAAGCTATGACATTCCTTCCAAATCGACCTAGACGACCATGGTGTTGAGATTCTTCGGCTCACATAAAGGAGCGGTGTTCCTAGTGCCACCCCACCACTCGAACGAACTGCCAACAGAGAAAGATCGCCGAATGCCCAACCCAAGTGAGAATTTGATTACAGAGAATGCAGGACACCGAGCAACCCACGACAAGATGATCATCATCTATTTAGAAAATATTAAAAAAATGTTCATAGTGTATTGCAATGCTTTTATGTATAAATTTTTTTCATCATCTAATTAAAAATATATTTCATCATGTATTAAAATAATATTTAGAACGTATACAAAATGATTCTCATGTAGTTTAATAATGTGAAATGTGTACTCAAAATGTTTATCATGTATTAAAAAAGCCAATAGTGAATTTCACAAAACTCACTCCAGGTGTTAAAAAATGGTGCACGTCTTCAAAAAATTAATCATTATTTTCAACCGCAAAAAAATTAATTAATCATTATTTTTTTCAAAATCATCAGCATGTATTAAGAAATGTTCGCCATGTATTTTAAAATTCCCTGTTCTGCAGTTTACAAATAAGTTCATCTTGTATTTTGAAAAATTTCATCATTCGTAAAAAATGGTCGTGTAGATAAAAAAAGATATCCATCACGTATTCATAATTGTTGTATTGAATATATGAAAGTGTTGATCTTGGAATGCAAAAATGTTTATCATTTATTAAAAATATATGTTGCATATTAAAAACCTAGAAATATATTTTCCTGATATTAAAACATGTTCATATTCAAATTCAAAAGGTTCACATTATATATAAATAATATTCATAATATATTTAAATTTTTTCATCATTTATTTAAAAACTACTCATCATTTTTATCAAAAAATTATTGTGTAATAAAAAATATTGACCCCATATGAAAATGATGTTTATCATGCACTACAAAAATCTTTATAGTCAAAGTAAAAACTATTTATTATTTATTCGAAAATTTATAGTGTATTTTAAAAGGTTCAATGTAAATTAAAAATGGTTCATACATTTTTTAAATACCCTTGATTTTTTCAAATTGTTCGCATATTTTTTTAAAATGTTCGTCTATTTTCAAATAGAAGAGGGAAATGACCAGAAAAATAGTTACCCACACTTAATTCAACTTTATTCTAATGATCATAAAATATTCATGTTTTGTTCAAATAGAAAAGTGAAATAATCAGAAAAAAAACATTTTAATGTATGATTGTTCATACATGCTTTGGATACATGTGACGTGCGCAACAAATAATATTTTCTGGTGCCCAGGTACACAAAATAGCAACTCCGATAGAAGTATTTCTGGCCCAACCCATGCGAGCTACAAGTGAGACATAGGGCCAATTCTTTTGGGCGGCTTACAAAAATAAGTTGTCTCTCCTTAGCTTAAAAAAATAAGCCGCTCTCAAAATCTGTTGAGGCATTTAAATTTCTAATGCCATAACAAGGTCTGAAACCGCAATGAACGAGGGAGGCGGCTTATGACAAAAGTTGGGGAGGAGGCGACTTACTTTTTATGCCACCAAAACAACTAGCCCATAAATGCACCGAGAATGGCTAGACCTTGTTCTGGGCTGAAATGCAAATGTATAGCGTGTTCATATGTACGAGTTTCAATCCGACCAGTTGGTCGCTAGATCCTTCCTCCCCGGTGGGCAGCGGTGCTGCCCGTGGCCCGCGGCGTGCTGGTTGTTCGTGGGTGGTCGGGGGTCTCTAGTGGCTTGAAAGGAGGGGCCTTTTCATCCTTCCGGTGATGGGCGTGATGTTCAGGGGTTGGTGCTGGGTGGTGGCTAGATGCGCAAGTGCGTGCCCGGCAGCTCTGACGCCTGGAGCTTGCCAGGCGGCGCGGGTTGTGCAGTGGCCCGGGGGCGCTGCTACTCCGGCCGTGGGTGACTCCTCGACGACTTGGCAGGTCGGCCGCTGCGGCGGATGGCATGTCCCGGTGCTGGCTCATCTGTAGGTGGCTTGTGTCGGCCTTCAATCTGTACATAAGTATCTATTTAATCAGAGAAACAGCAAAAAAATACCAAGATTCAACCACTAGCTAGGAACGGTCATACCCGCCGTTTTGACCGCATTTTGAAACGGGCATAAAAAATTCAAAAAAAAATCAAAAAATTGGAAAACCTACCATGTACCATTTTTGAATTTTTGTGAATGATACATGGTATATAATTATTTTAAAAATGATACATGGTATACATATTTTTGACATACATGAACATTATTTAAAATGTACCATACATTTTCTTTAATGGCTTGAAACAATATTTTTAATTACATGATCTTTTTTATATTGTACAACATTTTTCTAAAATATCACTTATATTTTTTCTGAACCGTTCGTTTCCCCCCACCAGGTGCCGGCGGCGGCGTCGTCGGTGGGGAGGGGGGGGGGGCAAGTCCCGGAGACGCGTGCCGCCTCTTCACACATGCCACAACACCACCCTGCATTTATGAGGGGCCGGTGCGACGCTTCGGTGGCATTGTTGTTACCCCCAGGGCCCCCGTCCCGCCTAACCCTGGAGCGGTTGACCACGAGATCTAGCCCTTTGACTTTCCACGGATGGGCTTTGAACAGTGGACCTCTCCACCCGGTTGTCTCAAGTCAGCATAGAGGGACACCTGGGAGCAACATCCGGGCCAAACCCATAGCTACATCCCCTCCGTGTTGACCCGACGCGTCCGTTTCCCTCCACCATGTGCCGGCGGCGGCGCCGTCCGTGAGGGAGGCCACGTCCCGAACACGCG